>QOZY01000066.1:0-314188 GCA_003351005.1 Cystobasidiaceae sp. HBUAS51001
CAAGTTTAGGCCCTCCTTATGCATCTCACAACAATGGTCCTAATACCACTTTCACCATTAGGGTTAGCACAGTAAGCTTCGCTCTTGCTCTTCTCCCCATCAACTTCGGACATGGCCCTAACCCGCCTTTCCTCTGCAGCGAGATTCTGATTATAATCGGATCTTTCTCGTGACCCCGGTTCGATTCCGGGTACGACCTTTTTGCTCGTTCTTCTCTCGCTAGAAAGCGAGCAGGCTTCCCTTCATCGCGTGCTGAGGAGCTCTCTTTTTGCTCTTGCTGACGAGGCAATGGAAGAAGTCATTCACCCTTACCCGGAAGCCCTTCCACTCTCGGGGAGTTACTCAATTAAAGTTCAGTCTGGTCGACACGCTGCGGAAGCATTCGACAAGCATTTAAGGTGCAGCGCATCAAATTGTACGCCTATATGCGGGACTCTACATCTAGTATCTGCAACACGCGTGAAAGCTACCCAAACGAAAGTAACAGGTGGGATGTATTCTACCGGCTCATACTCCTTTGCCAAGCTGATCTAAACAGCCAACCCAAAAGGCGCTTCAGCTGTTGCAGGCGATGTGTGCGCAGAAGCTGGCCGGGCCACATGAAGCGTTTGCAGCTCGTTTTGATCGTTGCCGCCGTCGCCAAAGACGACAATCTTGACAAAGTTCGACTTGGTTCCCTTCTCTGTGCGTGTGATCAGATGGCCGTTGATTAGACCCTTGTCTTTGACTTCTCGCAAGGAAAGAGTGAGACGGCAGGCGAAGAGCTCGGTCGCAATGATTGCTGTGACAGAAGGTGGAGCATCAGTAAGAATGCAGCAGGCGTAGCTCATCCGGCCTTGCTTACCCAGGGGACCATTCAAGCTCGAAGTTGGACTGTGCACGTCAATCGCATAATATATGATGTTGGTGAGATTCTAAAGGAAGCAATAAGGATCAATTCAAGTTTTCAACCACCTAAGTCGTTCATACTTGCAGCTGCAGTGATAAAGATAAAGTACTGGAAGGACTGCTGAATAATGGTATTGACAAGAGTTGAGCCGACGCTGCCGGCCACAAAAGAGTGATCAGTATACTCAGTGCTTTCAGGGATTGATTGGCTCACCCTATACCGTTGTCAGCGTGGTGCAAGCGAAGTGTTTTGATGGCGGTGAGCACCGTGACGGTGAGATCAAATATCATTGGTACAGCCTATGATCACAGAAGCAGAGTTAGACAAGCGCTTCCTGAGATGCCGCATTGGAATTGGCTCACGAAGTAGAATACAACAAAACTAGATACGGCCATTGGTAGGCATGGTCCGGTCTCGGACATCAGAGGAAGAGCTGATATGTGACGCGAGGCAATCACAAGCCGTCAAGGTTTGCATTTTTCTGCAGTCTGACAAGCACAAGGCACAACTCACCATCGATCTTCATGAAAGCAGAGTAGGACATGACGATTGTCTCGGCCACCATGAGCGGGATCAAGAGGAAGAGCACGAATGGCGCCTTGTTCCACACAGCGTGACATTGTACCAGCATGATGGAGTGCGAGAGCACGACGCCAAAGACCGGAAAGGCAGGGACGAAGGCGATGAATTGCTGACATGTCGTGGGTTTCCAGTTGCCATAGTAGGCGTAGAGCTAAAGTCACGACAATGTGAGACGAATTTTGCAAGGTTGTTGGGGGCGAGCACCCACATCGATAATGGAATGGAAAATTCCGGTATAGCGAATGAGCAGATAGATGTACTATGGGACGCATGCTAGTCAGGCAAGGCGTTTCAGCTCCAGATGAGTTGTGACACACTTACCTTTATTAGCGTCCACTCCGCTTTCCAGATCAACCTGTACTCCCGCTTTAGATTCACGAACCATTCGTAGAAGACGATGGCGCTGTGATGAAAAAGATGCCCGAAAAAGAGCAGCCAAATAAGCTCTGCACTGAATCCGGGAAATCAAGCTCGCAGAGACCTCACCACAACGCTGCGTAGTAGACTTGAACCTGGAAGATGCCAGCTTGGAGCAGGTTCCAGTATGCGACCAGAGTGGCCGGATCCATCTGAGGAGCAGAGGCGGATTCTGACATTGTCGGCTGTGTTGCTTGTGTCGGGCGAGCGGCGGGATTGGCGGGCTTCTTGAAGTGGAGGAACGGGGAGGCGCTTGTTTGGCGATAATCGACGCACGCTGTGATGTGTGACAGAGCGATGAGATACAGGTGATTTGACAGACGTCTTTATGGACGGGCGACAGGTGTTTGAGACAGCTATGTAGGGCTAATTGGGGATTCTGCTTGGTGGCGGTTGACTGGACAGGAATGGGAGGAAGCGAAGGAGAGCAGGATAGGCGAGCTCGCAGTGCATTCAAAAGCCGAGCGCCTCGTCGAGTCGTCGCCTCATGTCGACTTGGCTGTCCCGTGCGTACGTTGCCGTTGCTCGTTGCTCGTTGTCGGGGTGGGTTGAGATACCCCCAGCAAGAAGCGACGCCTCTTTTGCGAAGCCCGGCAACGACGCCGGTCCGCCCTCAACGGCGGGGACCGACACCTGTAGACTAGCAATATCAGGGAGAGGATTGCGCAAGACAAGAGACAAAGGGCCAGCGGGGTGGTCAGACGGGCGACACTTCGTGATTAGCGAACCGTTGGCGATCTTGCTTTGCCCACTCGTTCCGCTGCCCAGCTCCGACGCGGCCATTGGCTGGACCGAAGTACGGATGAGCCGCCAGTATCGGGAGCGTCAGTCGGATGAAGATGTTAAGCATGCCACAATCTGCTGCATGTGCTGTCCTCTCGCCTTTCTACCGTGGCACAATCCTGCTTGCTAGCACGGTCGGCCACGCAACGAATCTTCACCTCGATGCGGGCCAGCGAGCTTGGGGCTATACCACCGGCCAGCGCCTCGGCCAAGCTGCGTAATGGCCCTTGGACCGTTGAGACTCGTTGACCAAATCTGTCAGCTGTCATGTGTAAATCTCGTTCAGTAAGGTGAAGCCGTCCGAGTGCGCAAGAAGGAGTCAGGCGCGAGGCGTCCGGGCTGCGAGATCCCGCAGCTTGACGCCACCGTGGTGAGCGCCGTTCAAGACGGCTCAGCGTCAGCGTTGCAGGAAGACAGACACGCAGCGTGAGGGCAGGTGTCCAGATCGGGTGACCCGCTCCTTTCAGAAAAGCGATGCTTTTTTGCTGCGAGGATAGGTCGGGCGTTTGAGCGGTGATCCTAGACCAGCTGTCAAGCGTTATGAGGGATATCGATGACAGCTGTCAGCTATCACCTGGCATCACGGTAATGATTGGCATCTTCGCATGTTTGTCGACCAAGGTGCAGGGTCGTGCGTCTTCAATCCGCGACATGCACAGTTCCTGTCGCTCTAGGCTGTTCAGGTCCTCACCTTGGACCCTTGGTCGAATAGTCGAGCCAGCAGCAACGCAAAAGGCTGATTTGCAACAGTACGTAGGTGCTGAAACTGCAGCGTCAGCTTTAGATTGACCACCTCGCAACCTGGTCGCTTATGTGGCCCGTCAAGGCTTTGTCGACGTCATTTTTTCACTTCAAGCTCACACTTTGAGCAAGAGTGCCTTCACTAGAGCTAGCGGAATAGCAGCGCGAATGTATGCCTCCATCTATGAAGATAGATACTTCATCTCGCTGTAGAGAACCTGAGTTACGAGAAAGATCCGATTATAATCAGAATCTCGCTGCAGAGGAAAGGCGGGTCAGGGCCATGTCCGAAGTTGATGGGGAGAAGAGCAAGAGCGAAGCTTACTGTGCTAACCCTAATGGTGAAAGTGGTATTAGGACCATTGTTGTGAGATGCATAAGGAGGGCCTAAACTTGCCCTACACCATAAACCACGCCTATTGGTATCTATGCAGCCCGAAGGATATTCAAGTTTTGGAAAGACACCCATTTGGAGCTAGGTATGTTGCGCGCTTGAGAGACACTAATAAGCTTGACATTGTCATTGAAGTGTGAAGCAGGGAGTGCCAGATCCTGTTGCACCAAAGATGAAACTTGTGTAACTCTGCATGCGAAAGGGTCATTCTGAAGCATCAGCGTTAGGTGATTGGCAGGTCAGTCCCGTCTGGATGCAGCGTAGACGGATCAGCACGTCGTAAGTAGTCATCAAGAGATAGCACATCCGACAAGAGCCCACTAGTGCATTTCCAAGCATGTTGCAGGATGTCCCGTCGACGTCGCCACCGCGGCCTGTCTTGGCGGTGACACGCTGGTGACATAGCGAGCAGCTTGGATCCCGGACAACTGGGGAGATCAAGACGCACAACATGGGTGAGCGAGCACGAGAAGAGCAGTTTGAGCACTCGCTGAATGCCCGACACGCCCGCAGCACCCACTTCCAGCAACAACAGCGAGCGCTCTCCGCTTCTAGGGCGAAGGAGCGCCTCTGGCAGCAGCGGCTTGAGGCTCCGCGCCCGCGACCAGCCCTCGACGGTCAACAGCGTCAAGAGCCTCCTACTCGCCTCGCCCGTCAACATCCTGCTGCTCGCCGTGCCCTTCAGCTTTGCCTCCCACTTTGCTCACTGGTGCGTCTGACGGGCCGGCAACAGGCAGGACGTGATCGTTCGGGGCATGCATGTTGATGGTGCACGAGAGAAGCACAGCGTAGCTGACACGGCTGGTCACTTTCTTTCCAGGGGTTCTACCGCGACCTTCATCGTCTCCTTCCTGTCAATTGTTCCTCTGGCCGGCCTGCTTGGAGAAGCGACAGAGCAGGTCTCTCTACGTGAGTGGTTGCCACGGCCGGTAACTTGACCTGAAGCAGCGCTGAGATCTCTCTCCTGTTGCTGCTGTTCATATCGCATATACTGCAATACCATGAACGCCCATTTGCTCCGCTCAAACAGGCCTTGGACAGACTCTTGGCGGCCTGTACGTGATATCTTCTCACTCACTAGATGAACATCCGTGGGATCATGCTCACATTGTTCACTCCATTCCTTTTCCATATCGTCAATGACAATGACTGTGTCAATCCGCTGATCACACGCCCTCCGCTTGACTGCTCTGAAATACCATGCAGCCTTAACGCCACCTTTGGCAATGCAGTCGAAGCCATCGTGCGTTACGAGATCTACTTGCTTTCTGAACTATGATACTGACCGTTTCAAACCTTGCTCGTACAGGTTGGCGTAGTCGCGCTCTCACAGAACCAGCTCCGTATCGTGCAGACTTCCATGCTGGGTAGCGTGCTCTCGAACCTGCTCCTCGTCCTCGGATGCTCTTTCTGGGCTGCCGGCAAGAACTTCAAAGAAGCAAAATTCCAGGTGACGGCTGCCCAAACCAATTCGGGAATACTAATGCTCGCCGGCGCTACGCTCATCATTCGTGAGTCTGATCCCGGCTGGAGCGGTCGTCTTCCTTCCTTAGCGTTGGAGTTGACGTGAGTTGACGTGCTCTCCTTTGCTCTCCTATCGCCTTGCAGCCGCCGCGTACCACGCTTCAAGCCAGGCCAAGCTTCCGATGGTCCAGCTTCCCAATGGCGCCACGATGACCAAGGATGCGCTTCTCTCCATTCTAACGTCAGATGTTGCGGAGACCGTTCGCGGCCGCAACGCCGACCTCCAAGGATTGCTGGTTATCAGTCGCGCGACCGCCATCGTAAGTGCGGTGCCGGGGTAGATTGAACAACAAATGCGTACCAGCGGCAACTGATGACTTGGCTTGCACGTCACTTCATACAGGTCCTGCTTCTTATGTACATTGGCTGTAAGTCATCATTATGCATGGGTCGCTGTGCCGTCGCCATCTCGCCTGACCCGATATATCACGCACAGATCTCTTCTTCCAGCTCAAGTCCCATTCCCATCTCTTTGAAGCCGAAGAGACGGAAGAAGAAGAGGAAGAAGCCAAGATGAACGTCTACAGCGCCGTCGGCTCGCTTATCGTCATCACCGTCATAACAGCCTTTTGCGCAGACTACCTAGTCGAATCGATTGATGACTTTTCAACGCGATTTGGCGTTCCCAAGGTCTTTATTGGTATCATTTTGATTCCCATCGGTAAGAACGCAGCAATCGTTGAGCTCGGCGTCGCAAAGACTGAAGCTACGAGTCTGTTGCAGTGGGCAATGCTGCGGAGCATTTGACAGCAGTTTGGATGGCCATGAAAGGCAAAATGGAAATCACGCTCGGCGTCGCCATCGGCAGCTCCATCCAAATTTCAGTTGGCGTAAGCTGAAAGCGACTGATTATACCCCTCGTCGCAGAGGATGACTGACTGGCTGGCTGTTTCGTTTCGGCTCGCAGGTCATTCCATTGCTTGTGCTGGTCGGCTGGGCAATCGGCCGAGACCTCACGCTTTACTTCGAGAACTTCGAGACTATTTGCCTCTTCCTCTCAATCTTGCTCGTCAACGTCGTAGTGGGAGATGGCCTGTCCAACTACTACGAGGGCATGATGCTGGTCGCGCTCTACGTTGTGATGGCCGTTGCATTCTGGGTATACTGAACACCTTAATATACGGTCATCTGCAAGTCTGGCAGGCGTTAGGATCACGCCCGATTCCCGTCATACAACAAATTCTCATCCTTAGTGCGGTTCTCCAATTGGACGCTAGACCACTATCCGACATTTCTCAAGCCGTAATGTGCAGTCAATACATCATTGCAATTATTCTTGCGAGACCGGGAGGGACTCGAATCCCACCTCACACCCGCAATTGCGTGCTGTCGTCGCTGTGGTGCACTTTCAGGCTGATGCCATGCCTCATTCGGATCGCTTCTACGGAACAGTCCCGACAGGCGGCTGTTGCGAGAGGCTCTCCAAGCTTTACTCGGCCGAAAACGCTGCCATGCAGATATTGAGTTCCATTTACAAGCAACAACGGACCAGCTATGTATCGAGTTTGACGCGCACATCTTAACAATTGATTATCAACTATAGGAACAGAGAATCAGTAATCACACACGCAGAATCCGGGTCAAGCGGAGCCAGATATAGTATGATAAGGAGAATTCCGAAAAAACCAAAGGAGCACCTTAATCTCACCAGACAGGAGACATCGTCATAGACACCAATAGCACGAAGAGGAAGACGACAGTGACGCCGGCAAAGGTTTCGAACTCCTTGATAGAGCCATAGGTATCTTTGGAAAAGTCCCGAGGATCATGGACGAAATCCCTGCTGGACGTCATAAAGGTCGTCCACCAGAAGTGTAGTTGCGATCTGGGATAGTTGGCAACGCACAGGCTGACTCGAAGCGGAGCGAGTGGGAGAGCAAGGTCAAGACCTGAGCGTATTTTGGTACTGCTGTGTTGCGAGGCTCACCCGTGTTCATCCGTGTACCAGCCCTTGTTCTCCTTCTCCCAAACAGTTCTAGTATCACCAGTCAGCCCCTTCTCGTGGGCGAAAAGAATGCCTTCTTACTCTTTCAATTCCTTCCGAAGCCATGCCATCCACTCGTCCTCCTTCTCTTGCTTGACGACGATGCTGTCAACGTCCTCCTGTTGCAAGACCGGCTCGACAAGCCGCTTCAGGATCATCGCCACCTGACATTCTATCATGAAGACAGCCGTATTATGGGCAGTCCCGCTGTTGGGTCCGTTAATTGTTGCAAAATTCGGGAATCTGGAGAAGAACTATGGGGCGTGTTAGGTACCTGTTGAAGATTGCGGGAGCGAGTGAGACCCACGCTGCCCTTGTAACATGATAGGCCACCGTGACGAGAGGCGTGGGCCTGCAAGTCGAGCCCGTCTTGACCTGTGATTCTCATCGATTCGAGGAACCGTTTTGGTCGATAGCCTGAGGTGTCCAAAGTCTTAATCCTGACGCATTTGTACCCTAAGTCCGCATCGCCAAGCTCACCGGTAGCTGCAATGATAACGTCTGCTGTAATACTTTCGCCGGTCAAGCGGAGGACTCTTGAACGTGTCAGTGATGCCATATATTCCGCGTACAGCGTGACGTTCGAGCGATGCACTGAAGAGAGACAATCAGTGCAAGTTCGCAGCAGTCTAGTATATGGCTGACATGTCTGCAGATATTGGACATCGAATATTGGCCGTCTAGCGCCAAAAGCGAAGTCTGGCGTGAGCTCCGAGCGATACTTGGCCGGCGCATGGGACACAACACTGTAAAGGGGCACAGTATCAGAGTCCGCCTAACAGCTCAAGCCGCAAATTCCACGCACTAGTCTCTTGATGTCCTCTCCTGACCTTGGCGATATTTCTTGCCAGATGACCAGTGCATCGCTAGCCACAGATGCTTCAGCACTATGCCTACTCATCCTGATTTACTGCTTCACCTCGATGTCCACCTTCTCCTACAGCCCAGATAGAGCAACGAAGAAGCAAGCGTCCGAATTTGCTATGTTTTGCCAAGAAGTCGAAGAGAGGTGCCATGGGCAGAGTCGGCCGCGGGAGGAACCTGAAGCAGGGTGAGGTTGTCTAGCTGCAACAGACAACGTAATATAGCCATAGCGATGCGTACCATTGCTTTGTAGGCGCAAAGATATGCAGTGATTTGACATGGGGAGCTATTGCGCTGGCAATCTGTGTAGCAGCTGTGCAAGCATCTTTAGCCGAATGCAGCCAAGTTGAGAACGATACCTACTGCATCCACTTCCGACAAGCACGACATTCTTATTCTAACAGTCGAAACTCTCAGTCATGCTCGAGCTGCTTGTGACGCCTAAAGTCTCACTTTGATGTCGACATTGTGGTCGAATTGACCTGCATGCAAGATGGGTCCTTCGAAGCTTTCCCTCCCCGGCGCAATAAGTTCGTTCTGCGGTGAGCGAAAACTGTGTCAGTCGATCGGTAGTGCTAGTCAATAAACAGTATGCTTACTGGCACCGACATATTGCCAACAGCGCAAAGCAAGACTTTGCAAGTATACGTTGCCATTCTGTTACCAAACGTAGACGAATTGTGCACGACAGTGACACTCCAATGCTTGGTCATTGCGTTCCACGTGGCTTCGACGACTTCAGAAAGCAACAGAGCATTGCTGTCCAGGATGTGATATTCGTCTGCCAGCTTTTGCAGGTAGCTCTGTATGGTCGCGCCACCGCTGAAGAGGTCCTCTGCAGGCGTGCCAAAGCAACGTCAGTAGCTACCCATTGGGGACGAACAAGGTTGCGCACTCCAGTATCTCTGGCCGAAGCTGAGACTATTCAAAGCTGTCGGTATATCACATTGCACTCCCGGGTAGACTTGATTCGCCCAGCTGCACAGTCTAGTCCATCAGCTTCCCTCGCACACGCTGGCACAAGAGTGCTTACACTCCGCCTAGAGCTGCGGCTTTCTCACTGCAGTGGTAGGGACCGATCAATGTCGCGCCGAAGCTGAGACTCTGAAGTTAAAAGGTCCCACAACAAGAGAAAGTCCTGCATGCCAAGCTTGCGTTTGAGTTCTGAATAACGAGAACAATTGTCAGGCCTGAATGGTCCCTTCAGGTTGCAGAGACTCACGTATCGCCATGCTGAGGCCACTGAAGCCGCCACCTGAGTGCAACGGTTCAAACTGTCAGACCCCAGAGCGAGACTTTAGTTGCCTGACCTACCTATGATGATGACTTCAGGCATATCGGGTATAAGCCCTGAGCGTAATAGGCAGCGGCCACGGCTGGAAGGTATCGAGCTGACTCCTCGCGCCAGCACGGCAACAGTAGGAACAGAGAGAGAACAAGATGGTTTCGCCAACACCATGATGTACCAGCAAGGGGTGGGCGAGTTCCAACGGCTATGCTCCTGACAGGAACATTTGATCGGACAGCTGTCACGGATCCTGTCCGGGAGTCGAGGGCTTCTTGCGAGCTGTTCGGACGAGTTTGCGGTCACCGTGGAGGTCCACGAAAAGTCTTCGAGGCTTGATACTTGTGCTCGGACGAAAGGAGCGAGCCAACGTCACTGAGTATCGCTTGAGATGCTCATTGCTCCTGCTTGCATTGCCCTTACGAAATGCGACGAACTATTGCTCAGTGGTCAACTCTGCGGTAGCCGCCAATTACGGGCATTGAGCTGTCTTTGTAGACTAAAAGTGCATGTTTAATGCATGTACGAGGGCCTACGGCGTCTGCCGAGATTCCTGCCGTGTAACGGTCTAGCCAGGCTGAGCTGCCAAGGTGCCTGTCAAGCTGTCGGTGTCGACAGGCGTGAGAGCAGACAGGAAACGGTCCAGTCTGCAAGAACTTTCGACAGTAGCCTCCTCGCCGCGGAGCACGCTAGTGTCGTATGGGTCAGCAGACCTGGGTCTCGCCTCTTGCTCTTGCTTCTTGCCGCCCGCGATCCTTCCCCACAAGTGTCAAGAGGATGACGATCCGCAGTGGAGGGGCGGGCCGTTGACAGCGTAAGCAATGATGAATGGGCCGCGGGAGGTAAGTCCGCATGTCAGTGTCTTGGTATGTTGCTGCCGCGAAAGTTCCGGTCTCGAACACTGCAAAAGCTTGACGTGAGAGGCTGTCTAGAGCCAAGGCGTACAGAGTTTTGAAAGGATCAGTTGTGTATCAGCTGTTGTTGTGCTTGCAAGCTTAGTACCCCCCCGTCGAGCATTTGCATTTACGATGCCATGAACGAGCTCGCTCTCAGGCTTTGCTGGCGGGACTCTGCATTGTGTCAACAGCTTGCGGCGACGACAGGAAAGAGGACAGCAAAGGAGGGACCATCCGGGCGTGCACATGGTGTGCTTGCAATGGGCAGCAGGGCAGGAGAGATGCAGGGCGTGGTGCGGAAACGCGTTGATGCGCTGAGCATGAGCGGTCGCAGGTCGACGGCGACTGTTGGAGCAGGACACGGCGCGGCAGGACCAGCAGCAGCAGCAGCAGCAGCAGACGAGACTGCGCACACCTCACCACCTGCACCGTCGGAGGAGCTGCGCACCAGCACGTCGTCGGAGACCCGCAAGTCGTCGAGTGGTGCAAGGAAGAGACGCGCGAGTCCAGAGGTCGTCGTCGAGGTCGCGCGGACGCCCAGGACGCCGGCGAGCGAGAGTCCGCTGCTGGACCAGTCGCAGTCGCAGTCGCCCGTCAAGAAGCAGCGCACAGACGGAGTATTCGCGCTCTCGACGTCCAGCTCGCAGCCCTTTGCGTCTTCAGACTCTGCTGCAGCTTCAGCGAGCAGCGCGCCTGTGGCAGCATCAACAACGACGAGTGAGCAACAAGGACGACCCGCTGAATGACATTGACAGGACTGACACGCTTCTCTGCAGTGTTCCACAGCCTCAAGGACACCGGCGTCGCCTCCACGACCGCCGACTTCGCGCAGTTGACTACAGTCACGCCTGCAGGACCCCATCATGCAGATGGGCCGGACCAGCCTGCTTCGGCTGCAGTCTCGCCAATTGCGTCTGGCAGTACCCGACGGCCTGTCCCTGTTGTCGAGATTCCATACCCAAGAAGCAGATCCGTCACCGAAGGTCTGGCCTCGAGCGCTGTCAACGACACCGCCGCCGCCAGATGGCCCACGTCTTCCCAGAAGCACGGCCTCGATGCTGAACCTGACGACCTAGATCCGGCACCTCCGAGCGACAGCGACGAAGGCGCTTTAGCCGCGCAGCTCATCAGCAGCAGCCAAGTCTCGCTCAAAGACCATAGCTCGCCCAATTCGTCAGGCGCATTGGCAATGCTAGAGGACACCGCTACCTCCCAATCCCCTGCGTCCGAGAATAACACCCAATCACGGCCATATGAAGCGAGTCCAGAGCTCGAGGATACATCACCGGCAAAGAGAAGGACGTCTCGCCTTCCATCGCCTGCTCTGCCGATGCAGACCAGCTCATCCGATGGCATTGATGCTGAAGAGCAAAAGGCCAAGATGCCACCGGCGACACAGCCCAGACAGCGAGGTGTCGCCTTGGCCGAACGTCCGCCGTCGTTTGCATCGCTAGCCGACGACGTCGATGTTGCGCTGCCTCCGCAGGCGACTCCGCCTGAAAATCAGACCAAGGATGAGGAGTACGGTTATACATCTTTAAGCGCGCTCAAGGCTATAGCTGCATTGCCGTGGAGTGCTGAGAAAGGGCGGAGAGCTGCCACACAGAAGAAGTCCTACAATGAGAATGACGATGACTCGGACGAGGAGGAGGAGAAAGAGCAAGACTCCATGGCCTTCAAGTCGAATACTAAAAAATCGAGACCACAACAAGCACAGAAAGGAAAAGGTAGAGAGACCTCCGAGACCGCTGAAGATGACCAAGAGCCATTAACAAAGTCTCGACGAACCAAAGCCAAAGACAAAGTTGACAAGTCCAGTCGGCCGCAGAAACCGCAGTCACACGGTTCTTTGCAGGCAAAAGCTCCTAAAGGCAAGCGACCTCTCGCGAAGTCGCGCTCGGAGAGCACCTTGTCAATGGCCAAAGCAAACGGCAGGCGAGCACGAGCCACCACAGATTCCGATGCATCGATAGATTCAGATTTCGTGGGTGCTCTTCAGGTACATCCTTCACCTTCGAAAAAGGCCAAGGTCAGCACAGCAAAACCTCGGGCGTCGACCTCCAAAGTCAAAGAGGCCAAGCCAAAAGCCAAAGCTGCTGGCTCCGTGTCCCTCATACAAGCCGTGTCAGGAGATGACTCGGACGACTCGTTACCGCCAATGCCTGGCTCAAGCCAGATCATATTCCCGACTCAGAGCCAGCGAGAGTTCAGCATCTACGACTTGGAGGAGGACGTGGTAGTCACTTTAGCTGCAAAGCGCAAAGCCGACAACGCGTCGTCACAGCCAACTCCAGGAACCGCGCGTGATCCGTCCTTTTGGTGGCCAGCTCGGATAGTCAGTCGCAATCCTTCCAAGTTCACCGTGAAGCTCGTCCTCGACGAGCCGGATCAGAGTATACTGCAATACAGGCAAGTCGTACTATTGTCCGCCGGTTCACGCACTTGCTGACACGGTCCCGCGTGCGCAGTGGGCCACAAGTAGTCGTGCCGCCGGACGACTTGACCGAAGATCACATTCGCAGCGTACACGATCCATATACTCGGCATCCAATATTTCCGGAAGCTGTAGATGCTTTTGCAGATGTTCTAGAACACTCCGAAAGCGAGATCTACGAGACGCCAAGTCATGCTGCTTACGGCTCCGCGCTCCGACAAAGCTTGAAGACGGTCAAGGCCGAATTCAAGGAAGCCGTTGCCAATAGTCCAGCAGGCAAGAAATCCCATAAGAGAAATACCAAGGGCAGCGAGAAGAACGCCAAACGTAACAATGCCAACGGCAAAGGTGCTAGGATGGTGGGCGCCTCCGGTGTTACAGATCCAAGCGACGACAGCGAGGATGTTCTGCGTGCTGCGACACAAGTTGCTATAGTCGACAGCGAAGAAGACTCGGATTTCGGGTAAGCCGCTCAAATTTCTCTGGTTTGGAAACACGGCGACTGACGGATTCCAGTAGCATCGGGATTGGGACTAGCTGTCTGGCAAAGGACAGGAATGGCAGATACTGGCCAGCGAGAATCCTTAAGGTCGAGGAGCCTAACAAAATCCGATACGTCGACCTTGCTCAGAAATCGAAATCGAAAGCCAAGGGCAAGGGATATCGATACGATATCGAATTCTACCCATATTCCTTAAAAAACGGCGTCGCGCGCAAAGATCTTGTCTTCAAAGACGACGATGACTTCTTCACCGTCACGGTACGTTCAGACTTGACACTTAGACCGCCGTGTTGTTCACAAGACATGCTGACATCGTACAATAGCTCGGAGAGATGGATGAGCGCCAATTACAGATTGGCCGAAATCGTCTTCGGGACATACTACCACTTGTAATGGAGACAGCTAGAGGTGTGTTCAAAGTCTTTAATGCGGTAGAGCGGATTGCTCATTCGTGCGAGACATTCTGCAGGGAAATACAAGCCCGGCTTACTGCGCCACAATCTGTTCTTCAGCGATAATCCGCTCGACAGACAAAGCCTATCAAGAATGGCAGAGCATGGCGCATTCACCGAATCGCAGATTCAGGAAACCAGCGACTACATCATGGAATGGGCGCTGGGCCGACTTCCTGAAGACGCAACTTTTCGTAAGCTTTCCGATGAGAGTGAGAAGACCGACTATGTCGTGGGTGTGCTCATTCCCGTGGCCCTTGAGCTGCTCGCTATGCGATCGGACGAGACAAGCAGAGAGCGTGCGCTAGAGAGCCTGCGGAAGGAAGGCACTGCAGAGCCCACGGAAGATCAAATTGCGATGGCTGAACATGCTGCAGTCGCCAATGATTTAGCGCAAGAATCTACAATATGGTGGCAGTCAGTCCTGAACCTCCGGCGGATGCGAGATCAGCAGAATTTCCTGAAGCAAAGCATGCGCCGAGAACTCTCGGCCCAGGAGCTAGCCGACATACACAGCGGTGGTGGACGGCGGCGTAATCAGCCCTTGAGCTACAAGGAATAGTATGCGTACGCTTCGTACAGGAGCATGAGACCAAAGCCAGATGGTAAAGATCTGTGTGTGCATAGTATGGCTCACCTCATGCAAGATAATGACTCTAGCCCGTGCAACGCTGTCCCGCTCCACAAACCCGTATTCCGCTTTGAGGTGGATATAATGTTGCATTTGGACACTCATTGCGCAGACAAGGAAGCTACAAAAGCACATCATTACGAGACACGCAGGGCACGGAGTCGTCACAAGAAGCAACGGTGACGCATTTCATAAGCAGAGCTGCAGCAGTCTTCCTGCAAGCAACGCGGCCGTAGCCGGTTTTTTTTCTTCGGCAACAATCGCCTTAAGCTGGCTGACCTGGGGCTCGGCAGGAGAAGCTGGTCGCCGAACCAGCTGACTTGAAGGTTTGGATGATGCTCTCGATACCAGAGTAAGCGCCGAGCCCGCAAAGGGCCATGGCGGCCAGAAAGGCGATGATCAAGATGACCTTGACATACCAGAGTGGAGCGAAACCTCTCTTCCAGCGTGAAGCATCTCTCCATGTGTCGATCCTGTTCGAATAGGGTTTCATGCCTGGCTTCCATTCAGGTTCGCCTCGCATTGCCTGAAGCGATGGGAAGCATCAAATTTCGCTCGCTCTTTTTTGGAGCAGCAATCTCCTGTGGCAGCACTTACATGCATCTGCATGAGATACGCAACCCAAAGGACCGGTGGGAAGGTGTATGTGCTACAGGAGACGACAGTCAGCGGTCGACTCCCTCTGCATGCGCCTGTATGAGAGAATACCCACAACTGCAGGATGCACACTGAGCCGACCAGGATGACCATGCTGGACAACTGAGGAATTGCCGAGGCAATGACAAACTGATCGCCCAAGGTTATCATAGCCGCAATATCGCCGACAAGGCGTGATTGTCAGGTACGCACTGCAGCTGCCCAGTAAACGATAACAGTAACGGTCCAGAAATGGCGACCAGCGCGGGAATTGAGCTGCGGTGCGCGGAAATAGGCTTGAAGGATATTGTAGTAGAAGACTTTTACGCCGATGTTGCCATACAAAACCGCTGCGATCTGAACGGTGACGATGGCGAACACATTGGACGCAATTAGCATCTTTTGGTTGGCGATGGACAGTGTAGGAATGATGTAGCTGTATTGGCCTTGAGCATGGTAGATGATGCAGCCATAGAGCAGGTAGACGATGTAGATGAAAGTTTGTGCGGCGAGTGCGCCTTTCCAGAACGACATTGGCTTCTTCATCTCCGCCATAAACTCGACGAAGATCTGATTCAATGTTTTTCAGCGCCTCTGCAAGCCACTTGGGTCGAGCCGCTTACCATTGCTCCTCCGTATGCAAATACTGCATAGATGACACCACCAACTTGCGCGTACCAATCAGTGCCAGGCTCGGCAAAGGCGGTATGATGAACAGCAGGGTAGGGCGGCTCTGTGTACTTGCAAGCGTCAGTCAGGTCCACAAAGTTCGCTGACTTCTGCATTCGCTCACTGAGAGTGGGGTAATTGAGCGTTGGGACGGGGGCATAGACCGAGCAGCCAATGATAGCCAGAAGAATGGTCGCAACATCTGTTTCGATGATTTTAGCATACTGCACATCGCAGACATTGGAGCAAAGCAAATTCACTTAGCCAGACATTGAGATTGGCGAGCCACGAGAAGTTTCGCAAGGATTTTATCTGGCCCATTCCACCACCAAACAGCGTGAAGAAGACATTGAGCGCTACGAAGCAAAATTTGTAGTTGATCATGGTACTGAAGTTGCAACAAGATATCAGTCTAGAAAGCCAATTGCGTGCATGGTCATGTCTATCAACCTACGCCAGAGTCTGACCATTGCCGAGAATGAGCAGACCGACATTGAGGAAAAGCTGAAGTGACTGTATGATGTTGCAGACGTGTCGGGCCCATCTACCGATCAGACGTTCGGCAAGATCTGAATAATTCTTGACGGGAAAGCGCGACGAGTCCATGCGGCAATAGAGGCGCCAAAGGGCTTGACCGGCGAGAATGGCCAGCACAAAGAAGGCCGTGTATGTGAGAATGCCGCCGGCGTAGCCGACTGCGGCCAGAGCTGCGGGAGCAGTCGAAGGGCCGAGAATATCGGTTGTGATGAGGAAACTGTAGCATCTGCCAAGTCAGTATCGAGAATAGGTTCGGACAGCCGACCCCGGGGGTTTCAGACTCACAAGACTCCCTGCCACGAGGCCGTACGTAGTGCGCGATAAGCTGTATAGCGAAGGTGTTAGATATTTTGTGCTTGAGCTCGGGAATGGACGAAGCGCACCTGCGACCTTCTCATCTTCAGACGGTCTGTACTGATGCGTGACGTCTCTCTCCGTGACTCTAGCCTTTTCGTCGCCCTTCTTGTCGTCCTTCAAGGAGATGGGGTCTGCCCCTGGACTCTCTGGCTGGGTAATGGTGGCTGCAGCATTCTGCCCAGCACTACGACCAGACTTTCCGCGCAACTTTCTGAAGAGCTCGCCGTAAGTTGAAGTACCCTCGTCTGCGTCGAGTTCTTCCCTCTCTCGCTCCAAAGCTGCATAATGGAAGTAAACTTCCAGCGGTTGCTGGTTGATATCTTCTGCTCGGCGTCATGGAAGAAGTCAGCATCTATTGGCAAGCTCAACTTGGCGAGGATTTGGGGCGAAGTACCATCAATGAAGTCGCTATCGGTCAGCTGGTATTCCTCATCGGACACGCGTGCTCTTGGATCGAGCCTGCGTGTACGGCACTATCATCAGCTGCTAGAGCTGACCAGATTGTCAATTGATACTGAGCGCTCACCCGTCAGGGCCCATGTAGCCTGCATTTGTAACTGGAATCGCCGCCATGGCTGGTTTGATTGAGAAGATGTCAAACCAAGATTGTGAAGGGCTCGATGATGGGAAAAGAAGCGAAGAGAGAATTAAGAGAAGACGAGCTGGACAAGGTAGGACCGTCTGTCTGTCGAGGGTGGCGCGTGACATTCATCTAGCTGTGGGCTCCATATCTGCGATAAACATAGATGCGCAGCTGGTAATATCACGCTCTGCAGATGCCAATTTGCAGCTGCGGACGTCTGAAGCGCATGCTGCCTCTTGCCATGTACGTATGCGTCCGAGCGAGATCTGATAGCCGCAATGTCCAAGATTAGCGGCTCTGTGTAGGTTAGGATGAGCGCTATAACGGGCTATCAGTCAGAAAATAGAAATCGTTTGATGTGTCTGCCGGATGTATGGACGCTGATAGAGAGCGAGGCCGGAGGTGCCGGCGAGGATAAGAAGGCCGGAGAGATTTCGCTCGTGACAGTTTACTCCAAAAAGTCACATCGTTCGACCGTGGGTGGCCGCCTGCTTGCCGAACATACATGCTTTTGAGTCCTGTGACCTCATCAGTCTTGCTTCTTGCTCGTGCTAGAAAACTTATGGCGGTGCCCCGTGTCGAGTGGGCCGCAGCAGGTTTGCTCGCTGCTGTACGTAATGCAGCTGTAGTCCCGCAAAGGACGCTTTCGCTCGCATATGCAACTCTCTGCGGCGGCAGCGGAGAAATTCCAAGGTAGTTGCGTATGATAGCAGATATACTGAAGCGAATCACATGGATATGCTGCTGCTGCCGCTGCCGTTGTTGCCAATCTACGCAGCAGTCCAGCTTCTCGCGCTGCGGAATCTTGATAGTCGAGTCTGCGAGGAACGCCGTACCGGTACCACTGCTGCGTACGAGAGGGCGGACATGCGCAGTCAAGCAGTGCCCTTTTGTACAGGCTTGCTCTACGAAGACCATCTGTGAAGCGCCTTAGGTGGGCGCGTCGGAACCACCCTGGCCTTTGCGTGTGCAGTGCCCATTTTGGCACCTCTGATCCGCAGGGAGCCACCCAGAGCGTGGACATGCGGGCGCAGGGGACATATAAGCATCTCGATGACACGCTCACAGTCGCGCGCCAGGGAGCGGACGCAGTGCTGCTCTCTTCGCCGTCCCAGGATGGCCTTGCGTCGAGGATGATCGATGAGCACCGGGAGGACAGGCGGTCAGCTAGCCAGTTGCAGCACTGACAGCAGCGAGCTGGTCATCTGGTCATTGCAGAGACAAGAGCTGATAGACCTGCGAGCCTAGTGCTTTGTCGCAGTGCTTGCGCGTTGCAGCCATCCCCGAGGTGGCGAACCGGCCGAGTGTATGAATAACCCCAGCAGCAGCAGCTCTGACTCGTCCTCATTTGGCTGCAAAGATTGATTACTCAAAGATCTTGAAGCTCTTTAGAATATTCGATAACGTCCCTTTCGAAAGCCTGGAAGCTCGCCCCTCCTGAAATGACTATCTCACATCCTGTCTGACTGCTACCACCTGTTTGAATCGAGCAACCATGCAACCGAAAACCTTCACGAATCAAACGTCGGTATCTCATGCTCGCAAAAATATGGCGGATTTCCTTAGACCACGTATCGGAAACCAGGACTCTTGTCAAACATCTCAGATACGTCCAGTTGGGTTCCCTTGGGCGGTCGGCCACCCTCTGCACGGTCACGTCTTCTGTTCTCCCAACGATAGTATGCAGACAGACCGAGCCCGAGGGTGATGCCGAGGATTTGAAAAGCGATGTTGATCTGCAAATGTGGTTAAAACAGCTTCATAAGTCAGGAACAAGCGAAACCAAAGGTAAAAAAACAAATCACTAGCCGACTCACCGATGCTCCTCTGTTGAACTGCGGACCCTCTTTGCTCGGGAAAATAAAAGACGCAGCAATACTCATCGGCTGGCCGATCAGATTGAGCATGCCTAGCGCAGTCGCTCGCGATGATTCGGTTGCCTGGTTCGTCGCGGCCCAGCTGATGATGAGTGGTGCAGCAGAATAGCTGGCAGATGCGATGCAGAAGCATGCAAAGTATCTCAGGCGCATGTTTCCAGTTTTGGCGTCGACGACCTTGAGGATGATCCAGCCAACCATTCCGATGGTGCAGACCAGCGCGATGGGCAGTCCGCGGGATTGCTTACGGTCGGACCAGGTCGTGATGCAGTACATGAAGACGACACAGACTGCATAGGGAGGGACCGTGTAGAGCTGAGCATCTGCGTTCGAGTAGCCAAGGTTCTTGACGATGCCAGGCAAGAAAGAAGAGACGCTTGCTAGGCACATATTTACTTGGGTACAAAAGATTAGCTGCTTTCACCTCGATGGGTATGCTTGCACTTGTCAGACTCACGGCACATCCATTGCACACCGTTTGCTGTAGACCATAGAGCAAGGCAAGCAGGGTGTTCCGGTCAGCCCGTGTAACCCGGGCTTTGTGTCAAATCTGAGCGCAGACGCGCTTACCCCACGCCTTCCAATCCAACAGTGTCCTCTTTACAGACCGCCAGTCAATCCCAGTGTAGTCTTCGTGCTGATTATCAGCATTCAATCGAGTGCAGACCAGTGTTCGCTCTTCTTGAGTGAGATAGCGCGTTCGCTCAGGTCGGCTTGGAAGACAGAGAAAGACGAAAATTGCCAGTGGAATGCCAGGGAGACCTTCGATAAGGAAAAGGACTATCGGAGTCGGATGGATTTTAGCTGCAATCACCACTTCAAGCCAGTTGCCCATGACTTACTCCGCCATTGAGCAATCTTGGTGTCCGGGATATGGGCGACACCGTAGGCGATGAGGCCTCCGAATGCTCCTGCAAGCGCTCCTGCACAGAGGTAGAGGCCCACACGCTGCGGAAAAAAGGCGATCAGGTCCCTCGATAGATGCGTGAACAGGCAGCTTTCATAGACACTCACCTTTGCAAGCTGGGATTTGCTGTAAAACAAGCTCAAGTAGCTTTATCAGGAAGTAGTAGACCGGGTGAGCTTCTGAAAATGTTTTCGGCAGTGAATAATAAACACTTACAAGCCCATAGCTTGGCCAAAGCATGCCTCGCCAATTCCCACGAATAGTCGGCAGGCGTAAACTCCAGCAGGCCCTCGTGCACCAGCTTGGGAAGCAGCAGCGACCGACCAGATAAATGCGCCCGCGGCGATAGAGGTCGAAGGAAGGAATTGCTTGGCAAGGAGGGTGCCAGGAATCCCAAAGACTACATAAGTCAGGTAGAAGCACATGAGTGCTATCGAAAACTTGGTGTCATTGCCATCGAGCACATCCCTTTGTAGACCTTGAAGCCTGGCATTGCCGAGGTTGCCTGGACAAGGCAAGTCACACACTTCAGCTTAACGTCTCGCACGCTGGGTACATGCTGGATTGCTCACCGCGATCAAGGTAGGCGCTCAGGTACAGAATGATGGCCGTCGGGACGATGAGGAGATCGAGCTTCCAGGTGACCCTCCTCAGCGCTTTCTGATGCTCCTTGGTATGGGTCAAGCCAGCCTCTGATGATGCATACTTTGAAGAGCCCGGCTGACTGTCTGTACGTTCGACTGAAGTAGCCGTGCCAGCTTGCTCGAGAAGTTCGTCTTTGCCCTTTTCCTCCGACTCTGCGAAGCGAGTCTGGGTTCGTGCCGCCGTGGTAGACATGATTGAGGAAGTTGCGCTCAATGGATACGTGGAAAGGTCAGGAGAATTAGTATGAGAATGATTTCAAGCGAAGGAGAAAGAGCAAGGTCCAAAGCCAAAGCGAGTCGAGGTAACAGAAGGCCACGGGGAAAGCCTGGGGAAATGCGATGAGGAAGGGCGATGTTAAGTGGGGAAGGCCGCGGGGCGCCGACAGGGACTACTTGATGGGGCGCGAGAGCGGCTGTCAATGCGCAATCAGCTTGACCCACAGACACGCTGTCAAAATTTCATTGATGGCATTCATCGGCGGCATTTGTGCGATAGCGTTGGTGGAGGTGTCACTTTCGCCACCGGCATCTCTCTGAAGTTGGAGTCGGCACCTAAATGTAGAATCGCCAAGCCCTTGAAGAAGGAGCAGGAACGGTGTGGGTCTTTTCACATCGTACTAAGGCCAGGCCTGGTAGCGTCGAAGAGACCGGTATCGTATGTGGACGATCCAGAGGCTTGATAGATCCCAGCAGGAAAGGGCCCCGATAGAAATGCCCGACCGTGTCCTGCACCTTGCCGCGATCGACGAAACCGGCCAATACCTTCACTACTCCCCCGTTTGCGGCCAAGCTCCAGCTGTAGCGAAGCATATATACGCGTCTTTGAATCACATCTTGCGATTCCAGTCACTCACTCAAATGGTGATGGGCCCTGGCTCTAAATCGCAGCGCAAAAGTGCGCCGGCCCGGTGTTACTTCGCACGCGATGACGAAGTTTCGTGCTCATGCACGTCTATGGTACAAATGCTCAAATGGCCAGGCCAAGCATTGTGAAGTGAGGACGTGAAGAATGCCGTGCAATGAAATTACCGAATGCCTTCTTTTCGTGGATGATATGAAGAAGCTGTGAAAAATTGCCCTAAGTGCGAAGAATGTGCGTTTGAATTTACTGATTCTTTCCGATTGTCGTCTTTCTTGAGTAGTTGGCGATAGCCTCTCAACTACTAAGCATGTGTAGCTAGTGCAACAGAGGTCTGCGCTCGTCTGACACGCCTCTGGAGCTCTGCGCCAGCGGTTTGCCATACGCGTCGATGCCTAGGCGTTTTTGCCGTATCGTCCACACGATGCACATAACCAGCAAGAAGCCTTGCAGTATTCCGGCTGCGCCAAAGATGAGCTTAGCATGTTTCTCTTTATCGTCGTCGTGTTGAGCTGTCACTCACTGATGAGGTACACGCTCCACGCCGTCCAGTTGACGCCTGGACGCACAAACAGCGAGTATACGAAGACAAAGGAGCCGGGCGTCTGAATGCACATCATCGGTATGCTAAGCGATCCGACCAGTTTTCGACGCCATGTTCGCATGATTTGGGGCTGGCATAGTGCAAAGGTAGCGGCAATTAGCAAATTCCTGGCTTGAGGATGTTATTTCGGCGTTGTGCAAACTCACGAGATATTGAAACAACGCCAAGACAGTGCTGAGCAGTCCCAGCGTCGTAGCCCAGATACGAACGACTCTGACGTCTCTGTTCTCTTCATGCGGTCCAGGCGGCGGGTCCGGATTCGGGTGCACGGGCGGCTGTGATGCTTTCGGCAAGACGAGAAGTAGCAAAAAGGTCACAAATCCACAAATGACCAAATGCAATGCTGCGAGGATGGCATAATTCGTCGAGGTGCGCCATTCAGGGCTGACGGTTGTCTTGATTGCGTTCCTGTCACCACCACGACGTCGGTCCTCATCGACTTCGTCTGGCATTGTGCTTGCTCCTCCGCGCCGTTGCACGCCCGCAGGCGAGTACATGGATGCGTTGAAATCGAAGCTGTCTTCGCTCGTTGGACTGTCGAGCGCGGCATCAATGCTAGAGGAGCCTGCAAAATTGGCAGGCGTGAAGAAGCGCTTGAAGCGCCGCCAGGCTTTGCTTGACTTGTATGGAGGTGCTTCGCCGCGCACCCAGTTGACGTATTTGTCGTCTTCGGGGTAGTAAATGAGGAAGAGGATGAACCTGGAGGGAAGAAGACGTGAAAGCAAGCAGGAATGGAAGGATCAGTGTCGCTGTATGAGCTGACTGCTTTCGAAGCAGACTGCCGTAGAATGCTACTCACACTAGATTGAAGCACGCCCACTGCAGGAAGATCTGCAAGATGCCCATCATGCTTTCCAGACATGCAGATTTGGTCTAAACAAAAGAGAGACAAGCATGTTTCAGAAGACATTCGCATTTGGCCAGCCTCTCGTGCAAAAGGCGCGGGCATCTGCAGAAAGGCACGCGCAAACTCACGAGAAATGGACAACAGCGTACTGCGGTCCATGAGAGAGCGAGTATATTGAGCAAGCTGCTAGCCGAGCTTGTGCTGCCCAACAGCAGGAAAGTAGGGTCTATGCCTTCGGAGGAGCGGTTGTAGATGATGCGGACATGCTGGGGCGCGTACGAGAGGACGAGGCCGAGCGAGACGAGGGCGGAGACGGTGAAGGCCGCGGGGTCGTGGAAGGGCTCGCAGGTGTCTGCCGATGGAGGATGCATGGCTGAGGTGTTTGATATTACTGACGAGGTCGTGCTGACTGGAGTTGTGCCCCGTACTTGCAGAGGGATGTGGTCGAGGTCCACAACGAGAAGAGACGTACAGGTCGAGAGCCCGGACGAACACAGATAGACGACCACAATTGGTCACTCGGGTATCGCGTATCCTGGTGATGTCGCTGTTCCTCCCTTGTTGTCGAAGTGTCCTGGACAGCTGATCCGCCCTCGTGATCTCTTCTCTGCGCGTCGCTTGCCCGACTGCGCAGTCGTGGCCTTGTGCGAGGCTGGCCAACTCTTGTCAACGGTCCCTCGACGATGCCACTACCTTCGTTCAGGTGTTGGAGTGGAGCAATCAGCTGTCCCCAGATGGCTGCTCTCTGCGCGACCTGTTCGCCACTCCAGCCTGGGACGGACGACGGCGACGAACGTGGCTGATGGCACTCGCACTCTTCGACCAGCTGCCACCGCTTACGGTGCTGCAGGGTGTGGGACAGTGGACTGTGCTGATGGTCTGCGCTACAGTACAAACCTTACGCTGAGATGCTCAGTTATGCTGAGGGTAGATCCACGCCGTGTGGAGAGGCGTCCGCACGGCAGGACTTCTCAAGATTTGGCTCGCAGTCGAAGCAAAGATGCAATAACAGCTCTCTCTCTCTCTTCGAATACGCGTTCTAGGCTCCAATCACATCCTCGTGTCTGCTTGCCGAGGTCCCTCTGGCCAGGAGGGTCGCCAATGCACGGCCCCGTGTTGGACAATTTGGACGAGATTTGCAAAAGGCGAAACAAGCAAAAACGGGGAAAGGCTCGAGTGAACTATACTACTGACGAGCATATCTGCCCTTTCCACCATGACTGACGAGTGACAGGCTCGTCTTGGACTGGCTCCTAACGGCACCGACTGGACGGATCTGACGCTTCCAACTGCGCAGAGAAAAGCGAAGAGCAGCAATCATCCAGGACAGGACTGACTGCAGAAGTGCGCAGGCCAGTTCTTTTTGCAGCTGAACGCAAGCACAAGATAGGCATCTTGGGCCAAGCAGCATCGCTTTTGTACCTCTCTAGTTAAGCGAGGGCAACCGCCATGTCTTCGTCAAGCCGCGACCCCCACACGACATCGATGCCGTACCACGAGCCGCACCTGCTTTCGCCGCTCGAAGAAGCAGACGAAGAAAGCACATATGCCTCTACGACTGCGCCCCCAACAACCTCTTCATCTGGACGCACGAGCACAGACGTTACTGCAAGCGGAAGCTTCAGCAGCGGTGAGCAGGCGTCCATCTCTGCGGTCGCAGCGCTCGACTTGGCTATCGACGACGATGTCAGTAGTACCGACTCGACGCCTTTCGGGTACAGGTCAAGCTCGACGCTCGTGCATAGAGACCAGAAGCATGATGAAGAGCCTGAAAGCGCGCTTGCTGGAGGTCTCAGGGTGTCTGGCATCGATGAGGCCGCCAACGGCCACAGCACGTATACATCCGATGTTCCATACAATAGCAAGGTCCAGCATCATCATCAAGCCGACGATTCCGTCCATCGGCCACTCAAGCACAGGACATACGAAGCTCTCCGTCCATCTCGACTGCGCGAAAGCCTACGCCTCTCTGCAGATGGTTGCTCGACTTCCAGCGCGTCTTCAGAACCTAGCAAGAGGCGCCAGGACATCGAACTCAACGTGCCGCCCAAAGACGCAGCTCTGCTAGAAAGACGCCGAAGATCTGCAGAGCTTCAAAAGCCTTCTAGCAAGCACAAGCCGCCCGCGCAGCAGCTGCATATTCCTTTACCGCCTCGCGCATCCTTCGAATCTGCTGTGGGCATCGCTGATCCTGGCAGAGTAAAGGAGCCACCCGCTCTCGCTCGTGTGCGGAGCTCCGAGTCCACTCAGCGAGTTACCGAACACGGTCACGATGCGCATGCTATAAATCTACTCGACGTAGATGCCGGGCTGCGCACGCCTCCTCTTCACGCTCTATATCCAGAAGAAGCGCGCGCCCCTGCAAACGTCAATACGATTCCTGAAGTGCCCATCGAGGCTCTCGACCCCCGTGTGCGCGCCAAATGGCTCGTTGAAGTACCGATTGCCCAGCTTGTGCTTGATGGAAATTTAGAGGCACTCACTGCCGCCAAGAAGATACAGGAAGCTAAAGCGCATGAATATAGGATGTGGAGAGTCAAGAGGGACGTTAGATCTGCTAATCCGAATACAATGCTGGCTTGGATCAATTTGGTGGTTGCGATCGGTACGTGTTCTAAGCGCCTTCTGCTTCTTGGAAAGAATGAAAAGTCGGATTGACAAGTCTTCCTGATGTTTCCTCTCTGAACACGCAGGTAGCAGAACTACGCATGATAACAGATGGCACACTTTCCTGCGCAATAACATGATGGTAGACTCGGGAATCTGCCACAAGCAGAGACAGAATGCCAAAACAGTGAGGAGACGCGCCTTTCACGATCATAGCTTATTTCAGAACAGTCACCGATGCCCTTTCAAAATTGCAGCTCACTAATGCGGTAGCTACTTTGACCAATCTTTCCGTAAGTCCAGTGCACACATGACGAAATACTTTCTCAGCTCTTACTATAACGTGGTGGACTCGCATGCGTGCGTTTTGCAGGTAGCAGAGCAGATGTCCAAAGACATGCACCTTCCGCCCCGCGATATGACGCGTACTTTCGATGCTTCAAGGACTGACACGTGGACTATCCAATATGCTCCGCTTGCGTACGGTCCGACTGTGGACGATGCGGGTGCACGAGTCGAGTGAGCCGCGCTTTCGTATAAAGCCATTCTTATCAAACGATGACTGACCTTGCTGTACCAACTTCTCGACAGCCACTACATTCTTTGGACTTGGTAAGTCTTGCCATCAGGGAGGGCTTTCGCAGCTCGTGCATTGCAGTGAATTGATGGCCGTCCGCAGCAACGACCTCATCGACGTCGGAGAGTGGCCTGCTGAAGACCTTGCTGATGTCCGAAGACTTGGAATTGGCGGCTTTGTTGGTTTCAAAGGGCAATTTTCGTTGCGTCCTGAATACGCCAGGGGCTTCACGTGAGTGTCCACGTATTCTTAAGCTATTTCTATCTATCATTGTCGGCTCAATTTGCATCCCTACTCTCGCATCTTTTCAGCGGTCTTCCTGGCGTTGCACAAATCGAACGCGCTATCGGCTCAACTTTTGACCCCAAGAAATACAAGGTGTGCTGGTATATCAATCCGCTGGAGAGACAGACCGTCCTAGGTCTGCCTCATCTACACCTCTGGGTGGCCAAGAAAAGGCTGCCTGGTCTGTGGCAGCTCCTCAAACTGCGTCGACTCATCAAGGCGATCAACGAGATTGACTGATAGAGGAGGGAGGAAAGTCAAGTCTCTCATGTCAAGAGGATGCTTGTCAGGCTCATAGGAAGGATGCGAGCTATTTTGCATAGAACGTGCCAGGCAGCCGGCGCAACGTCTTTGCCACTTGCCAGGTGACAGCCGCCGGGCTACTAGTCTGGCAGGCAGTCAGCTCGCAACGGCAGGCGGCACACTTGTCATAGAGTGACCATTATAGACCTGAAGTACACCACTTGATCAGTCTACAAACGTGCTTGAATATGCAAAACTGTTCACACCTTTGCTCCTCTGCTCTTGCTCGACGTTTGCCACCGCGTCGTTGCGCGACAGGCCCCATCCTGCACACGCAGGGAACGGCGTGCGAGCACACACGAGACGGGATCTCCTCTTGATATACATGCTCTTAATAGCGCGCACAGCCTGCTGGACCCTCGTGCCATGATGGAGACCATCGACCTCAAGCACCACCACACGCCCAAGCTCGACAGCAGCAGTTTCGACGACGATGGAATCTACGTGCTCAGCGACGACGAAGGCTTGATTGACAGCCAGGCAGTGCTCGATCTGCAGCTGGAGCTCTCTGTGCTGCGTCGACGCCTACGTAGCACCGAGCTTGCGTATCGTGCCTTGGTGCGTGTGACGGTGTCGTAGCAAGTATGGACAACTAGCTGAGATGTTACTACTACCCGCCTATCCCACAGGAGGACGAGTTTGTGCAGCTCAAGACGTCGAACAATCTCTCCCTCGTCCTCGTGCACGACGTCGACTTTGGATCCTCCCACTATGCAGACTCATTCGACGGCGGCCTCCTCGCTTCCCAGCGCCTCGTCGCGCTTGTCCGCCAGCAGGACACAGACAGCCAGCCGTGCCGCATACTCACGCTATACGCGCCATCAGACGTGAGTCCAGCACGCCCCTTTATCCCTCTTCTACACCATTTCTTCACTTTACTAAACTCGGATTTTCTTGATGATCGTCGACGGCGGGCCGAGCAGAAACGGTCACGTGACTTTGTACAGGGCTTCGGAAATGTCAAAGACAGCCTGGTCATTGAGGCCGGCGGATTGGACAAGCTGCAGTGTGGGTTTTACATCACGGGAGCAGGTTGTAGTGACGTACTGAAATCAATGGATCCCTGTGACACGCAGCCATGATGTCCCTTCTTCTACCGCTGCCCCAAGTCAGAAAGGTATACGTGACTTTCTCGCCGCAATCGACCTCCAAGCTCGTCCTGCCCTACATCATCTCGGCCATCGACGCCGCACACGACATCCCTCAATCTACATCATCATCAACAGGAACTAACGCTTCCACGACTAATGCTTTCAGCAATGGTAGCCCCGCAATGCGCCACCGCCGGTCATTCACCTCTGCCTCCTCGCTTTCCACGATATCTCGCACAGGCAGCATCGCCAATTCGGACAATCTCATTCCCAAGATTGTGCTTCTCTATGCTGGTGCAGATGATGCACGATCCAGAGGCGCGATAAAGGAGCTCAAGGCGGATACTGTTAGGCATTATGCCTCCAATGATGCCGTTCTTAGAGATCTCGCAGAAACGGATTTTGAAACCCTGCTGCACAAGCTTGACGTGAGTCTAGCATGGTAATTCTGCTGGAGACGAAAGTTTGCTGAAGCTACGTTGCTCTCCCAGTGCTCCCCTCTATTCGAGCAACAAATAAACTCCCAAGAAACGTATATTACCACTGTGCCCGAGATCACAAGGCCCTCACCTCCAACTCTCGAGCCAGTGCCCGAGATGCCAGATATCCCAGAGCTAGAAGCCGAGATTCCCGCTCTTCCTCCTGTCGTAGCAGAGAAAGAAAACATGTGGGCAGAAGTCGTTCGTCGAGGTCGTCCAAAGGAAGCTTCTTCCGCAAGTCCGAATGTCTCGAAGGCCGCTTTGCCTTCTGCCGCTGGTGGAAAAGCTGGATCGGCACCTTCAAGCCCTACCTTGTCGGTGTCTACGAATAACGTGTCTGGAAATGGCGATCCTTCGGTGTCGCCTACAAGAGCGCGACGCGCTCGTGGTGGCTCGAGAAAGAAGGAAGAAGGTGAATAATGGTTTTTGTCAAATTTCACTTACATCGAAGGAACTGATAGAAGTGTAGGCCCAGGACCTAATGAGCGAGTGGAGCTAGATCCTACCGTTTCTTTATGCAGGCAGAAGAAGCCGCCATGGTCAGTCTTTCCACCATTCGAAGCTTGCAGTGGACTTGGCTGAACTGGAAGTCATCGCTAGCAACCAACATTATTTGACCTCGAAAGGCTGTTCGAATCCGAAATGCATCTATTCGCACAGCTATAAGCTTAATGCCAGGCAAATCGAAGAACTTCGGTAAGGCTACACCAAGATGCTTCAAAGAGACAGTCATTTTGACTGTTGCTTCCGTGACATGTTTGTTGCTCTGATTAGCCTTGGCGCCCTCAAGACTCCTTGCGTTTTCAAGAAAAATGGTCAAGTCTGCGCGAGTAGCGAAGAATGTGTCTTCGGTCACAAGTGCCCACAAGGCTCGAGGTGAGCAGAGCACTATCGTCCTAGGCCGGGTGTGTAAAGAGCTCAAACACTTGATGTCTGCCAAAACAACAGATGCAAGCAGAACAAATGCCATTTCCCCTCTCATATGCATTGAAGCAGCAAAATTGCTGCCCTGCCCCTCCGCATATTCAGAGCTGTCGCGCTACAGCCCGAATCTCGACTTCTGCCACATTTTGGCTACACATCCCAGCGCCTGCAAAAAAGCAAAGCAAAGCAAAGCAAATCTGTACATCAATGGCGCATGGCAACGCTCCTCGGAACCGCCGACTCCGACCGATGGTCGCCCGTAAAATGCACATTGAATCTATTTCGCCTGGAAAATTCTGCTCGTCTTCTGCCCTATCGTTCGACTGTTCGACCTACACTATGCTATATACGCTCGCAAAAGCACATCTGTCCGCAAGAATTTCTGCAACGTCTCGTGTCGTGCCAAATTTTCTCCCTATCGCGCCCCTCAAAGCCTGCTGCAAGATTCTATTTCGTTTCTCACTTTCGACTTCTCTCTCGGTCTCTGGTACAGAAAAGCAAACGGAAAGCACAGCTACTGCAACCGGACTCTATAGTACCTTTTTTCTTCCCCATCTCTCTTGTTTGACTGCGCTATAAAGGAAAAAGGCTTGACTGTCGAAACAAGCTGGACATGTAGCAAAGTCTCGCTTCGCTGTAATTTTTACGGTGTTGTGGGACAATCTGCATCAGCTTCGCATGTCATTGGCCGCAGATGTACGGCAATGCGTGCAATACAATCTATCTATTTTTTGACGGAAGTGCACGCGAGAATTTCGAGGAGCCCAGCGTCGAGGCTACAAGAGTGACAAAGGGAATTGCATATCAGACATTCGACAAGAAAGTTGGACCTGGCACTGCTCTTTGAAGCTGCACCATCAAGGCTAGCGGGTATTTGCAGTGAAGTACTGTCAATACGGGTATCACGCCTATAAGCCGTCTACATTCTCAAGTGGCCATACTCTAATTCCACCAGGGCCGACTGGGAAAGTTACCAGCGCCGCTATGATGATGTTGGCCCTGACGCTTGGGTTTGACCGATCGTCTGCATTGTCCTCCCTTTCTGTGCTGCAGGAGCCAGTTGAGCAACTCTGCAGTGAACGGCTCGGTCTGCAAGCCTTCGTGCGTGTTCTTGAGGATAGTGAGGGAACTGCAATGGTTGCCTGTGCGGACAAGCTCATCTTGCGTGGCTTTAGGAATCTTGGTACCGGCTGTCGTGTCGAGAGTGCCTGCGTACGCGCGAATGGGAAGGTTCTTGAGCCGGTAGAGCAAGTGAAAGGTAGGCGGCGCAGGTTCTTGCTTGATATACTCGCCGTCGGCTTTTTCGGCACCTCCAGCCACATTCACAGCAGCGGCAGCGACCTGCATAAACAAGTCAAAGACGATTGTCGTCAGCTTTCCTTTCGAACAAGAAGCGTGTTGCAGGTGCTCGGCACCGGCCAGACCCTCTTCTGGCGCCTCCCCTTCCTTCGCTGTGCACTTACATTTGGTCTGAAGACGTTGTAGCGCCAAGTACCTCGGGAGCCCATGCTGTAGCCAACGACATAGATCCTCTTATCGTCGATCGGGTATTTCTTCTTGGCCAGTTTGAGGACGTTGTCAAGGAACTGCAGCATAGCACGAAATGATAGCAAACATGCATGAGCAATGGAGCATTTCATGGCTGGAATCTGAGTCAAAAGTGGCAACAGGGCCGGACGAACCAAATACTCACATCGACGCGGTAGTGCTTGTCAGGGTTTGAGCTGTTGAAAGGGCTCTGAAGCGGGGCAATGGGGATAATGGTGATGAAGCGCTCAGCGGCGAGCTTGACGACTTCGGAAGTGTTTCCAGCTCGATGGTTGGCAAGAAGCTTGCCGAAGCCATCAAATGTGGACTGTGGGATGGCAGGTGGGCCAAAGGAAGAGCGCAGCCATGCAAGATTGTCAATAACGTTTGCGCGCTGCAAGGGTGCGAATGGAAAGCGACTCACCAACTTCTCGACATCCTTGCGATCGCCCAGAGTACCGCTGCCGCCTAGATAAAAGACGGTAGGCATGCGGCCCTGGCAGTTGTCATCGGGAATCTTGTCGGGTATATTCACACAGAAGGGATAGAGGCCTTTGAGAGAGTCCTTGTCGCATTCGTACTTTGCAGAGACGGTACTGACGGCCACTGCGAAAGGCAGCGCGAGGCTGGCAAAGGTCGCGAATCGCATGTCTGACCAAACAGCCCTAGCAGCTAGGGTATGGTAGGAGGATGGGCTAAGCGACCTGTGCAAAAGAGTGTGTGCGAGTGCGCGTCTCCGAAACGAGGGTGAGGAGCAGGCTGGTGGAACTGCGTTGAAGGGATGAGAAGGGCAGTCAGGCTGAACTTGAAGACGTCGATGGGTCAGCAAAGGTCAACAGGCGACCGTGCTCGTCTGTTGAGCCGTATGACCGAGCGAGCGGCGTTAGCAACGTCAGTCCATCGGCGTGCACAATTCATGCGTCAGCACGACCAAAGAATCTATTGCATGTGCACGACACATGCAGATCCATTTGGTCCTTTGCAAGCCAGGACGGCCAGCTTCCACCGTGCTTCTCGAAGGCTCGCATGTCCGTCTGGTCGCTCCGTGACGATGCAGCGCAGACAAGGCAGAAGCGTGGACTTCGCACAGTAGTCGCGTACGAGCACTTGCCATCGAGCGCAGTCTTGCAGTGTCTTGCCGTCGACGCTTCGATGCCTTGACGGCCACCGTGAGCCTGATCAACCAGCTGCCAGGCGAGCACTGCCAGCCAGCGTCTGCAGTGCGAGACTTGGAGGGCTGGCTCAGCGGCATCGGGGAATAAATCAAGGGAAGACTGCCCTGCTACATTCGACCGCCATAGGCCCAGTTTGGCGGGGTTGCGGACTGGTGAGATATCGACAGCCAAGTCAATACGCGCGGGAAGGGGTATGGATGAATGTGCACCACATCGGACGGAAGCACCATGGAAATGAGCACAAAGCTTATATGCACACAGTCTAGGACACAGAGAACAGTACCATTGATCTGGCAGGGTGCCTTCAACTCCTTGCCCCAGCCTACATCAGCTGTGCATGCACGGTATAATTTTCTCATGCCTTCCTTTGACTCAACAGCCACTGCAGCAACTCGACAGTGAAAGGTTCAGTCTGCAGGCCGTCGTGATTGTTCTGGGAAATGGCGAGCGAGCTTGAGTTGCTGCCCAGCCGGACAAGCTCGTCCTGAGTAGCTTTAGGAATATCGGTGCCAGCTACATCATCGCGCTTGCCTGCAAAAGCCTTGATAGGTAGGTGTGTGATTTGATTGAGCAGTGGGAATGTCGGCAAGATAGGATCCTCTTTGATGTTCACTCCGTCGGCTTTTTCGGCTCCACCTGCGCAATTGACAGCAGCGGCAGCGACCTAGCACAAGGTTATGGTCAGCCAATTCCACGAAGCATCGTCCCCGCACGACATACGTTCGGTCTGAATACGTTGAAGCGCCATACGCCCCTCGAGCCCATCGAATAGCCGACCGTCAAGATGCGCTGGGGATCTACGGGATATCTCCCCTTGGCTAACACGAGGACCCTGTCGAGATACTGTGAGCAAGGTGATCGCGCATATTGCATCAGTACAGCGTCCCATCACCGCAACAACATTGTGCAAAGGCTGCAAGTGACCGATGATCACTTGCCCCTCAAACTCACCTCAGGCCTGTAGTGCTTGTCCGGCCGAGTCTTCTCATCAGGACTTTGAGCAGGTGCAATTGGGATGATGGTTATGAAACGCTTGGCTGCAAGACTGACGACTTCGGAGGTATTGCCAGCTCTGTGATTTGCCAAGAGCTTGCCAAATCCATCATATGTGCTCTGCACACATAGAGCAACGCAATACATCAGCGAAAGCCAGCTTTAAATATCGAAGTGCCATACCAGTGTCTCTACGTCTTTCGCTTCGCCTTTGGTACCGCTACCTCCGAGATAGAGTACTGTAGGTAGGAGCCCATCCCGATTGTCCGTAGGTATCTCGTCGGGAACGTTAACGCAGAATGGATAGAGGCCGTGGAGGGTGTCTTTGTCGCATTCATACTTGGCTGAGACCCTGCACAAGCCCATCGCGAAATATATAGCAACGCAAGTTCCGATTGCTGAGCGCATGATGAAAAATTGACAGAACAGACAAAGACAGTTCGTCGACGTGCTGCCTTGTTGTGATATATCCGAGTGGTGGGAGAGTGAGGGTAATGCAGAGTGTAGAGGCACGGAGAGCGAAGTGGAGTTGCGTAGGACTCAGCAAGCCAGCGCTGAGAATATGCAGATTTTGGTAGGTGCAAGTGTCGTGTATGTGTGGGCGATACTTGGGTGTCAAAGCAAGCAGCGAGTTCGTTGAAGCAGAAAGCACTGCTCCCGTCAACTTGGCAGGCATTTTTGGAACCGATCCGAGAGCCATTGTGACTGGCAGTATCAGCACGAGACTCTGTCGCGTAAGTGTAAAAGGGATGAATTGATGGCGAAAGCAAAGACGTGTTGCAGGAATGTGCAAAAGCATAGCATTACCAAGACCAATTGGTAGATCACGCGGGCACCTTGACATCCAATGTATCTTCATCTTCGACCTCACTGTCCCCGATGAGCATTCCGTGATCCAGCTCATCGCCATCAAATGATAGCTTGCACTGTGCGGCTTTCGAAACATCGAGCCCTGACTTTTTGAGAAAGTACTTGATGAGCTTGAATACTGTGTGTGTCTTTGGTGCCTGTATCATGATCTTGTGATCTTTCCCTCCGCGCAAGATGATTCGGATAATGTCCGCCGCTGGCGTGCTTGGACTATTGAGCCGCGTGCCTTCAGGTAACGCCGCCGAAACCTGCGCGCCATTTGAAATTGCACCTCCTGCGGCAGGGGGTCCTTGCATTCCGCCATTGAGTGCACCTCCGCCCGTCGATGCAGGTGGCTTACTAGCTTGCGGAATCTTCATGGCGCCAGTGTCGTCCATCATCTTGTTCTGCTTTATGTAATTCAGCACGTCTTTCCTGAAGCCGACTGCGTTGCATGTATGGTGAGCTAGCTCCTCTTTATTGACTTGCAGCTTTACTTTTACTCACGAAAAGTAGCGCCTGATATTATATGAATGGCATTGGGCGTTCCGTAGGAGTACACCGTCTTGCCGTTGTATGTGAATGTCAATTGTTCTTTCGGGATATACTAGAGTGCATCGAGTGTCCCAGTCAGTCACTATCGACAGGTGAGACAGGCATGATCAGACTACCTTGACAGCGGCGACACGCTCAAAGAGCTTGTTGAAGTTCTCGCGCTGAGTAGAATCAGGCCTTGTTATTGAGGACGATAAACCCCCGGAACAAAGTGGAATCGTCAACTCACTTGTCGCACACTGAAATCCAAGGGAATACAGAATGCCTCATAGTAAGGTCTGACGTGCTCGACCTCCGGACCTGGCTGGCGCGGATCCCAGACCATCTGTATATTGATGCTCAGAGCGGGACCGTACTTTGCTTCGAGCTCTTCCTCGGTAAGCGGCTTCGCCTCTACGAGCGGAGCCAAGGTGTACGGTCGAGCGATTTGACTCGCGGATTGTGAGCGACTTTGGGTCTCTTGATTATCATCATCATCGATATCAATCGGCGCATGAGCCATTGCTTGCGGGAAGCTGACAGGCCGGGCTGCCGCTTGTCCAGATGGGGCAGTACTGGTGCTCGCAACCGGACGGGTAACGCCGAACAACAGACTTTCTTCGTCATCGCCGTTGAATTGATTCGAGTCATACATGGCTTGCGCCCTGTTCATCTGCTCTTTTCTGCGCATGTCCTGGATTGCGTGCGCCAACGTGTAGGAATCGACTTTTTCAAGCGGAGAAAGACTCCGAGATTGCTTACGCGGCGGCGCAGGAGCAGGTTGATTCTTCACCTTCTTCGCCTGATGCTTGTCCTTCTTTCTTTGTGCCCTATTCGGAGAGGATGAACCGAATGTACTGCTTGAATCGGAATCTGTCGAGGAGGAATCTGAAACTGGCTCGCTCCGCTTGAGCGGTCTGAAGAGACGATCAGACGGTGAGCCCTTCCAGATTGACAGCACTCCCGAATCGAAGAAGGCTACTTACGATGCTCTGCGAGGCTCAGCTTTAGCTACCTTCTTCTTCTTGGGCTTGGAAGCGCCTCGACCGTCCGAATCATCGTCATCGGTCGATATACTCGAGCTTGAGCTCTCACCATCGTCGTCGTCCAGGTCGAACACAATTGCCTTACTTTTGCCCTTGTTGAGCGTAGCCGAAGGACTCTGACTGGCACTCGACCTAGAGGGACCGGGTACGGGTGTTGCTGGAAGCCCAGCCGTGGCAATGTTTCGTCAGCCTCACCGGCTCCCTGCAAGGAGACCTTTTACATACGATCTTTCTTCTTCGGAGACGGATTCCTTGGCTTCAAGGCCACACCCTTGGACCTGAAATTGAGCTCTCTCTTGTGCGTAAAGAAGTCGGCGGCTTCGCGGTCCTTTTGGCGGCGGAGCTCGAGCTGGCGCTGTGCTTCTGGATCAAGAACAGCCCGCTTTGGTTTTGGGCGCGTCTGTGCTGGCGCAGCAGACGCTTGTGGTTTCAGGGGCGATACTGTGCTGTTTGCTCGACCAGCTGCGCGTGATGTTGATGCGTAGGCAGTCACCGTCGGGGCATCTGAGCTGGGCAAGATGGACGAAGACGGCTCTGGGTCGGGCGTGACAGAAACAGAGTACCGCGAGGCAGCTCTCCCTTCGCCATTTCTTGCAGCTGTCGTAGACCCAGACCGCCTCGCTCCCCTCGTGGAAGCCTGCTGTCTTCCGTTTGCCGCACGGCTGGCGGTGGCTGCGGTGGAAGCTGACCGCGAGACAGCGACGGTACTGCCTGCGCGCGAAGTCTTGCCTTTGGGAGGTGGAGTGGGCTCGTCGTCGCTGTCTGAGAAGTCGTGCTTTGCCATGCTGGGTGCCCCGGCCTGCCACACGCTGGAGGTTGATCGAAGGCAGAGGTGCAGATAACAAGTCGAGTTGCTCTTTTCGCCGGCCAGCTCTGCTCTTGTTCAATACTTGGAGGTGTCTTGCATTGCCTAGCGTGGCCTCGCGCCCTTGGTCCTCGTGCAATGGCTCATTCGCTGCGCCGGTCGCTGGCCACTGCAGTCAGCCAGGCGGGCAAAGGCAAAGGGAGAGCCACCGACAGTCCGCGCGTCATCTTCTCTGGTATACAGCCCACTGGCATCCCACATGCAAGCTGCGCGTCTCACTGTTGCCTAAAAACGACTGCTGGGCTGACTGCGTCTATGTGGTGGTTGCTTTTCTCCCGCCACTTTTCCGTCGTCAGTAGCTCGGAAACTACCTTGGAGCCTTGAAGAACTGGGTGCGCTTACAAGACGAAGCGAGTGACAGTGCCTCGGTCTATTTCTCTGTCGTCGGCTTGCATGCCATCACGCTGCCCCAAGATCCCGCCGCACTGCGCAGAGAGTCTTCAGACATGATGGCCGCCCTGATTGCCGTGGGCTTGGATCCAGAAAGATGCACAATATTCCGGCAAGAACAGGTCAAACAGCACGCTGAACTGGCTTGGTACCTCAACTGCATTGCTCCCTTCGGACGGTTGCAACGCATGACAACTTGGAAGGTATGAGCGAAGGCCCGTGACGACTTAGAACTCACTGATTAGTTATGCATTCACTAAACAGTCTCGGTTAGCAACAATGCGGAATGCAAATTCTGAGAATGAAGTCGACGAGTCTATGCTGCACCTGGGATTGCTCGCTTATCCCGTGCTACAAGCTGCCGATGTGCTGCTATACGGGTGAGGCTTTCATTTGTCACAGGCTCCCTTCTCTGCTGAGATGGCCTTTGACAGCGCAACAGAAGTCCCAGTCGGCGAAGATCAGGGACAGCACATTGAGCTATTGCGAGACATTGCTCAGACGTTTAATCGGCAATTCAAGTCGGAAATCTTCACGATACCGAAACATGTTTACAGTAGGAGAAATACATAATGCTCGTGCCTGAAGGCTGTACTGACGCCGTGAGCACAGCACCGCAAGCAAGAGTTCTCAACCTGCGCGATCCTACAGCCAAGATGTCCAAGTCAAACCCAGATCCAAGAACGCGCATATTGCTGACTGACTCGCCGACCATCATGCGCGACAAGCTCAGGACGGCAGTGACAGACTCTACCGCCGAGATCACCTACGACCCGACAAGGCGGCCAGGGGTGTCGAATCTGCTCAGTATATTGTCGGGACTTTTGGAAGTCCCGCCGGATCAGCTGGTGCAACGCTACGCAGGCAAAAGCATGCGAGATCTAAAGCTGGCCGTGGGTGATGCGCTCGAGCCTGTTCTCGTCAACTTTCAAGATACCTTCGCGCGCTTACGCGAAGAGCCCGGATATCTCGAAGAAGTTGAGCGCAAAGGACGACACAAAGCAGAAGAGCAGGCAGAAGCGATGATGGAGAAAGTCAGACGTTCCGTTGGTCTGGACTTCAAAGCATAGGCAATCTACGATTGAGAGTGAGAGGTCGCCTTTCCTGGAACCCGGCACCTCCGGACGTTTGCAACACGCCAGATCATCGTACGAAGCGCTACGCCCGCTGTTCGCCAGTGCGCCCGTTTGACTATCTCTGCAGGACGTGAGGGCTACGCTCGGGCTCCTTGACGGACTGTCGTTCCTTGAATCTGGTCTAGGCTTGGTGCTGAGAGCTGACCAAAGAACTGCTGACTTTCGTGCTCGGACAGGCTAAAGTGCGCTTGGGAGGAGGGAACAATTGAAGATACACAAAGAATCTACGAAGCAGTCGCATGTTTGGCCATACAGTCGGACGGCGGCCGGCCCCTGGTGGCCTGCGGAAGAAGCTGTGCAGACTGTCAAACGGTCACTCGAGTGCAGCGCGTGCGACGCTCCGACTGACTCGACGCTTGCTTGAGCGTTCAGCGACTCGAAGGAGGACGTTGACGGGTTTGCCTCTTGACAACGTAGGTCGCAAACTTGCAAGAGTTGCGACCTTCACTTAGCCGGCATCGATCATCTCGCTTGCAGAAGATGACCGCTCAAGCTGCGACTGCTACTGCAGCTCCAGCCGCGAACGCGACCGCTACAGGACAGCAGGACACAGCTCAGCAGGGGACAAACACGACAGACAACAACCAAAAGGCTGCGCCAGAGCCAAAAGCTGACCGCAAGAGCACTACTGAGGTAGCCAAAGAGGTCGACGGCGCACAGACGGTCGATGATGGCAACACCGTCAAGTCCGAAGCGTCACCAGAGACAAAAAGCGCAGCCGAGACAGCGCTCACATCTGTAAATAAAACTCAGAGAGATATTCGCAAGCATTCAAAATACTCCTTATCCTATGAAGTCTCAAAGTACAATGAGCTTTACACAGTGAGCGCCAAAGCCTGCAAGATCAGTCTGTCGTTACCCTGGAGCTGACCAAGAACTCAGTTGGTAAAACGCCTTGGTGGACCCGACAAGGCGCAAGGATTCGTCAAAACGACCAAAGCACAATACAGAGAGCTGCGGCGACAGCTGCCGCTCCTCTGGAGATTCACCAAAGAGACGTTGCCTCCGATTGGCAAGCGTCGTATCGCAATATGTAAGAACTAGCCACTGTGGGTTTTGCTGCCGTAGTCGAAGTCTTACAGGCAGCTGGCAGATCTTTTGGGAGACTTCCTACAGGGATCTTTGATCCCCATTGCGCAGACTCAAGCTCGGTACGACTTGGCTAGACTCACCATCAAGGCAATACAGACAAGGGAATTGGATGGTGCCGCAGCATCGAAAGTCATTCTGCAAGACATCGCCAGTTTCGTCATAGAAAAGGTTGTTCTTCAGCACCACAGCACGCCTTGCGCTTGACTGATGTGTGCGCTCTCATCGACCGGGCCTAATCCGTCAGGCTATAGAAACGAAATTGGCGGATAACAAAGCGAAGATCGCATATAGATACTCTACGTATATACGCGTAAGGCGGCTGGCTTTCAATTGCTGTTCATCTCTGACGCCCTCCCTTTAGGAGCGGATCATTGAGCATCGCTTGCGCTTGGACAGCGTGTGAGTACAAACAACCCTTGAAGGAACCTTTAGCTCGATTTAAGCTAACTAGATCTGTCTAGTACATCTGCCAACGAAAAGGGTAAACCTTGCTTGCTTCCGCCATGCCAATTGAGTCGGCTGCTGATTGCTCACAAAACTCATAGTCATTGGGCAGATCCGAAGCGCCCAAAAACTCTTGGCTAGGTCCTGGGACTCCAGCTTCTTCCTCACACAGCTCTCCACGGTTGCTAGCGATCTCACGAACTTGATTCATAACTTCCTGATGATACGCAAAGTCACCAAAAAACACAACAGTGCCTTAGGTCTCTGGGGTTTTCTCATCGGTTTTGCCATTACCTCAAGGAGATACATTGGATGGCTGTCGTACGGCTCCAAGGCCATCACCGCTATCACAGAGGATAACTTTAGGCGGGCCGATATAATGGACAGAGCCTCACACGATGCGAACGCGCAAGATCAGGTATGTCTCTTGACATGAAGCGGAGCCTCGTGCCGACGCGAGCTTTTTCAGGTGCTGGGCTTGAGACATTACTACTATCAAGAGTACAAAAAAGCACGAGATGCTGTTGGCGACGCAAGTCCCAACGAGCCTGATGTCTGGCAGACAGACACGCTGTACCCTTGGAGGGCGCTTCTCTACAAGACTATTGACAAGGTCAATTCGTCGATGCTGTACATTCTCTTCGCACTACGAACTATCAGACAACCACCCAATTCAATGCTGGACGCGTCTTCGATCATCAACGATCTCAATCTGCTGCAGACTTCCACGCAAGGCTGCAGCTATAGGATCTATCATCTCCTCTATCACTTACAGAAATTCTTCGACAACCTGAACCCCGTCGAGAAATACTATTCACTGGAACATATCAGACCGCTTTTAAAGCAACATGGCCTGTCGATTCAATATAAGGGTATTCCGCTCACCCACTCCTCATCGCCGGCAACAGAACCCCTACTGTCAGAAGGTGCTTCTGGTACGAATCGGGAGACAAGTGGCATAACAACACAGGTCGGAAATTTAGGCGACACGGGAGAGAATGGTACTGAAGCATCAAAGCTTGAAGTCGCTTCAGGCATGTCGATCGGTGGGATTTGTTGACGGAGTGCGTCCAAAAGCTTGTCGCTGAAATGTCACCGCATCAATACAGAATTTCAGAACGTCAGCTTCACTTATCCCCACAAGTACAAGAAAGCTCTTGACTCGGTATCATTCAAGATTGATGCTGGTCAGGTAAGCTGTCCAACTTTCGCTTGGCGCGATCAGACCAGGGAGCTCACAGGCAGTATAAGCTTTGCTCAATCGTTGGCTTTAGTGGTGAGTTCATAGTCCGCTGAGAAAATCAGTCGAAGCTGTTCTCACAGTGAGCACTCCAATTGTCCATCACAGGCAGCGGCAAAAGCACTCTCATCGCTCTTCTGGTCCGATTGCACGATCCAGATGAAGGCACGATCCTAATCAATGGTATCAATATCGCTCACTATGATCCCGACACCCTGTACGCAAACGTCAGGTAGGTGATCTTTGCTCGCATCTCGCTCGATTCTCATGAGCTGACACAGCTCTTCGGGCAGCTATCTGTTCCAGACTACAGGCGAGTCGGCCTCCAGCGCCATAGTTGACATTTGCTTGCAATTGACTAATGGCTTTCGATCCCTTCGCCCATACAGCCAAACCCAATTTAACGATCAGGTGAGGCTATACATGTAGAGCACTTTAATCTTCTGTCGTCCTAATACCGGCCACAGGGAATTCATCAAACTGGGGAGGCTTGATGCAACAGAAGCGGAAATTGAACAAGCTGTCAAGGACAGCGGTGCAGATGAAATTATCAAAAAATTCTCTCATGTAGGCCATGCTTACTGCCGACACGAAGGGATGTTCCAGCAGCTCGCAGCTAATAGTGTCCGCAGGGTATTGACACGGAGCTTGCTGCCCGACACTTGTGGGATCGTGCCGTATCAGTAGAGATGCTGGTGAAGCGGGCTCAGCAAATCGACGAAAATGAAATGTCTAGGAGAGGAAAACAGGGAGCCTATGATGACATGGATGACAGGGGCGAGGACGATCGGACCGATGAAGAGCACCGCCAAATCCTGGAAAGCTGCATGGCTTGCTTTCGACCGGACCAAACCATCATGCGCGATCTCGAAAAGCGGACAAAGAAAGCCATGCGAGAAGAGCTACCTGCACCTAGCGGCGACGAAGAGGCCGTCCTCACTGCAGGCTACGACGCTAGAAAGGCCGAAGAGGAGGAGAGAAAGAACCAGTCTGATATGGCAAATTTTTCGGGCGGGGGTACGTGTTTTAGACTTACGAGGCCAAGACAGCTGCTGACCAGTCCTTTTCCGTGCAGAGTGGGCCAAGTGAGCTGACTTTCGAAGAGCAGAAAACTCGCTGTCATCACTGACCAGCTGCGTTTCTTTAGACTTGTGCTCGCACGCTCTTTCTTGCGCAATAGCGCTGATCTATGTGAGTGATGTCGGACGGAGACCTGACGCCTTGACTGACGCGACATATCACAGTGATTCTGGATGAATACTCCGCGTACGGGTCTTGCGTCTCTTCTTTAGAAATTGCCTGCGCTGATGTCTCTCATTTGCTTTGCAGCGCTCTTGACCCCTTGAGCGAGGCTAACATCTTCTCCAAATTTCTGGAGAGGCGAGGACTGCGGACGATCATTGCTGTGACTCATCGAGTAGGTTCACGCTTGTAGATGTTGGTAGAGCGCAGAAGTCTGAAAACCCGCTTTACAGTTCCACCTCGCCTGCAAGAGCGACATTATCTTGTTCATGGCTGATGGTCAGCTGAAGGAGTCTGGCTCGCATCACGATCTCATGAAGCTTAACGGCAAGTACAAGGAAATGTACAACAAGACCACGAACTCGTCTGGCAAAGAAGTCAGCACCCAGACTGAGCCAGAGGAGTGCGAAGAGTCTGCCGAAGATGCAAAAGAGCCCGGGCTGCCATCAGCGGAGAAAGCGGCTGAAGGGGTAGAGACCACTGTCGAGGGTTTGGCCGCTGAAAATATCGCCAGCGCAGAAAAGGAAGGCTAGAAACTTTACGTCACGAAGAATGATCAAGAACTCCGTATAGATGCTACACGTGGAACAAAAGAGTAGGATTATGATTACTGTCTTGCAACGACCCGACACAATTTCATAACGATGAGTCTCAGACTTGCGGGTCTCGTCTCGCTGTCTAGTGTTTCAAGAGCTAGCGAGCCGGCGATCGAGCTCCGCCAAGAGAGCTCGCTGATTGCTGCTCTGCAGCTGCAGGCCTTGGTGCTGGCTCTCAATGTGGCTAATATCGTCCGAGACAGCCTGTGATGCAGAAGTCGGTCAGCTTGTCGCCGACTCAGAAAAGGCCAACGAACCTACATTGAGATGTGTCTTGTAAAGACTGATCATGAGGTCCATCTTGTCCAGTTCTGCAAGCGCATTGTCCAAGTACCGTACGACATCGTTGACGCGATCATCAGATTCGATGATTGCATGTATGCCCGCAGCTTCGAGGGCATTCAGCTCGCCCATCAGGCGTTTCTCGAGCTGGTCCGCGCTATGTCCATGTGCACTCGCTCCCCATTCGAGGCCTTCGAGCATCTCTTCGACATTCGTCAACACCACATCGCTGTCGTCTTGGTTCGCATCGGTGTCTTGACCCAGCAACGCTGCGGCCTTGGCAGCAGCCGTGCTCTCGTCGATTGTGCTCGCCGTCTTTGGCGTCTTTGGATCATTCATTGAAGTAGATGGACCAGCTCGAGCAGTGGAAGCTGTGCTGCCCTTGCGCGGTGAAGCCTGCTCGTCTGCATTTGAGGGAACCCTTGTCGGCGTAGCTGACCGAGATGGAGGCAGGCCAGCTCTTGTGGGGGATAGAGCCTGTGCAGAAGAAGCTGGTGCTTGTGAAGTCTGTTGAGAGGCAGCTGGCGGATTTGGCAGCGGTGGTCTTCCAGTCGTGGATCCTTGATTGCTGACATTGCCAGCAGATGGTCTTCTTCGCATATTCGGGCCGGCAGGGGCATCGCTTCTCGTAGACTGCTCTGCCAGGTTGCTGCTGGGGTATGCAGGCGGCTGTGTCGTCGGTGTTGCATTGTTCCGGGACCGCGCTGCATCCAGGCTTGCGCTAGAGGGAGACATGCGAACTCCGGCATTCTGGGGAGCTTGCAAAGAGCCTTGCTGTTGAGCGGCTGCCTCTGCAAACGATGAAGGAGGAGCCTCGACCTGCATGGCGCTAGCAGACCGCTGCTGCTGTTGCATGGCATCATATCGGCTTGACCCAGTCGACATCACCGACTGCGCCGTAGCTGGGCGTGGGATGCCGGGTGTGGGCAAGGAAGCTCCAAGGCGGTTGGTCGCGCTCGTAGGCGTGGCCATGCCTCCATTCTGTGCAGGCACTTCGTACGCAGGTGCTGCACCTGGGATCTCACCGACTTGGAAACCGATGAGTCGAGGTTGATTGCCATTCTGGTACTGCCGGTACGCCCGGACGATGATGATGAGGAAGTCGTCCTGTTGCCGCGCAGACTCGGTCTCCCAGAGGTAGGACTTGCTATTGATGGTGATTGTAAAGCATGGCACAGCCATGTTGCTTCCTGCTGCACTTCTTCTCGGTTTCTACAGTAAACGGCGTGCATATGGCATTTTATCAGTCCAGGCTGATCGCGGGCGCTTGTTCGAGATACCGAACTGCTGATGACTAGCTTACGTGCACCTCGAGCGCCCTGACTTCTTCAAAGTTCCAGGTCTTGCCGATGGAGAATGTGCCGTTCATGTTGCGCTTCGACTTGTGCAGCTTGAGTCGGCCGTCGCTTGTGACTGCGAGACAGCGGACAGCAGGGGCACGAGCGTAAGCAGTCAGCAGCCATCGAGAACTGGTTACGTTGCAAATGGGAATGACACTCACCGGCCAACAAGATGTATCTCGGCTTCTTGCTCTCTGACGAGCCAGGCGGGGCACCCGGTACGTCTTCCCATGTCTTGAGATGGGCGATGTACGAGCCATTCGGAGCTGCAACACCACATCGCGATGGCAGAGCACAATCAGTGACGCGGAGTGTGCTGTCCAGCTTTTGCGTGAAACACTCACAACCCGGCGCAAAGAGCGAGGCCAGCACCTGCAGGCGTATCTGCTGCTCGTTGCTCGACGAGCTTGCACCGACGCTGGCTGCACTCAGAGGCGGCACACCGACCTGCGAGGGCGAGCTCGCCATGGCTGTGGCACCGTAGCCAGGCACAGGCTGCCGTCGTGCTATATAGTGCTTGGTTCCCAGTTGGTGCTGAGAAGGCCTGCAAGTGGCGGCAACACCATCTTCACGTGCTCGCCAACTGGTGGAGATGATCAGTAAAGTTTACAAAGATGGTACTAAGCGATCTGATGCAGTCACTGCATTGCTCAAGACGGGCGATGACGAAGACTGTGTGCTGAGACTTCTAATTGCTACTGTCAGATAGCTACGGCATGCTGCAATAGAGTACACGGGTGGGGTCCCACAAGGACGGAGGATATGGAACAGAGTTGCAAAAGGGCTGAGAAAGGAGTCCAAGAGTAGCACAGGCAGGAGAGCTGATCTCGCAAGACAAATTGCGAAGCATCCTTTGGAGCGGGGAGAAAACCCGCCCGTCAAGTCGGAAAAGAGGCGCGTCTTGCGACTTAGTAGTGATTCGTCATTGGCTCATAGCGTCGGAAAGTATAGCCAAGGAAGGCAAGATCTCGCTGATTAGAGCCTGCAGTCTCCTTTTCGACCGGCTGCTCGGCAGGGACGTCGTTGAAATCCTCGACTGGGAAGTACTGCGTGTCGACGCTCGACCTATTGCAGCGTTGGAAAAAGAATAAGTCAGTTCAATCTCGCTTCCCGAGCTGTAGGCTTGACCATGATGACTGACTTGAGATGTGGCACAAAAGGTGGCTCGATATTGCGGATCGTGTTCCAGTCGACACCGGCAAAGAATGGGTGTGCTTTGACTTCATCTGTCGAATTGCGGCCCAGACGCGTCTCTGGCGCCGTGAGCATGCTGAGAGCATTTGAGACAGAGTAAACAGTCAGTCTTGACCAGAGACGCAGTAAGTCTGTAAGGTTACGCACCTTCGGATCAGATCTTCAGCTTCCGCAGATAGACGAGGCCCATCTTCCGGGAAGAAGAGTTGGTTCCGCCAATCGATAATCTTGCGATATGTATCATGCGCGCTTTCAGAGCAGAATGGAGGGCTGCAAGGTTGACCGCATCAGTCAGCTTCTTTCACATCTGCAATGTCATGCCCTCGCTCACTAGCCGATCACGCATTCAAACATGATAGCGCCTAATGACCACCAATCGCATTCTGAAGAGTAGCCTTGCTGCAGGAAGCTGAAGACAGGGCATGTCTCAGTATGTGGAGACTCTACTCAAGCACTTGTTTCAGCTCACATTTCGGGAGCAATGTAATCTGGCGTGCCGACGGTCGAATATGCGAGCTTCCTTCTGTTTGCTTTCCACGTCGCGATCTGGTCTTTGGTCGTAGTGAGGTGAATAGCATTGATGGCCACCGAGTTTCGATTTGGATTCATGCGGCTCTGCGCCATCTCTGCAGCAGCCTGCTGTCCTTCAAACATGCGCTGATAGTATGTCGAGTCGTGCATCTTTTGGAAGCCAGTAGAGAGACCAAAGTCGGAAAGCTTGACGTGTCCGGTGCGGTCAATGAGGATATTGTCGGGTTTGATGTCACGATGGATGAAGCCAAGCTTGTGTACCGCTTCAATAGCTAGCGCAATCTCGCCAATGTAGAAACGCGTCACGTCTTCGCTGAATGTGTCGTACTTGATGAGCATGGTCATCAAGTCACCTCCAGGCAGGAACTCCATGAGCAGGTAGAGATGAGAGACGTCTTGGAAGGAATAGTAGAGCTGCACCACCCAGTGAGAGTTGCTTTCGGCCATGATATCTCGCTCGGCGCGGACGTGTGCGAGCTGCAATATGCAAGTTTCAGCAACTGACCACAAGTGCGTACCACAAGATGTGACCGCCAACCTGGTCCTTTTTGAACATTTCGCTTTTGCGAAGTGTCTTCATCGCGTAGATCTTGCCGGTGTCGGTCTTTTGAACGACGCGGACCTAGATACGAAATACCGAGAGTACAGTGCCGGAGAGTTCAGCATGTTGACGGTCCCAACAGTATGCGCGCAATGTCCACCCACCTCGCCAAACGCGCCCTTGCCGATGACCTTGACGGTCTTGAAGTCCTGCAAGCCCAGCCGCGTCCTTCTCAGGCGCAGGAATGACGACTCTGTCCGACCGAGTGACAGAATCTGCTTCTTCTTCTCCTGATCCGGTATCGTGTTGTCCGCAATGAGCTTCTGTTCGAGCTCGTGGCGTCTGGTGTGCGAGCGGGCGCGTGTCGAGCGAGGAGGATGCAACGGGTGTCAGCGATGAAAAGAGAGGCGCAGGACGCGTCACGGCGTCCACGACATGATGCATGCCTCAAATGCATTAAACAACGGCCCCCACGCACCTCGTGTTCCGCTCTACGACGTCGTCTACTGCCTTTTTGTAGTAGTGCTCCAGCTTGAGCTTGGCCGCTGTCGCCTTTTCGAGGCCGGTCCTGCTAAAGGCCTGCTGGGGCAGACGTTCGAAGACGACATAGTCTGGCCCTCTGTTGCTGCTCGCAGGCTGCGCATTGCCGTTGCTCGTCGACTGGATGCCCTGCATCATCGCGTTCCCTTGAAGCGAGCTGCTGGTCGCTGATGGACCGTGGTTGTGGGACGCGCTGGACACGGCCGAGCTCGGTCTAGCTCGTCCTGGCACCTCTCCTACGAATGCTGCTCACTGCTTGGTATGGCTCCTGCTGTTGGTGCAATTCAATGTGCCGCCTGGGTCGTCAATGGGGAGACTCGCCCGTCGTGAGGCGCGTACAAGGCGGTGGCAAAACAGCAGCAAGGGCAAGAAAGACACAGCGACTAAAAGCATCGAACACAATGCGAGCGTGAACAGCATCGAATGACATGACGTTGGCCATGTTGCCGTCCGCTCTCATCGACTGTTGGTCGTGAGTATTGAGCATCAAGCCCTGCTCGTGTCGTGCTGTTTCGCCACTCTCTGCCTCTGGCCAATCCAACCAACAAGTGCGAGCGCACGCAGCAACATGGCAGAGGCGCCGCCCATCTACGTACAGATGATCAATGCGCTGGCTGTCAAGGCACACGAGCAGCCAGCTAACGCCCTCGAATTCGCGGACACCATGTTGTTCCTCTACGATTCGCCTGTGGTGCGCGCTCATGCCTTCCAGGCCTGGCGTACGCTTGCATGAAGCTGGGTCGCCCAGTAGAAGCGAGAGAGCATCTGTACGCTGCAGAGGGCCTTGTCCAGGTCGTCTTGTGCGAGGACACCGATGCATGGCATCGCCCGCTGATGGGTCCTCTGGCTGAAGCCTGTTCGAGGCTACGCCTGCAACTCCGTAAGTCCCCATTTCAGTCTCGCAACAGGTGACGAACCGACCTTTTTTGGTGCGACAGCATCACAAACGGATAAAGATGCCAGACGCTGCTTCGCCCCCGCGTCAGCCCGAGTAAACTCCTCTATCGTCGCCGCCGTCTATGCCTGCCACAGCTTCGAGGGGCGGAAAGGGTGGTAAGAGTGTTTATACACGGCCCACTGGGGCGTCTAGAGGCTGATGACGACGATGCCTTGTGATCGCCCCAGTCATGAACGAAGCTTGCTCTCTGCACCGCGGATCGTGAACCAGCGTCCCCGTGTCTCCTTTGAGATCTGGAAATTGGGATCCCCAGGGGAACCAGCAGTGCTTGTGTTTTGTTTCGCCCTTTGTTCTTCTCTACACATGTCTTGTCCGATCATTAGCAGACTCCCTAGTCGCATGTGGCTTGCCGGAATGCTTCTGAATTGCGATTCGTCTTGATGCCTGTTTGACCGCAGCCTGCCGCTGGTGGACAGGGGCCACAGTCGCGATTCGCGCGCGGAACCTGGGAGGGACCTGTAGAGGGGGTTTTCTGAGAGGGAGCCACGTGTAGCTTGCGATAGACGAGCCAAGCCTGCCCAGGGGCAGGCTGCACCGCATCGTACGGCCTTCCTTTGATGGTTGATTTTTGGAAATCGACCGGCGCCCGCTGGATGCCCTCCTCGCGCCACACGGAGCCAAGTAGCGGGCCAGGCTGGAAGCTGGTGGTGCCGCTGTTGCTGTTTGTGCGTGTTTCATCAACTCCCCTGCCTCTCAAGTCGTGACAACCTTAATCGCCAAGCAGAACTCTTGCGCACCATGAAGATCAGCACCATCACCATCCTCCCATCAGCTGCAGTATGTGTCTTAGTGCTGTGCTTTGCTGGTCATGCGCGAGCCCTCGTTACGCCTCCCCTGAAGAGCAGCACCCCCAACGGCCGCGACACTTGTGAGACCAGCCTAAAAGGAGGCACGGGCACTGAGTGAGGCTGCTTGTTTCCACCTTGCAGGGTCTGTGCCCCAACTGAGCTTTGTGGATTTATTCATGCATTCTTTCAGCGCCCAGTTTGCTTGTGGTAAAGGTCTTGACTGGAACACGGTGTACCAATGTTCAGGAGGTCGATGGAAGGAATTCCAGGACTGCAGCAAACGTTCGGTAGGTTATTGTCCAAATACCAGGGATGCCGCATTCGAATGGTAGTGAATGCATGCAAATCTGACCATACTTCTGCAGGAAATGTGCACCACCTGCGGGGCACCGACGATGTCTGGCCCTCAGAAAGCCAAATGCCTAGCGAAGAGCACAATCGAGACCTTCAGGAAGGACTTTCCAGAGTGGAAAGGCTGTTGATATGGTCAACCGTACCTCTGCTGAAGGCATGAGAATCATCAATACTGCATATTGAGTCTACATTGTGTAGCCAACACATACCTTTTATCGCGCTCTCGGAGGCAGGCCTCCACAGTCACATATACCTGATAAACAAAATCCCCGTATGCAACCGTCGCCACTGCTATAGTGCTACGACCATTTTGCACGGAGTGATGCGCGTGTCGTGTTCGAGGAGACCGCCACCTGGAATGCAATGCCATGACGAAAGGCGCTCTTCAGTGAAACTGACAGCGGTGGCGACATGAGCTGCTCTGAGACAGAGACTCGTCAGTCTGAAAAACATAGTCTGTATTTGCAGATGAAAGCAGATCAAACAGCCGCGAACCTGCCGGACTTGCGGACAAGGCAGGCGGCGGGGGTGGGTACATCTGACGGGAGGCTAGAGAAAAGTACGGCAAAATCCGTGCATATACGTGTTTGAGGAAGGGTAGAATGCACGACTTGGATGCTTGTCTTGAAAGTCCAAAGCCCGAAGGGAAAAGACGTTGTGGAAGAACTCGGAAGGAACTGCTTTGCTCGGTTCAGAACGAGGTTTGGAAGAGATCGGATCTTGCAGAAACGATGTGTGGAGAGAAGAGATGCTACACTAGATCTTGATGATTGTAGGGGTTCTTGCCAGCTTGTTCATAATGCAGAGCTTCTTGCTCGCCCATTGGGCGAGCGGGAAGAATCACATACAGTGATGCACCAAGACTAGGCTAGATGACCGGCAGAGAACGATTAGGCAGACTTGGCGAATCCGACTGCATTGTTCTCGAGGTCGTAGACAGTGTAGAACTTCCTGAGGAAACTGAATATGCGAAAAGGGTGGCGAATCACGGCATGAGGTCAGCTGGAAACGTCTTAAACTGCCAAAAAGGACAAGGAAAGCATCACGTACGTATCTCCAACGATCCAGATTGGGCCCATAGGTGCAGGAATATCAAGTCTAGATGTTATAAGAAGTAGCAGGGCATGTCCAAATTAGTCACTGGAAGTGGCATCGAACCCCGCAGCGGGGGTGGCAAAAACCTGGGACACGTACCCAATGAAGGAAGAGATGCAGGTGCCCTGAACCTGGAGGATGTACTCCTTGGCAGAGAGGCTGAAGTCCTTGCCAGCAAAAGTGAAGCTGATGTCTGGGAGGCTGTCAATCTTGGCACAGTCGACTGGTGGCAAATCGGGGAGAGGCCAGAATCAGCAGGACGACGACAGGGAAATGCAGAAACGATAAGAAGGGTATACTGACCAGTTACTTGCCCATTCCAGCTCTTCTTCCCGCCTATTTCAGAGTTGAGGATATCTGCAATGTCGGATGGCATGGCGATGAGCGAGGTGCCGGTGTCGATAGCAGCGCCGGTATTGGAGAGGTCCATGACTTCCTTGCCGAATGAGAACTTCTCAAGTTCGACCTCCCAGTATCCCTTTCGTCGAACAGGAGCGTAAAAGATCTTTCCAGAGTAGTGTTTCTCATCAACGCCTCCGAAAATGGCTTCTCCACCTTCACCTCCTTTATCCGCATCTCCCATCCAGAATGCAAACTTCTTCTCATCAAGTAGACCTTGATCAATCATATTGTAGAATGGAGGGACCATGTGTTGTACTGAAATAGTATCGTATGCGAGTCCGAGGATTCCATCAAATTTGCCAAATGCAAACGCTAGTCCTGGTTCTTTGGTTGCTTCTCCAAAGTCTTGATGCTTGATTTGTAGATCTCCGATTCGGACGACGTCGTTCACTACTTTGCCCTCCATTGAACCGGATCCATAGTGAATCTCGAATTCGGTTCCGTTGGCCTTGGAGGTCGAAGAGGCGCTGGCATCGCTGCGATTCACCGTGTAAGCCGAGTCCAATGCAAAGAAGAATGACATTCACTCACTACTTGGAGTGCAGGAAGCAGGCAATGCTCGAGCACGAAGCAGAAGGGACCCAGAGATTGGCGGACTAGGAGCATTTGACGAGAATGAACGGAATCAGCATCTGCCCGTGTCATCATGCGCATGCCCCCGCGATCAGCGGGTCACGGTGGCGAAACCAGCTGCGCAAGCCATGCATTGTCGACAGGAGTCAGGATGATCCAAAAACTCACGCCAGTGTCGAGGACGACCTTGAAGACCTGGGGCGGGGTTCCAATGGAGATCTCGGAGTAGTACTGTGCGTTGAGGTAGTCTGCGACGCATCATCAACAATCGGGTTTGTCAATACAAGCTGGGCCCTCTTCCATGTCCGAGCTTGCCACGACGCACTGCTCAGAGGGACGCCATGTCCTCCCTTTGCGAAATTCTCCTCAAGGGCCATCATCTCTGCCTCTTGTGGAGTCTTGAGCGCAGGAGGGTAGCCATAGCCAGACTGAGGGCTGGACTGATCTCTGAACAGGCCGCGGTACTTGTTGCTGAGGTACTGGGCTTGCTGCGAGACGAGGTGCTCGGCCGAGTGGACGGCTGCCTGTTCCGTCTTCTTGATGGGCATGCTAGCAATGATGTGGGTCAGCTTGCTTCATGCTCCGTGAAGTCCCGCGATGCATTCATTGCTCGCTCGATGATGCTGGCTCACCGGACCGTGCCAGCGCTGGCGGTCGCAGCACCCGCCGCAAGCGTAGCCGCGAGGATAGCCTGGGTCTTCATGTTTGGGATGTGCGTGTGTGAGTCTGATAGAGCGTAGACTTGGCCCCCAAAGGATGTTGGGTGTTTCAGGTCAAGAGGCAAGCAGCGTCCACGCGGTGACGAGGCCTCGCTGCTTGCCGGCCCCCGATTAGGAAGGCTGGGCGCACTTTCAAAGGGGAGCAGCAGCAACAAGGACGTCTATATCGCCTTTGCATGTGTGTGATACATACATCTCATATCGACGCTCTTGGCCAACCTGCAGCTCTCCGATGCTGCCTCGCCCTGGAAGCTCGCCCGCCCCCGTCATGCCCGCTCATGGCCTGGCTTCCCGCCACCACTGACATTCAAGATGGTCAATAATATGCTAGATAAGATTCATATACAATGGATTTTGATATCATCACACATTCCAACGATAGTGCGAGTAGAAGAAGCAAGAGAAAGCCAGTTCAAGCTGATTTCATTCCATCATGAAGGCACACTTGAACCTCTATGCTGCCCTACCAGGACGGCGAGGATGTTTGCCAAAGAGATAGGCACGACCCCTACCATGGGATCTCTTTACCCGCATAATCAAAGAACCTCCCTCCTCTATTCTTATCCAGTGTCTTGAAGACATTCTGCATGAGCATTTCCGCTCCCTGTTCCGGTTCATGAACACCTTTCGCAACTTCCTTTTGTTTTTCATCTTTATCGTTTCGTTTAGGATCGACGTATGGTTTGGACAGATCTGTGCCTAGCAGAGTCCCAGGATGCAACGCTACGGCGATTGCGTCGTTGGCTGTGCTGGAATTGGAGGAAGAAGATGTCCCTCCTGCGGCCTGTGCTCGAGATAATTCGAGGTTCAACGTCTTGATGAGTTGATTCGTGGCGGCTTTCGAGGTACGGTAGCTATACCAGCCACCGAGGTTGTTATTGTCTCCAATGGAGCCGATCTAAACAGCACACGATGGAAGAGAGAAAAATACCGCAGAACAGATCAGCCTTTTCTTTTTCGAGCTGTATTGTCGTTGTATTGTGACCGTGTGCGCACCCTAGCCGTCATTGAAGCCAACACGCTCAAATTCGACTTGATGACTCCCTTTGCTGGATCATCTGAATAATCCAATTTCGTGCTCTTGCCTGGCAAGAGGGGTACGAAATGCTTGAATGAAAGCATGTGGCCTAGGGTGTTGATCTGCGGCGAAGCGAAGCGAGCAAGCGAGCGAGCGGGAATTGTGGATATAGTTGCGATAGATGATGTTTGTTTTGCAGAACAATGGGACAGATGCCAGTTGTTTGTTATTAGATGATTAGGCCGTGCAAGAGCGTTTATGTTGAAAGTTGACATAAAGGTCCAGGTCGACAGGATGAGGGAGGAGAGGTCGAGAAGAGACAATCAGAATATTGGTTCTATCACGTCGCTTTGGTTCTCTACCTCTCTCTTTGGGCATCGCCAGACTCACCCTGAAAGTTTGCAAGAGCTCATCATAGTTGAGTTTTGTGATGCTCTTCTCAGGGTGGAGCTGTCCGTTGTCCATAGAGTTGAGTATGCGTCAGCGTGCCGGTTCAGGAAAAGCGCATCTTGAAATTGATTAAGACCCACAATCCCCGCAACGTTGATCATCAACCTCAAGCTCCCCTTCCCAAATCTTCCCTCTACCTCTTTTGCAGCCTTTTCGATACTTGCTTCGTCCGTAACGTCCAAATCAAAAGTATGCAGTCGCTCCTCTGCTGAATTGTCAATTCCACCTTGGTTGCTTGCTTTCAAGATGGCCTCGCGTGCTTTTTGAGAACCGCCTGAAGAGGTCGAGACTACTTGGAGAGAGGTGTTGGAGAGTAGATAGCGGGAAAATGCGAGGCCTAGGCCGCTGTGGTGCGCGATTCAGATGTATTCGAACGAGGAGGAGTAGGAGGTAGGCAGGCGTGGAATGAGAATGGTAGACGTGCAAATAGTCAGAATGGGCAGCTTGGTGGCGTGGTGCGGCCAGGACCTCTCTCTCTGTGCTCACCGGGATGACCCATTGATGACAGCTACGTTTGCCATGTTGTGATAGCTTGTAGGCGGAGAAGTACCTGGTCAGTGTGAAGGAGAGCCGCACACTGCCAGCAGTATAGTAGACTGCTTTTATTCGATGATGCTGGATCCGCGAGTCTGGCTGATCGAGCGACGTCCTCGACATCGGCCATCGAGGCAGCAGGACAGTGTGCACGTGCGGGCAGTTGGTGCTGTGAACACCGTGCAAGCGCGTGTCAAGCTCGTGCATGCTTTCTGCACAAAGCTCCATGTCCCGCGACTGCCGCTTGTGTCCCCCGATGCTGCTCCAAGAATGTGCAACTGGGGCATTCTTCGACTCGGCTGTCAATCCACCCGGTCAGAGCACGCATGGGCGGGAGCAGCGAGAGGACCACAGTCAGTCGCGTCTGTGCTATGCAGTGCACCCACTCTCGCTGTGTGCACACTACTACATCCACTCGTGCGGCGCCCGTCTATTATCAGAACAGCGGCAACACGCGTAAAGCTCGACGACGCGCAGGTGGCAAGGGCGGGCAGCGTTTCTTCTTCTTAATCTCACAACAAATACATAGAGCAAGAGAATGACAAGGACAAGCACACCATGCGCCGCTTCCTAGGGCAGAACCTCAACATCAGCACAGCCAACTTGCTGCACTCTGATCCACCGCTCGACACGCCGCCCTCGAGCAGCGGGACTGCGCGCACTCCGACGACTGCAGCGACGAGTGTGCACCCAGAGCACAATGCACAGCCGAGCAATAGTAGCACAAGGAGGGCATTCCAGAACTTTACATTGGGATATGGACGCTCTAATTCGACAAAGAGCGATGCGAGTGGGACGTCGCAGCAGGAAATTGCAGCACCGGTCGTAGCAGCTCCTGCAGCTGCTGCTGCTTCTTCCAGCAACTCGCCAGTACCGCCTACGCCGCCGTCTAAAGAGGGTCAATTCCAGGCAGAGAACAAGGACGCAGTAGATGATGATGTTGGAGAATGGGAAGACGCGCTCAAGCTGCCGTTTGGGAGCTCGTCCTTGTCCTCGTCTGCTCGAGGCGGGCCCGATCACGCCTCCAGCCATGGACACGAGCACGGGCACGGGCACGATATGGATGATGGTAGTAACAGCTTGGTCCGCCATGGCAGTGGTCGCAGCAACAGTCAGAGAGGACGTGCCATGACACCCGACCACGCCAATGCACGCACATCAACATCGACCATTTCAGCCGACTACCATCATCACGACGCGCGCGAAGCGACCCCCAAGCCCGCACCATCATCATCATCGCAATCGCACGCTGCATCTCGGAACGGCATGACTGCGCCAGGTCTAGCAGTCTCCGCAAGCTACGCAGCAAATGCAAGCTCATTGGTCGATTTAAAGGATGAAATGATGCTGGAATTGCTATCCAGTGACGCGCTCATTCATGTGGCGCAATTCGAGATTCTGGGATTCGACGAAGTAGAGGAACTCAGAAAGGTGCGTTTCAGCTCCTCATTCTCTTTTTGAGATTAGGAAGGAAACGCTGTATAGGCAGCGTGTATTGGAATGCCCTTTTGAGCACGGAACGCTGATGATTCTTGATGTTTTTCGCCCTGCCTATCAAATTTTTGGTTCATTCATCGAATTGCTTGCCGAAATGACACATCAATGACAACCTCAATACTCGCCACCTTTTCAAATCAACAACGATGTGTGGCCCTTCAATCTCAATGGAATATGTACACACTGCTCGCTTGGACTGCCTCCCTGTGTGCGCTGCCTCGTCAACCTCGCTGGACCAACCCAAACACGTGCCGAACACGCATACTCTGTCACCCTTCCTTTCCACTATCCATGCTTCATGTCTATAGGAGCATTCAATACTTCAAAACCGTCTTTCAAGTCTGCAAGCCAAGCTCAGTGTCGAAGTCAAAATTCGAGATGCAGCACTTTCAATCTCCAAATTATATGCTTCCAAACGTCTTTCACACCGTCAACGTGCAGCTGCTCAAGACGAACTCAGCAGCGCAGATGCAAGGGTGGAAATGTTGAGTCGCGAAGTTGATAGACTTGCTCGACGAGAGGCTCAGGTTCGGACACGCACCTTGAGACATATGGCTGCTGTGCTGGCGTTGAGCTTTCGAAAGCTAGAGGCTAGCACTAGCGCGGCTGCGGGTGTGGGTGCGGGCGCGCCTATGTCGCTGTATGCTTCACAGGCTAGCGCGCCTCTACCTCCTCACCCGCTCGCTGCTGGAAGTGGCTTCGGCAACTTGCAAGCTTCGACATCTACATCTTCGAAATCCGCACCTCACTCTTCATCGACAAGCAACGGGCCACTCACACCCGCAAGCATGTCCTTTTCGCCCTATGACCTCGGTCGTTCCCGCTCAGCCTCGAGCTCCAAAGCTGGCTCTTCCACCTCCTTCCAACATCAAAACCAGCTTGAGAGTCGCGCCGGGTTGCTTTCTCCACATACCATCTACAGTCCTACTTTTTCTACAAAATCCTCTGGAAGCACAAGAAGTGCGACTGGGCATGGTCTCCCAGTGTCGCGCTTTGAAGGCGCACACATGTATGCCAATAATCGGGATGCAATCGTGCCTGGCTCTGTTTCTGCCTCTAGCTCCCCTTCACTCGCGGGAATGGCAGGATTTGGAATGTCATCTTCTACTACTGCTTCGAGCTCGGCTTCTTCATCCCGCTCTGCATCGCAGCGTAAAACATCAGCGAGCTCCTCGACCTCGTCCTCATCTGCGACTTCGCACGCCGCGAGCAGGGACAAGAGCAAAGGCAAGCCAGACGCCTCGCCTGCCATGTCGAGCGCTTCGTCTACGCTTGCATACATGAGCACTTCGGACCTAGAGGCCCAGCTAGAGACGCTTCGAGCGGAGCTTGCAGCTTCACAAGCACAAACGTCAGCATTACAAGCGTCTCTTGGTGCGTTGGAGCGCGAAAAGACAGATCTGAATGCAAGAGCGCGGGAGCTTTCTGCGCGTGCAGAGGGAGCAGAAAGTGGGCGTGAAAAGATGGAACAAAGCAAGAAGCAGCTTCAAGCCATGTTTGAGCGTCAACTCCAAGAAAGTGAATCTCAGCTTCAAGCTACGGACTTGGAACTTGAACGTATCAAGTCTCAATTGAAACAGGCCCATGGTCGCTTGGATGAGAATATTAGGGATGCGGGTATGTGGGAGGAACAGAGTCGGAAATTGCAAGATGGCATCACCAGTGAACGGAGGGAAACGCTAGCTGCATTGGCGAGCACGCTGGACAGACACACGAAGTCGACAGCTGTTGCAAAGCATTTGCCGGATACCGAGCGGATACGCAACCTTGATCTGCACGCGTTCGTCGAGCGAGACTTGCATGCAATTTTGCAGTCTATCGGCGAGGCTCACGGAGCGGCGCTCGCCGAAAACGAGGATCTGCAGCGCCAAGTATCTGCAAGTCAGCAATCTTCGCGAGATGCGAGCGCAAAGACAGCCGAAGAAGATCGCAATCGGACAATGCAGGTTGAACAGCTACAGCAAGAAAAGCAAGGTCTCCTGAAGAAGATTAATCGCATGGAAGGAGAAGCGAGCGAGCGTCATCAAGCGCTCGATGAGCTTGCAAACGAACACGAATCGCTCACTGCGCGACATCAAGCTCTTCAAGAGCGATACGATGCTTCTGCGTCTTTGCAGCTCGATTCCGAACGTCGATCCGCGCAGAGAATCCAAGAAGTCGATAAAGTGCACTCTGAACGAATGGCAGAAAAGGAACGTGCTCTAGCAAATGCCGAACAGGAGAAACGAAACTTGAGGGCCAAGGTTGATACTCTGCATGCGGAACACGCAGAGTTGAGAGAGGGAAAAGCGGCGTTTTTGAATGACTTGGAAGAGGTTTGGCGTGCTTTGCCGGATGATTCGGCGCTTCAAGCTCGTTTGGCTTTGAAGGAGACGGACGAGATCGTAAAGTACAAGGCCGTGTACCTTGATCCTGCGTCGCCGAGCAGGAGATCACCAGACCGACAGTCCTTCACCCCGGAGCGGCTTGGTCATCGCGTAGTGAGCGTCCTCGAAGCGGAACGCAAGCTCATTGCTCGCCTAGCAGCGTACGAAGATCATGCCGCTGGTCATAAAGCCGCTTCCATACGTGCAGAACGACTGTTACAAGAGTCCAAAATCAGCTTAGAAGCCTATGCTCGTCAAGTCACAGAACTTGAAGATCGTATTACGAGTTCCGATGAGAAGGATATTGCGATGCTGGAACGACTCAATGATCTACAGAGCGCCCTTGAGAGTGCAAGATGTGCGGCGAGAAAGGCAGAGGAAAAGTGTGCAGAGCTAGAGAACAGATGTGCAAGCTTGCAAGCCGAGAAGGAGCAGCTTGCGAATAAAAAGGAGGAAAAACTCAAGATTGCAAGATTGGAGAAACAGGCTGAAGAGTTGAAAGAGGAGCTGGCATCGGTGAGTGCCATTTTTTTCCCTCTTTTCTCTTCTCCACTGCGCGCAAGACTGAAAGGGTTGCCTTTTTGTGCGATGATGGTTCTGCAGGCACAAGATGAGCTCGATGAGCTGCGGAGCAAGGAATCTCGACAGCGCGTCCAGCTGCTCGATGAGCTCAGCCAGCTGACTGAAGAAGCGAGCTCGCTGCGTGCGCAATTAAGAGCTGCGCAACGCAAGCTCGCATCAAGCAGCAAGTAGGCTGCATGCGATGCACGCGAAACAGCATGCCTGGAAGGAGGTCTGAAGAATGCGTCAATGCCGAAGTTCGAAGAAGTAGCAGTATTGTTTGTGCTAGTGCGGTCAGTCTTCAAGGCCCGTTAACTTAATCATTTGTAAATAGATCAATCACATTACATCTAGCACTGCGCGTGCATACCTTAGCCGTCGACTTCGCTTGTCGCGATTCTGTACACATGGAGGTACGCACGTGAGTCGGCTCGAGCCGAGGTGGCGATGGAAGCATGTCCGTGCTCTGTCTCTTGCTCCCGCCATGGACTGCGCTATGATATATGCTAGTCTGACTTGTCCTCATCTGATACGGCTCACTCCAGACTTGGGCTCGCGGAAGCTGAACAGAGCTGCTTGACTGCGATCACCTCGCGTGGAGCTCGACAGTCGGGCTCTCGCAGGTTGTCCTCCTGCAAAGCCACCCTAATGTCGCATCGATAGCATTTCTAACCATTACAATCAACGACGAAACCTCTCGAACTAGCCTGTATTCTTCGAACACCCCACGCCATGTCGCTCCTACGCCCCTTCAAAGCGACCGACCTATTCTCATTCAACCAAGTCAACCTCGATGCGTTCACAGAGACGTACACGATGAGATACTATTTCCAAAACATGACGACGTGGCCGGATCAATTTTGTGCTTGCGAGAATGCAAATGGAACGCTGACGGGGTACAGTGAGTCTCCTCCAAGACACGCTTGAAACGCGCCGGTGGCTGTTGGAGGCTGATCAAGTGGTATTGCAGTGATGGCGAAGACAGAAGGACGGGACGAAGACTGGCAGTACGTCGTATACTCCACCCAGCAAAGCTCAACATGAGATTGATTTGCTGCCTCGTTTCTGCTTTTGATACTTGCAGCGGACATGTCACGGCAGTAACGGTCACGCCGCAATACCGTCGCCTAGGACTGGCGAGGAACATGATGCAATTCTTGGAGAAGATGTCAGATCAAGCGTGGGTCTATGATATCTTCAACATCTAGTCCATAGCTACAAGACTAATGCCTCAATGTGGGTTATGTTTGGCTTTCAGCGATTGCTATTTCGTGGATCTATACGTGCGAATGTCAAATGAGCGTGCGTATTTGGATAGCCAGAATTGGAGCATTGCTCGGCGCACTAAGCGACTTCCTTCCTTCTTCTCATATACATTTCAGTCGCTGTCAAGATGTACGAGGGGATGGGCTATTCTGTCTTCCGGCGTGTTCGCGAATACTATTCAGGGGGAGTACAACCCGCAGAAGACGCGTTTGGTGAGCCTCGCTGCGTGAACCTACCAACAATGGTCAAACCACTGATGAGCACGCTTTACCAATCATCTCGTTCGCGCTTGTAGATATGCGCAAACCGTGTAGTAGAGACAAGGAGCGCAAGAACTTCAGAACAAATGGACGGGAGATATTTGTAAACCCAGAAGACTGTTTTATTTAGTTGGCCGGCCGACCTTGTTCTACAATCGCAGTTGACTGCTCTTCTCGTTGAAAGGAAACTCAGCCTGCAAGGTCAAGATGACTTTGCTCGTGGTCCCGAGCTTGACAAGTTGTCAATGGGTTGCTTGGCGGCACGTGTAGCTTGCACTTCTATTGCAGCACTTTTTGACAGCTTACAATCTCGACGTGGGAGGGGCCGACCCTAGATCTCTCCATTCGCCCATCGCTTGTTCTTTACGCTCATCTCAACAGCAGCTTTTGCCCAGTCTACGCCATGATTGTGTGCTTTGCCTTCACGACCTTTTACTTCTACTCCGGCTCGTTCCAGAGCCTGCTCTTCGGTCAAGCAAGTCAAGACGCCAAAAATGGTAGCCACGCCCGTGTCCAGTCCAACTCTCATGAGACCTTGGCTCACAGCCTCGCAGATGTATTCGAAATGCATCGTGCTGCCTTTGATGAGCACCCCGATGGCGATCACGGCGTTGAAGGGCCCAGTCAGACGCTTGCGGGAGCTGCCAGAAGCAGAAGCAGTCGCGGGCGAGGATACTTGAGCTGGCGTGGCAGGCCGAGAACCAGTCGCGCTGCTACCCTTCACCCCGTCTATCAGGCTCGTCATCCCGCCCAAGAGGTCGGTCGCTTGTGCGCTTCCTTGGACCTGCGAGCCAGCGATGAGTCTGCGCATGTATTCAAGTGCGGAAGACAGACTAGTCAGCAAGCGCGAGAGATAGCATAGCGTCGTTCAAGGCCAAATCACGCACCTCGCACACGCCGATGGTAGCTCGTAGCTGCCTGACACGTTCTCGACGACGATATTGTCGGCCTTGACGCCTGCTGCGAGCAGAGTGTCGATGGCACCGCGGACGAGTGGCTCAATGACGGGCATGTTCCATCTTTAGTCACATACCGTAGCGAGGAAGAGCATGTTGCTTAGCTTGATTCTGGCTTCTTGGAACACATCGCGCACTCGTCTTCGTACTCACCTCCCGTGCACAATTGCAATGCGCAAGTCGGAGCCGTCGAACTGCTCCTCGGACGCAGTGAGGCCTTTGAACAGGTGTTCTGTAGACATGATGGGCTGTGTTTGTATAGTGTGCGGCCAAGCTACCGAGTGAGAAGGAAGAAGAGCACGACCATGACGAGTCTCCGGAAGACGTCGGCCGGCTGAACTGCGACTATAGCATCACGTGACTTTGGACTTTATCTTTCTGCCAGCTCGACATGCGCAATGCACGCAGTCGTTTTTCTTCTGGTCTATCCACATGTCCTCTTGCGCTTGACTCTCGCGCTTGCTTCCTTTGCCAGTTCTGAGCTGTGCAAAGTCCAGCGACATGTCGCCGATCACGTCCAGCAGCCTTCTGGCCAAGTAATCGACAAGGCGAGGTAGCACCTCTGAACAGCGCAACAACTTGAATCCATCTCGGAGCCTCCCGCAGGTTGAATGCTACTGCTGCAAGACCGTCACTGATGGGCAAGCTTTGATTTGGGACGAAGGCCCCATCCTCGGAACTCGGCGGCAAGCAACCGTCAGACTCAGGCTGCTCGCCAGATCCAACGGAAACGAGCAATCTGCAGCACAGATAGCGGCGTTTACAGAGTGGTGTACAGCTGGACTGTGACTTCATATTGATAAGAGCTGAAAGAGACACCTGCCAACCTGCTTCACCGGTGGTGGGTATGGCAGTGGAGCACATCCTTGAAAATTCGGGAGCCATCTACACCTTGAAAACCGGCAAGACTGGCGACTGACATCATCGACAGAACTACGCATTTTCACTTCAGAATTCTTTTAACGCGCTCACGCTCTCCGATGCAGCCACAGGCCACGGGGACCCAAAAAGCTCGCTCGCCTGCCTGCCTGCCTGCCTGCCAGCATCAACTCAAGGCCGCTTGATCGCGCACGCCCCTTCGACAAGAGGCTAGATATATACGATGTACGTGCAGAACCCCAGAGCCACATGCTGCCGTGAACTATGAGGATATTTAGGCCTCGATCCTCTGCTTGTGATGGAGAGTCTTGGGCCGCCTTCATTGTCCTAGCGTACCGAGGCACCCTGTCAGACAAAACCGTGCATTCGCGGAATAATTCGACGCGCGGCTTAATTTCTGCTCCTCTTCCTTCTGCCTTTCCCTTCTCGCTAATCTGCAGCGCCCTATTTCGTTCCTCTATGGCTTGCTTTCCTTCCTTCTTGTCCACTCCAGATCATTGCCACTCCCTGTCGCGCACCAATCGTCTTCTCACACATCTCAGCTCCTTCCTCTTTGCAGCTCTCGTTCAGCTGGGACCTCCACTTCGCCTCCTTACGAAGCAAGTGCAGCGCCTCGCTGCAGCATCAGACTACCAAGATGCAGGATTCAAAGATGGCGACCATGCGAACTGTCCTTACTTACAACTCGTCCGTATACGCCGTCCTCGTGTAAGCCGGCCGCTTTCTTTTCACGTCCTCTACGTCCTGACAGCTTCAACGTCGTGGGGTAGATACGACTGGCTCATTTGCTTCAAAGAAGAGTACACGTATGTAGACACCTCTCGCAGTGCTCCTCTCTCAGATTAATCAATAGCTGACATTGCCGGTACCTGTCCATGGCTTTCCTTGACGTGGGTCTTTTTATTGTCAGCTGGATGTGGAAAGTCAAGCCATCGCTGGTATCTGGGATCTATGTGATCTTGCGGTATTACACATTAGTGAAGGGCGCGACCTGTAAGTGAGCGGGGAGTTCATGACTGCTGTTATGACATCACCGGCTTGAGAATACTATCTCTTGACTTGTATTGACGTTTCGTTGTTTTCTTCACCGGCCCACAGCCCTTTATCTCGTTAGCACGAACATGACACAATCGCAATGTTCGAATTGGACCCATTTCCAAGTCCTCGGCAATCTACCCATCATATTCAGCGTCGGCAGTCTCCTCACACTTCGCTTGTATGCGCTGTACGAGCGTAACAACTATCTTCTCGCTGGACTTGTGGCATGCCTCGTGGCTATAATGGCACTTATCGGAGTATCGGCAAAGGAGTTTGCAGCGCCTGCTTATATTGGGGGTAGTGGGTGAGTCTTGTCTCTTTCGAGGAAGCGCGGACGAGGAAAAGTTCCCGGAAGTGAGTCTCTGGCTGACTGGATGTCGTTGTTCTCCGAACCCCTCTGGTCGCTCACTGTCACCGCGACCCGACATTCTACGGACACAGTCCATGCTTTGCATCTGCGATGCCTGGCGCTAGCAATATCCGTATCAGTCTGTGGGTGAGTGAATCGTTTCTCGCAAAGCAGCTGCTTTCCGTGACGCCCAAGAACGTATTGTTGATGCAACAAACCTATGTTTCTGCATGCAGCTCGCTCCATTCTGCTTCGACCTCCTCTGCACCATCCTTCTCGTCATTCGCGTGCTCATCATTCGCCGCAGAGGAGCGGCCCACAATAACGTCTTGACCGTGCTCATGCGTGATGGCCTCATTTATTTCGCTGGCATCTCGGCCGTCAAGTGAGCAATTTGCCTTCGATGATGGATTGTGCCGCGGGGTGCGCTGTGTACGCAAGCTGATTGTCTTTTGATTTTTTGACAGCCTGATCAATGTTGGCTTTCAGCTGGGGGCGCCTGAGCGATATAAGACCATCAACGCGACCATGTCCGTAAGTCTATGCCATGTTGCTGGCCAAGAAAAGTCATGACCGTCAACCATTTTGCTCTTTCGCAATATCCAGTTCATGGTCAGCGCTCTCGCGGGCTGCCGACTCATTCTCTCGCTCCGTGGTGCGGTGCAGCACGATCTCAGCACCGGCGCTCTAAGCCAGTCCTTGGCTCAAGGCGCGACCACTCACAATGGCAAGTTTGTGCAGTTCAACAACGGCCAGAAATGCAATGGGCGCGTGCAAGTAGCTCACCGGCACGAGCATGATTTGGATGTTGGGACAGGTGCCGCTGAGCAATCCATCGCGCTCGACTCTTTTACAGCTGGCGCTGTGTATCGCAACCGCGAGAACAAGGAGCTCTTTAACGACGGAGCCTCGAGCATCTTGGACCATGATGTCGAGTCTGGCGCGAAAGGAAATTCAAAATCTAGAGGCGGCGTGCAGGGCATCTACGTGGTCACGGAGAAGGAGACCAGGGTCGAAGCCTCGAATGTCTAGGTGTAGACTGGGAGCACGAGGCTTCGCTGCGCCCCTATAGTCGACTACAAGAGCCCGCAGCCTGGCTGAGCTGCTGTTTTGCGGTCCGACATCAATTGTAGTGCAGAAAAGAAGGACATTGTCTAGATGATTACTGTAAAGAGATGAGTACTGGACGTAGCCGACAGCATGAGTATGCTTGTCTCGATCACGCTTGGAAGGTGCACATAGGCTGCAACGACGCGGGTATCTAGCAGCTCAGGTGGACAGCATTATTTGATCCACGCAGCCATTCTTGTAGGCCCTAGATGCTTCCAACGGGCATGCTTCGGTCCTGTCCGCGTACCTTTTGGTGTGACTCGGTTCTTTCAGTGGCGCAGCTTTGCGGGCTTCGCAGAATATCTGAAGGCGCGACTTTTCTTCTCTTGCTCAGACTCGCATACTGAATGCTCAATCAGACCCAGTCCGCCCGTCAACGATAAGCTGACCCCTATACGACATGGCCATGGAGCTCCAGAATCTGCCGAAAGCCGACGAGCTAGACGTGCAGCCGGGCGATGCCATAGCAGCAGACAGTGATGCTTCCATCCAACATACCGGAAGAGGCTTCAAAGTCGCACGCTCGCGCTTTGAAATTACCAATCCCACCCGTCGCACAATATTCACCATCTTCCAACTGTGCGCCATCTCCTTCTGGTCAAGCTTCACCACAGGTATCGTGACCGTCGGGCTGCCCACCATCGCTGCAGACCTGCAAATACCGCGGTCGCTGTACCTTTGGCCCTCTTCGGTTCAAGGGCTCACATGCGGTGCGTCTCTGCTCATAGCAGGCGCAGTAGCAGATGTCATTGGCCCATATAGCGTTGAAGTCGTCGGGTCCTCACTCATTGCAATCTGGGCTCTCGCGTGTGGATTCGCGTCTTCTGGGATTCAGCTCGTCGTCTTTCGAGCGACTCATGGAGTAGCACTTGCTATGCATTTGCCGGCATCTGTAGCACTCATTGCAGCTGCTACACGACAAGGCAAGGGGAGGAATCTGGGCTTTGCTTGTCTTGGCCTCAGTCAACCACTCGGATTCTCGTTTGGACTTGTAGTGGGAGGATTCATGGTCGAATCTTCGGGATGGAGAAGCTGCTTCTACCTTTCTGGAGCTGCGGGAGCTGTGGCCGCTGCCATTGGCCTCTGGGTGTTGCCGAGACCTGTGTCAAAAGCTCGGTCAAGTGGAGCACGCTCAGTGCTACAAACACTCTGGACTGGAGTGGACTGGGTCGGAGGGACATTGGCATCAGCTGGCCCTGCACTCGTCGCCTATGTCTTAGCCATCATCAGTGACGATCTTCACGCTCTCCAAACCCCAGGCAATGCAGCGATGCTGGGAGTCGGTCTCTTTCTGCTGGCGCTCTTCCCAGTATGGATGCACTATCGGGAAGAACAGAATAAGCCGGCTCTGATTCCCAACAAACTATGGAAACGACTTCCCTTTGCAAGCGTTTGCATAATGGTGATGATCTCATATGGAGTTCTCAATGCGTTTGAACTCTTTTCAAGCCTCTACTTTCAAGAGGTTCAAAAAGTGTCACCTATCTTTACTTCACTCAGGCTTTTGCCTAGCCTCATCGTAGGCACACTCATTGGCCTCACTGTCGGCTTGTTCGTGGATAAAGTTTCGGCACGATGGCTCGTTGCGATATCTTCCGTCCTCACTGCCACCGCCGCACTCTTTACGGCCGTTCAAGATCCCTACTGGAAATACTGGTACATGTCATTCTGGGCTCAAGTCCTCTCGCCAGCAAGCGGAGATGTGCTCTTCACAGTCGGCCTACTGGTAGTCTCTGATCAATTTCCTGAAAAGACACAAGCACTAGCTGGTGCAGTCTTCAACACCATGTCTCAATTCGGCTCAAGTCTAGGGATTGGAGTGTGCCAAGTCGTAGCACTCGGTGTGGGCAGCGCTGGAAGTACAGAGGCATCTACGCCTCTTGGAAGTGAGGCCTGGCAGGAGCTTCTTCAAGGTTACAGAGCCGCGTTTTGGACCATGTTTGCCGCTATGCTTGTTTGTGGAGGCGTCGCTGTAGGCGGACTCGGCAACGCTGGGAAAGTGGGAGCGAAGCGTGATTAAGCTGTCACGCAACGTCATCAAAACGAAGCTGTTTATAGCATCTTGGGGAATACATTGGGAAATCTGCATTACTGTAAATCATAGCGCATCTCACCCTGGCACTCGATCTACATGCAAGCGCACCAGGCGTCATCTTATCGTTCGGTGTCCATGCTGCGAGATCCATAAGGTTTCGTTCAAAGACAGCAATCAGAAATGTCGACCATTGCGTAGACCCCTTCAAATCGAGCCTTTGCCGCTCCCGCCGACTGGCTGCTGTACAGTGACAATTGAAGCCGGCTCCCCCGCTGCTTCCAAGTCGTGCTCTCGTCTACATCCTGCACCCAGTTATATCAGCACACAGCACTCACACCAAGCAGTAGTCCTTCACTCTCCACTATCACCTCCCCTCGGCTCTTCAGCTTTATCGCCGTGCTTTCTTCTTCCGGGCTGGCTGGCTGCCATTTGATATGGCTTCCTGGGCTGATTGCCAGCTTCTTCCCGAAAAGGTCAGCCAGCATGGAGCGTGCAAGCAGCGCGCAACAAGAAGACACATCACAGCAGTATCGTACCGTTGCTGGCACAGCCAGAATGAAGGTATCGATGGGAGTATGGCTCCAGACCAGCCCGATCATGCCTAGGAAGCAAGCACGAAGCAAGCACAAAAGAAGCTAGGAAGCCAGTCAGAGAGCCCAGCCTCAAAGCAGCTCTATCAATGTCGATGCCCACGAGCACATGTATCTATCCTGACGTCCTCTTTCCTTTCCTGCTTCTCTCTCCAACACCGCGGACCACCTCCGTCGCGCGTCTGGGCGTTAGAAACGAGGCGCGCTTCTCCCGCTCGAGCCGTTCCAGCACGGCCAGTAGACGAGGCGCTCTGCAGCATCCCCACATGGGCCACATCTGATCACCCCTGACTATGCAAGCTAGGGCCCTTTTACCTTTTGCTGATTGAATTGCCCGACCGCCCACTTTTCTGCATTTTCATCTGGTGGCGTCGTGTCTTCAAGAAGGCCAGCTAGGCAGCTAGCCAGTCTCTCAACAGTCGACCAGCTCGCTTGCATTTCATCGACGATCAGATGAGCTGGTAGTATAACTCTACAACGCAGCCACCTCCTTCTATCCCTCTTCGTTCGTTCCTGGCATCCGACTATTTTTGAAAGGATCAGCTAGCTGTCACGAAAGATGGACATCAGCAGCCTCACCTCGGCACACATGCACACAGACGACGAGGAGGGTGACGACTTGCGGGATGATGAAGATCATTCACACCTCGAGGGTGTAGCTGCTGCTGCTTCAGCCAAGCAGTCTGCCTCTGTCGAAATGTCGCAAGAGCCAGAGCAGGAGCACGACCAAGATTCAGACGATGACAGCGATATGAGCGGGCATTATCAACACGAACACGAGCAGCAACACATACACAACCATGCTGAACACGCCTACAACCATAACCACAGCCACTCCCACCCTCACCGCTCACTGTCACCTCCTCGCCGCTCGCCTTCGCCCATCATCGCCCTTTCGACCCGGCGAGCAACAATGCCTCGCCTTGCAAAGACGCGAGCATCAGCACTGGCGAGCACGAGCATGCACAATGGCATTGGAAACAACGACGATCGTCTTGCAACAGACTCATCGTCGGCGGCGGCTTTGCATCTCAACGGTGCTGGTTCCGAAAAGGGCGGTGACATGATCAACGGACATGGCAGTGAAAGCGACCACGACGACGACGCCACGCCAGACAAGTCTGCAAAGTCTGCTTCACGAGTCAATGGCAGCACCAAAGGCAAGGGTCAAGCTGGTAATGTACCCGCCAATCGCTCCAAAGTCGCTATTCGAGCGGCAAAACCAAGAGCTGCGTCAAAGGCGAGAATTCATCAACAGGCGGCATCAGATGCCGCACTCACTCAGGATGTCCATCATCATCGGGGTGACAACGATGTCAATGATGAAGACCAAGAAGCAGAACAGAACAACTCAGCGTCTACTTCTCTATCTGGCATTGCAAGCGAAGTGCCCGCCATCCATCGACACCCAGATCCACTCCGAGGGGACCCTATTCCTATCAAGCCTAAAAAGAAGAGACTACCTTCAAAAATACCGAGGAAATCAACAGCTGGTGCTCCCCGGGAACATACATGCGAGCACTGCACAAAGGCATTCGCTAGGAAAAGCGATTTGATACGTCATATCAGGACTCACATGGGCGATAAGTGGGTGCAGTCCTTCCGTTCTTTGAGACTGGAGACCACCTGCTGGGCAGACTGTGCAAAGAAACTGTGAGATCAGGGTACTGACAGCAATCCGTTTCACTTTGCTTTGTCCACACACGCTTCCTCCTCCTCATCCCGATTGTCTATACTGTCCTCCGCAGACCGTTTGCTTGCGCGTGCGGAAAAGCCTTCATCCAGGCTAGCGCCCTCCGAGTACACGAGCGAACGCAGTGAGTATCATTCTTTGGCCTACTAGGCGCAGAACGTTCTCTGCACCTCGCTGATTGTCTTTTCCCTCACATCATTCGCTCCTGTCATGTCTTCGCAGCACTGGCGAGAAACCTTATCAATGCCCGCATTGCACGAAATGCTTTGCAGATTCAAGCTCCCTTGTCCGGCATAAGCGCGTGCACACTGTGAGTGCGGACTGTTCTTCGGTACAAGGAGGTAAAACGCGGCTCATGTCGGCGTCATGCTTCTTTGGCAGGGCGAACGGCCGTATCTATGTCCGATGCCCGGCTGGTAGGCTTCACTCACTTTCCTGCTATGAACACAATAGAGCTGACCACACGTATACCTTCCCTTTTAGCGACCGCTCCTTTTGCCGCAATGTTACGCTTCTAAAGCATCAGCTACGCGAGCATGGCGTGGAGGCCATGAAGCAGGACGGCAAGCCATATCTCAGCCTGATGGAGGCAACGCGCCCAAAGCGGTCGCATGAAGAGATGGCCGGCGAAGGGGACGATGAGGGGAACGGGCAAAAAGAGCGAGAGAACGGTGCTCATGCAATTGAACCCAAGATCGAAGTCGCCGACGATGGATTGCTGGTCGAAGAAGGCAGCAATGCTTGGTATGACGATGACAGCCGAGGCTCGTACTATGCAGGTGGAGACGATGATGCAGACGATGCAGACTATGGACGTACGCGTCGTGCTCCGAAGAAGAAGGCGAGGAAAGCTGCAGCTGCTAAGAAACGAGGAGCGACGAAGAAGAGCCGCGTTTCTGGGGTCAGCACTTTGAGAGAACCCGCTGCCGCCAGACGGGCGGCTCACCCATTTTCTGCTGCCACAAGTGCCGGAGGCGCCGAGGAAGGTGGATCGTACCCAGGCTCGCATGCTCATTCGCCCGCAATGGTGCTTGACCCATATGCGTATGCCGCACATCCAGCCTACGATGGTCGATTCTACTATCCCCATCCTGCACGTCACCTCGGCGTGCCTACAATGGCGGGACATCCGTACGCATACGCATACGCTCATGCACATGCCATGCAAGCTGCATACACATGGGGCGCTGTGCCTGGCGTAGCTCCTCCTGTTACTCGAAATGGGACACCCGCCTCTATGACCTCCCATCGCAGCCGAGCGTCTTTCGTAGACCCTACCCAAGCGCAGCAAGCAGCAGCGTCGGGATACCCATACGATGCAGCTGCTATCTCGCCAGGCATGACGATTGGCCATAATGCCAGCGCCAGTGCCGGCGGAGCTGCTTATGGCTCTCATTCTGCAGCAGCAAGCGATGTGCACATGGCCTCTGCCGCAAACTCAGATGCGGGGGGACAGACCGAGGCAGAGATGCACTACTACGCAAGATCACAGCGTCCTGCTGGTCTGCATCTTCAAATTCCATTCTCTGCTACGTCACCAGCCGCTGCTGGCGCTTTGATCAAACCTGCTCGTTCGGCAGATCCTCTCAAGCCTAGCCAATCAGCACAACCACCTGGCTCGCCTGATTCTGTCAGATCTTGCGTCTCTGCTCCAGAGGCTGCAATGGTCGCTGCCGCTGTTGCTGGGCATGCCCAGGAAAAGCGACAATCGTCTTCCAAGGCAAGCGATAGCCATTCGACCAAGGCAGACTCGGCTGGAGAGACGCTCAAAGCACCTGCCCCTGCATACGACGGTCAGCATCAGAAGCAGCAATTATCCTTCCTCGCGCAAGCTCAGCAGAATCATCAACACTACCGCGCCGTCCCCGCTCCGCTGCAGGTGCATCCTCATGCACATGCTTACGCAGGTCAGATGTCAGTCCAAACGCCGACTGTCGCTACGCCAGCTACGTATGGATCCGCACACTCGCCTATGGCGCCGCTCAGTGCAGGCCAACCTGGTTATGCACATCCCAGTGTGCCGCACTACGCCAGTCCGCATGCATCATCCGCTGCGCATTATCACTACTATGGCTATGCATATCCGCATACGCAGCAACAGCAAGCTACTCATCACGCGCACTACCCGCACTATGCATACATGCAGCACCAAGAACACCTGCCGACTCCAGGCTCTGCTGCTACTTCTTTCTTCTCTGGAGCTCAGTCCATAGACCACAGGAGCAGTATCGCTTCTACTTCCCTCATCTCACCGTATCAGCAACCCCAAGTCTCGGCGACCGCTGGTGCCCATGTACAGCCCTACGATCAGCAACACCAAACCTATATGCAGCACTATGCGCCAACTCAGCAGTACCACGCTCAAACGGGACAGATGTACTATCCTCCAACAGCTGCGGCTGAGGCGCACGCTAAACAGCTGCAGGAGGCTGCTGCGGAAGCAGTAGCTACCAGTGCAACCGAAGCTGTAGGTGGACAGCAGTACTATCATTATCCAGTACCTGCTGTCTTGGCACAAGAGGCGCAGAGCCAATCGGCTCAGAGCTACGGCAGTCAAGAGCATCCGCTGATGAATGCACAAGCTTCGCAGCAAAGCATGCAGGCTACATATGGAAAAGATCACGAACAAGCTCTTTTGCCAGCGTTCGACCAGCAGCAGCAATCGTCTGCTTCGCTTTCTGAAGAAGCAAGGAGCAATTCTCAAGCTGGAAAAAGCGACCATCTCACACGAAACTACACCGCTGAAGCCATTGGGGAGCGATCGGATGGCGGCATGCAATTCGACCCTCCGTTTAGTGCCTCTAGCCACGAGTCTGCTTTCCCTGAAAGCGACTTTCTCCTCGCAGCATCACGAAAGGCGAGCTTGGCTAGCGTGCACAATGCAAGCCCTTTTGAGCCAATCTTCCCCATGGAGTCGACGCTGGGTCAAACTCTGGTCGCCGGCGAAGATGGCCTGTAAGGTCGCCAACTACTGTCCATCTCCCTGACCGCCACCTATCACTCGGAGACCTCTGTCGCGCCCGAACTCCATTGCTCTTGTTGCAATTTGGCGCAAACCCTTTTCTTCTTCTGATCCGTAATTCATTAACCTCTCTTTGCAAAGCTAGATCTGTCAGTGGCCATTTCTCTTCAAATGCATTCTGTCCATGTAGAATAGCTGGCTTGTTCTGCTGAGCTTGATCTCGAAATGACATGCTTCACTTTTAGCACAAGACCTTCTATCTGACTACCGTATCTGTTGGAAGATAGCTATACCGTGATAACAACTCCATTGCTTTGCCGGTCCTCGCTGGTGGCGTGCGATGATGACTTTACGCCCAGCCGTCGCAGCTTGTACTGCTCACGATAATTACAGCCGACAGTCACATCCAAAGCATGTCGGAAGGCGCAAGACAGCTCGCAAAAGGCGCAGTGGAGCAATTCGGGACACCCGTGCAGAGCTTTGCGCCCATCAATGAGATCCACCAGGCATGTCGAGCCAGGCGATCACCTGCTGTGCGGTTTGTAGACTGACCTGCATTCTACAGCATCTGAGGTACCCGACGTGACCTGGTCTGATGGCAAATACATGGTGACTGACATCTATATAACTTGACTCTCTTCTCAGCGGCATACATTGCTATGCACACGACTTGACGTAAGTCAACGCATCACACGTGACCTGGATCTGCATATGCTCATACCTCACCTGAATAGCCGTCAAGTAACAGCAGAGCACTACTGCACGCATCGTGGTAATATGCATCAGGTAGGCAACGTAATGAGACTCTGTCGACGGAGCTTCAGACTGATTGTGCTTTTTGTAATGTGCAGTGCGTGATCTACGACAAGGACGGTCCAGATGCTCGTCTCATTGGCATTGAGTACATCGTGGACGAGCCAGTGAGTTGAATCTGCGTCCACTCCTCTACCAGTTGCTTAACGTCTACAATCAAAAGACTTTCAAAAGCCTGCCCGATGAGGAGAAGCGATACTGGCACAGTCACAATTTCGAAGTCGAGTCTGGCATGCTAAGCGTAGTAGCAAAGCGCGGTGTACCCAGTGAGAGGAAGCTGAAGCAAGCCCCTTTCGATCCGCATCCGCTGAAAAGCATCCTTCGTGCACCTTTAAAGACGCCGCTATTGATGCCGCCGAAAGACCTGTGCTGCAAGATATCCGAAAGACTTTTGGAAAGACCTGTCACACCTGGCAGATAGACATTCATCCAGACTTGCCCCTCGGTCCTCCCCAGATGATGATGTGAGTAGCTGTATATCCGCGATGTGTCAGCTCTCATATTCACACGACATTCTATAGGGCCTTTGTCAAGGATGGCCAAGTCAAAGAAGATCTCCTCGCCAAACGCGATGCAGAGTGAGTGTTCACACTCGACGCGTTTTGCTCGCTGATAAGGGATACTGATGCCTATGTACACCACGTCCAGCCTGAATATCTCATCAAAAGACAAGCGCGCTAAGCGGGAACAATGGCCTATGGACCCGCCGTACGGACAGTATGAACCTCCTGCAGGCGCAGATGCTTGGACCGAGAGTGGGAAAGCTCTGCAGCTCGAGCCGGTGGAGAAGAAGATGAAAATAGACTAGACAAGACAAGTCGAGTCGCCATCAGCTGAAAGACACTCGAACCCAACGACGGATCTGCCGAATTTATGAGCCTAGTGTCAGTCTCCTTGTGGCCTCTATGCAACAAAAGCGAGCAGATGAAGGCGAGCGTACCTCAATTGCAATTTACGTCATGACATTGTAGAAGCCTTGGACGCCCTTCGCCGTGCCTTCTCATTAGTGGTAAGATGTGCGACCTTGCCAGCTTTGCTGAGTGCAGCATGAGGAGCTACAAAGTCCTCGTCGCCAGCTTGCGCCTCTGCAAACGAGACGGCCCAAAAGTCGCTATCGAACAGTGAAGACGCGGCGGTTGGCGTAGGCGGGCCATCATCATCGTGTGAAGAGCTTGATGACATCGGACTTGAAGCTAGGCCGGGCCGAACTTGGTGCTCTAGCTGCACTTGCCGGACGACCTGAGGTGCGGACACCACACCGGTTGCATTGGCTGCGCGCGCACCACCTTTGCCTGGCTCGTTGTACGGTTGGAGGACACCGTCTTGCATGTATAACGAGTCAGCGTACGGCACATTAATATAGCCTTGAACAGGCGAAGCAGGCCGTCTGCCAAAGGGATCTTCGCGATTCGGATGCGGATTGAGCGCTCCCGTGCACAGATGTACAGCATGCAGAGGTGCCGAGATAGTCTTCATCTTGATATCAGGAAGTGGTATCAGATCTCCGCCATTATAGGGCAGTGCTTTACTCCTCATCTCGGGTGAGGATTTTCGTTTTTTCAGTGCTCCAAAGAGGCTTTTTGCAATGGGAACAGACGTGGACGGCTTGTCGGATGGTTTTGTATATCCAACAGGTGGTGGCATTTTGGATTTTGTAGTCGATTTGGGCGTGGTGGGTGATCTGGGCGGCTTTGTATTTCCTGCCTTGTATTGTCGCCGCAATGTCCAGTTTAATGGCATGAGCTGCTGAACGAGCTCGTCGGTCCGCCTTTGCTCGTCGGTAAGCTCTTGTGGCGGAAGACGCATCGGCTCCTCCTGAGATTGCCCACGTGAATGCTGCACATTTCCAGCCCTTGCTTGCGGTGCATGCGGCTGAGAGCGCGTCCTCTGCCGAGGGGCAGCTTGTACCGCTGAGGTGGGAACTTGACGATATGCTGCAGGAGTGGAATCGAAGGACACATGCTGCTTGACTTCCAGAGTTGCAAGCTCTGCAGAATTGGCAGTATACCCAGTGATGTTCGAAGTGAAAGTAGGCCGAGAGAAAGCGCTCGAAGCAATCGACAAGCTCCTCTTGCGAACTTCGAGCAATTCTTGTTGTTCGTATTGTCGCTGCGCGTCGTCTGCAAGCGTCTCCACATGAGGCGGTTTAGTTTGCAGAGTTGTTCTGCCCGACCGACTCTGACGTTTGCCAGAAGTGCCAGAGCTATGATTTTGCGCATTCACACTCGAGCTCGGAGCGGCGCCCTCATCGGTGTTGTCTTCGTCCGTAGTAGCGACATACGACTCTTCAGCAACGGGGGGAAGAGAATGCGCGGTGTTCCTGAACGACGGCATCGACGACGCGGCGGAAGTCGGTGTCATAGAAGCAGTAGAACTATTAGCGCCAAAGTTTGAGGGATGGGCTGAAACGGGCGAAAAAGTAGCTTCGCTGTCCAAGTCTGGCGAGAGAGCGGGCGTCGATAGTGAAGGTGTACTTCGAGGAGTGAGCAGCTCTTGTGCTAGTTCCGGACTATCCATGCTTCTATGTGTGGACTCTTTGAACACGTTTGAGAGGGCGACCGGGTTGTCCAGATGCTGCAGTTGCTGCAGGGCAGGTTTCGAATTCGGCAACATGCTCCAATCCTTGATCGAGCCTCGACGTGTCTTTTCAGGAGTGAGCATAAGCGGCCGTAGGCCCAATGCGGAGCTCGAAGATGCGCGGTCTCTATCGAGCCGCTGTTGATGCTGCTGAGCGCTGCTGCCCTCTTCCGAAGTCGACGAATAGCCACGTTCGCGAGTCTGCTTGGTGGGCTGCCGGGGCAGATGTCTCGATGCTGGAACGGTATAGCCAGCAGGTAGCGAGTGCCGCTCGTGAGCGAGCGAGACTGTCGAGACGGAACTGGCAGATCCGCGCCTGCTGTCAGCCAGCACGTCCAGCGGAGGCGAAGATCCAGGTGAAGACGCCGTTGACGAGGTGACGAGCGTATTAGCACCGACACTATGGGAACCTAGTCCGCCGCTCGAGAGCCGTAGACTGGTGCTAGTCCTAGAAGAATGGCAGTGGCCGCCTGCGTCGCTGCTTGGCGCAGAGGCAGTCGAGCCGGATGAGCCTTCGAGAGGCGAAGGTGTGCGTCGACGCTGGAAGCTGAGTTTCTTGTATGCGTGACTCCGAGAGGGGAGATTCTCCTGTGCGCGTAGGGTGCTGGTCGAAGAAGTCGCAGAGATGGATCTATCGCCACCTGAATCTGCCGCCCAGAGCAAAAAAGGATATCAGCGAGGGTGTTTCTACAGACTTCGGGTAGATGAATACTCACTGTTCAGAGCTGCTTCAATCGCTTTGTCGGTATTGGCAGACTCCTCGTCCTCCTCTGCGTCTGCCTCATCGCCCGAGAAGCGCTCCCTCGCATCTTCATACATCGTCTCCGAGGACGCCGCGATGCTGAGCGCGGTATCAGGGCGAGAGTACCTGCTCCTCCAACTGGCTCTACTAGCCGGACGAGGAGGAAGCGCTTCAAGTGCCGCTGTTGTGTTTCGACTTCTCGGGCTGCCGTGGGTGAATGACTTTGCACTTGGGCTTGCAGGCCCAGAAGACGATGAGCGACGGCCAGAGTAAGACTCCCGACTGTGCTGCCGAGGATGATATTGATGCTGTTCCTCGTCTACACTGTGTTGACGTGATAGACTTCTATTGCTGACTGCACTGCGCAGTGATGTTTTTGAGCGCTTCCTGTGTGGGGCAACGCGCTTTGACCGTTTTGTTGCATCTCCTAAAGGCGTGTTGTGGACAGTGCTGGCACTGCGCTGCGACTTGCGGCTGTGATTGCGCTGCAGGCTGCGCCTATGTGTAGTTCTAAATGCCTCATCATTGCCTTCGTCTTCGTCGTCCGAGGTTGACTCTCTGAACGCATTGCTTGGCCCGACATAGACGGCCGACTCGAGGCTGTCGCTGCTGGTGAATGCCCCAGCGAGGCCTCCAGGCATGCTGGCTGTCGATATACGGCGATCTCTAGCAGGCATATGGTGCTCGCTTGTGCTTCTGCCCGTCATGGTGGTATGTGCGTCGGGCTGAACGGGCGTGTTAAAGTCCGTCGGGGTGCAATCTTCGTCTTCGCCTTTGTACAGCTCGACGATGGCAGCGACTGTGCCTCGCAGCGGCTGCGTATTGGCAGCAGGCGTGGGCGAAAGGGGCGTGAGCGGCAGTATGGACGATACTGTGCCCTCGCTGCTCGCTGATGGCGAGTTGCCAGACGGAGGCAGAGGGAATGACCTCATGAGACCTGGCGAGAGTCCCGGCGTCTCTGCTGCTGGACTGGCGAGCGAGAATGCAGTGTTGGGCACAGAGGGCGTGAGCAGTGTGCTACTGCTTGTCGTTGTGCGGTACTGAGGCGCAGACGAGGGCGGCGAGGCCGTCTTGAGATGAGGGAGAGCGAAGGATCTGCGGTCACTGAAGCTGGGTGGACGTGGCGGGAGGGTCGTCGAGCCAGACAGGCGTGTCCTAGCAGGACAAGACGAAAGCGTCTCTGTTATAGTCGTCGTCCCCTCGCTCTTGCTGCGTGCGCGTCCGCTGATGTTTGTGTGTGCAATTTCGGCCTGATCCTGCGCGTGTTCGAGCTCGAGCGCCCTCAACATCATTTGCACGAGTGTGACCGCATCTGCATCTGTCGTCAAGGCGGGCGGTCTAGTACGAATTGGCGTAACGGTGGGAGTCGAGCAGGCCGATGTCGATTCCTCGCTCGTTTCTATCGAGATCTTGGGGAGGTCCATCATCGCTTCGTCGCGTTCAGCAGGCAAATGTCACTGCAATGAGAGACAAGGACCATGCGGCAGATTGAGGGCGGGTGGAGGGATAGATTCAGGACGGGATCTGTCAGATGCAGTTCAATTGGGCGTCTCAGCCCAAGAGTGGAGCTGGTCCAGCTAGCCTGTTCTTCCTGTCCTTGCTTCTCGAGGAGACCGCCAAACAGCGGCGCATTTTGACAAGGGCATCCGCACACTTCTCTTGCAGCTCTCTCGCATCAGACTGACTGCGTGTCCACCTTCCACTAGGCAGCTAGACGAACACTTCGGGTGCCCCGCCAGAAGAGACGTGGCTTGAATCCGGTGTTTCTGTCTGTGTCCTTGCCCTTTGACAGCGCTGCCTTGTTCCATTGTGGGAAGAAGGCTGCAGCACTGGACCAGACGACGGGCTTCTCTCTTGCAGTCTAGCGCGTCATTCTCTGCTACTCGTGATTTGCCCACGTTAATCCGCGAGTCTCTCCAAGCGGCTCCCATTTACGCGCTCCATGCCTGGCTCCACCAAAGCAAGCCCGGCAGAGCAGCACACATCGTCCTCGTATCGTGTCATATTCGTGTGAATGTCCATCTAAGCCGTGCATGCATGTCTTGCTGTTATTGATGCGCGTACAGGCAATATCTCCCATCTGCAAAGGCTCAAAGGCGACACCGTCGCTTTGAGGAGCAGCAAGCGGTGTGAGCTGGCGAAGTAGAAGAGACGTGTAGAATAGTTTATATGGCTACTCTCCAAGAGAACAGCCATGCCCGACGTGTAAAGAGTGGCCAGCAGATTGTGGCAAATACCGTCTTCGCACATGGTCAGAATGTCTTGCATGTGCACTGACTGCTAGACGAGCACTTGCCCTTGTGTGTTCTGCTCAGAACTGGACACGCGCTGGTGTACCTCTGTACTGACTCTGTCGAGAACGCACTCGGACTTGGAGAAGCGCAGCATTGGTCGACCTTACGGAAAGAAAGATGCAGCATACCTCTGCCACCTCAGAGAACGCAACAGAGACCGTCCCCGACGCCGATATGTTCAATGTCAATCTCCGCGGCCAGACCTTCCGCTTATCACGAGGTCAAATTGAATCCGATTCACCTGGCTCGAACCTCTTCGCCGCCTCACTGCTAGGCGATTTCGTGGAAGCCTCTCGGCAGACTATCACCCTGGACCGACGGCCAGACGTGTTTCAAATCATTCTGGATCATCTATCTGGATATCACATCTTCCCGCTTGATCAAGCGATGTTGAAGGCGTGCGGCGGTATGTCGATGCAACGTTGCTTGAGGTACATTCAAGACGACGCGGATTATTATGGGTTTGCAAGACTTCAAGCTAGTGTTGCTGAAGAGCTTGAACGCATACAAGATGCAGAGACCGAGTTCAAAGAGCGCACACTGGCCATCGAGGAGCAGAAGTTGAACATCGAGAAGAGGCGTATCGAGTTGGAGACGCGCACTATGATACGTGAGGAGCGCCGGGTCGTCAATGCGGAGACGCTGGCTCTAGCAGAGTATTCGCAGCGCAACCTGATAGCACGCTTGCAAGCTAGTGCGACTGTCAGCGCAAATCGTCAAATTGGCGCTTCCAATCATGGGGTGAGGATCAGCACGGCTCGTTGCTACCATACGATGCAAGATTGCTGAAATCAGCCTCTACGGGTCTCACTTTTGATAATCCTGGCCCACAGAAGGAAATTGAAGACGCGCTACTGGCACAAAATTGGATCGTCGAGCATCTTTCGAATCACTCTGTCGCAAAACTACTTGCCGAGAGTGCCGATGAGGCTGCAGCTTGATGGCTGGCTTTGACCAACTGCTCGACTCGAGTTCTGCTTTCAAGCGTCCTATATGCGCCGCCAAGTCAGCGCACTAGACCCATGGCCAGGCCAGGTCTGGCCAGCTCCCGACTGCCTACCATGGCTACCGCCCGGCCAGCCGGAGTACGCCCCTGAACAAGGGCAAAGCAAACACGTAGACTGGAGGAGCGTGCCGGCCTGCCTTAACGCTTGCTGGTCTTTCGTACACAAACAGATCAAGAAACTACCAACCGCTCGCAAACTTCTACAATCGGGAGCCTGGACAGTCCACGTGGTATCAGAGAGTTCAACATGACCCGAACAACCTCAACCCGATTTGGTCTGTGGCTCTTCGGAGCTCTCTTGGCCGTGTCGAGTGTACAAGCAGGATGCCAGATGGATGCCCCAGTAGGCTGTCGCGGACCATGCGTCAACAGCTGCAAAGTGTCTAGTGGCCAAGCAGATTATCCGTGCAAAGTAGAGCTGGGCGCCGCGACTCTGGCAGGCAGTATGTGAGTCGCTGATACTCATGACATGAGGGTCGAAGCAACGCAGCTGAATGCAAGTGGGGACTTGTGATATCAGAGAATGTGGCGGGGGCCAGGACAAGGCTTGTTCACTTGCCTTCAAGAGCTATCTTGGCAAAGATGGCAAGTCCCTCTACTGGCAACGCGCAGCTGAACGCGACAGCTTCTGCAATAAGTGATGGTTGGGCCATCCCCCCTCTTCACTGATTCCGTTGTACCTGGCATTGGCACAATCTCACGACGAGCTATAGGCTCTGTAAGAACCATGTACAGAGTCAATGTCTCTTGGTGTGATACTTTGCTACATGATAAGACAGTCTCCATCATCTCCTCCCTCCCTCGCCAGCTGCATAAGCGTAGACAGTGGAATTCGCCTGCGCGAGCCACCCTCTCCGTCTTCTTCCTCCTCTCCTTCACCGCTCGTGTTCGCAGCTCGACTGAGCATGTTGATCAAGAAGCTTGAAGGTATGCTCGTGAGTCGCTCGCTCGTCCATGCTGCATCTTTGTTCCGCATGGCTATTTGCTCTTTATCCGACAGCCGCGAAAACTTGCGTGCAGTGTACTTTTGGCGAGTTGTATTGGCAGAATTGTCGGTCATTCCATCGAAATCGGTGTCTTGTTCCAACGATGTTGGCGCGAGGATTTTGACGGTGTTGTCAATGCCAGAAACGGCCATGATTGGCAACTTTGGGTGGTACTGCATAACATTTACGACGCTGCTGTCCGCCTTCCAAATGCCGACAAGCTCTGACCTGTTCTTGGACCAGATGAACACGTTGCCGTCATCAGAGCCAGAGACAACCAAATCATCAGTCGCGCCACCGAAATTGACATCCTTGACTGTGTCCACGTTTCGATGACCCGTGTAGACCTTGCGCGGCCTGACCAGCGGGACGTCTCGAGAGGCTGTAGCTCTGGTCTCCGAGGTTGCATAATTCTCAGGATCATCAGAAGAAGAGATATCCTCGTCCTCGTCTTCTTCGTCTGTGCTGACTTCACCACGCATCATAGCTGCGACTTCTTCATCGGAAATCTCTTCTTCCGTACTAGAATCTGCGCTTTCTTCATGCGCTGCTTCGATATTGGCAAGCAGCTGCTGATATCCTTCCGTGTTCAACTCGGTGTCTGCATCGGCACTTTCAAGAGGCATTGGACCTGGCGTACCGTCCGAGTCACTGCCGATCTCCATTTCGAGCTCGCCATCGTCTCCTACTCGGATTTCGAAGCCGGTACGTCTGGTTTGCTGCGGTACGTCTTCGCTTGACCGAGTCTCCTCTGGTTCAGGTTCGGCAATAGAAGCGGAAGTGTGCACCTCCAAAGAAGGTGAACGTCGCAGCGAGTCTCGCAAGGCTTCTTGAGCTGCTTGCTCTTTCTCGCTGGCTTGCTGGTCCGACGAGACAGGCTGACGGACGGGTTCTTCGGTGCTTGAGACTGGGTTTTGCAAGGGGCCCAAGCCAGACTGCTCGTCTATATTTTCCGCAACAAAAGCTGATTGCGCATCTGAAGGTAGAGCTTCTGAAACTGGAGTCTTGCGTTGCATCTGCAACAGTCGTGCCTGCACAATTGGATTCTCTGACCGAGGCGACTTGTGTCTCTGGTCCGCAGTTCCTTCAGCCGGACTCTCCCGATCATCCGCTTTACGCTTGACATGTGCGGTTTCTGCTTTGCTCGGTTTTGGCAGCTCAAGAGCCGCAGGGGGCTTCTCTTCTTCCGGGTCATCAAAGATATCGTACAAGCACACTGGGCCGCCAGAATAGGTCAACAGTAACTCTCGTCCGTTCGTGTTGCTGAGTTTGGCGGCCGTCACGTGTCGGTCTTGGCTCTGTCTTGCTCGCATGCGTCGGCGCCTCGCCTGCCGCAAGCGCTCTCCACGAGTGAGCGGGTCGGTAGTATTCTCATCATCATCATCGTCGTCGTCTTCCAACAGAGGCTCTGGACCAGGTACTAGAGGTGGCACGGCTGGTCCAAAGCGTCTGACGCATTGAGTGAGTTCGGTAGGGGAGATGTTCATACCCCATTGCTCCTTCATCTTTCGCGGTATCATTCGTCTGTCGTGCAGGAAAGCATGAGGCGAGGTACCTGCGACGACAAAGAGTTCACTGAAGTGCGAAGCCACAATTAGACTTGCTCGACTGCTGATAACATGAGCCACTTACGGCCGAATCGGACTGGTCGATAGTGAGTACAAGCCCATTCCTTGTTGTCGATACGAACACAACGGCGGTGGACAGTGGCCCCGCTTGCATTCGTGGCCAACTCGCAAGTCGTGCTGCCTGACCGTCCCATCTTCCGAGCATGTCAGAAAGACGGCATCAGAATCACCTTCAGTGGCTATTCGTTTGACCCTTCCTTTATGGCACTTGAGAACGCGAGTGCAGACGCCGCTGTCGCGCGAGTATTCGGACCACTCGCGAGTAATGCCACTGTTACTGGCTGGATTTGCAGTCTGCGTAGATGCTTGTCCTTGATTGAGGTCGAAAACCCGGGTTTCGTGGTCGCCTGCAGCGGTAAAGAGGATGTTGGTTGTGAGCGGAGCAAACTTGACGCTAAAGATATTGGCTCGATGCCCAGTGTTGATGCTATAATACGCGTGAGTATCGTACCAATCGCAGCAAATCGTCACGCGAGGACGCACACCGAGGAAAGGCCCAAGCCAAGACTGGGATATCTGCCCACAAGGCCGGGATTGTCTGGATGGATGGCATCGGGCTCTTGCCCTAGTTTCCAGATGCAGATCCTACACGCGAACAGCCACAACTCAATTAGCCTTGTTCAAGAATGGCATAACTTCCAAGCTGAAATATATCACCCACCTCGTATCGTCACTGCCGGAAGCCAGAAGGGTGCCATCGGACGACCAATTCAGAGCGTTGACGCAGCCAGCACTGCAGGTCGAGGAACATTATGTTGATTCAGCATGATAATCTGCTTGTATTGCAAGATGCTAGAGCATCGCCTGACGCTGCCCTTGCAGTGGCGCTCAGTGCCGCATGACAATGATGCGCTACTCACTGTCCGTATGTACCAAGACGAGCACTGTGACCGTACCCATTCTCATCACCCTCGCCTCCCAGAACGTCCACCACGTCGTACTTGGCTGCCCAGTGTGCCGCCCCGCGAAGCTTGTTGCGACTGCGACTTGCTGATCCAAGGCCTAATACGCACGACGGACCCGCGACGAGCTGGTCGAGCTGGCTGGCCTGCGGAGTCGGCCGCAGAGTGTCGCTCAGTCGTAGATTGAAGTTCGACATTGCGCAGATGCAAGCCAAGTATCGGCCTGGAAGAGGGAGATGCTTCCATAGAGCAAGGCCGCGCCGCACTGGTGGCAACGGATGATCTGCAATACGTGCTGAAAGGAAGCCCAAAGGATATGTAACAGCTTTGGACATTCGAATGACGATATTGCAAGCTACATAGTAGTACATTGCGTCTCTCTGTGCTACCAAGCCAACCCATCTAAGTCTTTTGCTGTGAAATCCCGAATAAAAGCCATAGCAACAGCACATCACCTTCCTACGCCCTCCGCCCTCCGAATGAAGCGATCTAGGACTTCTGACAGTTGGGCCTGAGTGGGAGAGCTTAGCAAGACAGGACTTCATGGCAAGACGATGAGCACTAACTTTTGAGTAGGGCTTTCTCAAAAAGCCATTCATGCCGGCCTCGCTGGAGAGGTCCGCATATACCTGCCGGGCGTTGGCCGAGACCGCGACAATTGGTACTGCCTTGCTCCCTCGTTCACCACTGGCCTCGTCGGTACGTATGCGCTTGGTCGCGGTCACTGCCAGGCAAAAAGTGTCATCAACGTCACAGTCGCAAAGTCAGGGAACAGCTTACATCCGTCCATGATCGGCATTTCTAGATCCATAAAGATCAAGTCTACTGGCGGGTAGATGCCCTCTTTGGTCATCTCGTCCAACTTTGTGATGCACTCGGACCCGTCCGTCGATGTAACCACGTCGCACTTGAGCGTTGTGAGCAATTTTCGAAGAACCTTGAGATTCACATCGTTGTCTGGCGAAATCAAGTTCAAAGTCAGAACGGCGAGCTCACCGCGTGAAGATTTTGGTCTCTTACCTTCAACAACCATGATCAGTGGATTCCTGCCAGTCACGATTGTAGTGAGATCGGGTTCAGACGTAGTAGCCGCAAGTGGAGAGACGGTATCCTCAGGTGTGAAGTGTGGTTGAACCGCCAGTGAAGGGCGTCTAGCCCTTACAGTCGTGGCGTTCCGTCCCACTGTCCGTCGAACCTCGATATACAGTCTAAAGACCGTGCCAACGCCTTCAATGCTCTGCAAAGCGACCGTACCGCCGTGCATCTCGACCAGACGCTTGGAAATCCATAAGCCCAGACCGAGACCACCGAACTCGCCAAACGTCTTAGGCGAAGCTTGTGCAAAGCGCATAAAGATGCGGCTTTGTTCTTCGACACTGATACCCGGGCCATTGTCGTGCACACTGCAGTGCAGCAAACCCTCCTCATCATCGGTGTGGCTTCCCCAAGATTCGCCAAAGTCGTGGCACAAGGGAAGCAGATCATTCATGTCGAGTTCTTCGGTCTTAAAGTTTCTGCGCAAGACCTTGTCCGGCAAGACAGGAGTAGCTCCGATGCGCACGCGCAGCTTCTTTGTAGGCGAATTGTCTACAAACTTGATGGCTGCAATGCGAAGATTCGTTCAGAAATGATGGTCACAACACCCTGATACCCCACATACCGTTCGCCAAAAGGTTGACACAGACTTGCGCAAAGCGCCCTTCATCGCCGATGACCACTTCGCCCAAATGTTTCAGACTTGCATCGACCTCGAACGAGGTACTGATCGATTTCGCGGAGGTTTCCAGGCCAAACATCCTCAGCACGCCGCGCAACGCCTCTTCCGGTCGCCATTCGCTTTGTACAAGCTGCACGAGATTGCCGCTGATCTTGGAGATGTGTAACACGTCTAGAACACCCATGCGCGTCAGCTGCGGACCTGACAAATTCCTCTCGGCTTGCTCACCATCCGCGATTCGCTTCTGATGCCGGCTTGACAGAAGGATAGTCTCAACGGCATCGAGATCCTCTTTGAAGTCGGCTTCCATTGGCGCTACTACTTCGCGCAGCTTGTCGTCTCTTTCCCATTCTTTCATCTTTGACAAGAAGCGATTTAAAGATTCTCCAAGCAGTTCCGCCGAATTGCTGATTGCGTTCAGCGGGTTTCTAGGTGACCAGGACACATTAGTAAATGGGACTGGCACAGCGCTACTCATCAGACCCAGCTTACCTGAGTTCATGACATCTGCGCATGCAAATAGTCAGCTTTGCCACGAAACACTCTAGGGCAAACCTACGTGACATCAATGAAATGCTCTTGCAATTGTCTGTTTTGCTCGGCCTCCTCCCTGTGAAAGCGTCCTCTTCAGTAACGTGCGATACGCCTGAGATGTGTGACGACACACCTTCGTTGCCGTTCGAGACCCATCCTCTCATTTTCTAGACGTCTCAATGTGCTCACGTCTGAGAAAACACCGACAAACCCAATTGTGTCGCCCCAGGCGCTCCGCTCAGGCTGCAGCTCATAGGTAATATCGATGATGGAGCCATCTCCGCTCAAAAGCCGCATTTCCACGGGGGCCTTGTAGCCTTCGCCGTTCTCTACGGCCTGCATGTATAGCCTGGCAGCTTCAGCGCGATCGTCTGCGTGTATACGAGCCTCCCAGCCTAATCGACAATAAAGGCCAGTAAACCCAGATCAGCAGCGCGGAGTGCTAATGCAAGCCTTCGAGGTAACTCACCGTCCCACTGTCCATCTTCGAGGCCGAGAACTTCGAGCCATTTCTTATTTGCCCAAGTTATTGCTCCGGATCGATCTGAGCGATGCACACCGACTTGCAGCAGTTCCGACAGTCTTTTGAAAGTTTCTTTCGATTCTTCGAGCGCCGCGGTCCTTTCCGAGACTCTGGCCTCCAGCTCCCCGCGGATCGCAGCTATGGAACAATACGCCTGATGAGCGAATGTCACCGCAAAATGGACAAATGCAAGCACTCACCAAGCTGAAGATGCGAATGCACACGCAAAATTAGCTCCTTCGATGAGAATGGCTTCGCCAGATGATCTACATGATTGACGAGCATCAGCTGCCGCATGCGAGTCTAGCTTGTGCACTGCCTACCATCGGCACCCGAACTGAGGCTCTCAATGCCGGCATCTTCTCCTGCTCGCGCTGACAGCAAGATAACCGGCATGCTCTTCAGGCTTTCAGCGCCTCTTATCGCTGCCAGAAGCTGGAAGCCATTCATGCGTGGCATCTGTACAGGGACATCTCAGCGATATACGGCTTAAGCATGCTTTGAAACACATACCATGATATCCGAAAGTACGAGGTCGAAAGGTTGCTTCTCGAGCAAATGCCACGCGGCCTGACCATCGATGGCCTCCTCCACATCGGCATACTTGCTGAGGATGCTCTTGATGAACATTCGAAGATCCGCATTATCGTCGGCCAACAGGATGCGAGCCCGGGCGCGCTCTCCGAATAAGACCGGTGGCCACAGATCGCTCGAGCTCACAGAAGGGTTGTCCGGAGTGTCGTCTGTATTCGACTCGCTTCTTGTGCCGGCGCCAAACGCGCTATCAGCGGCGTGAAGCTGGTAATCATCCGAAGTCCCATTATGCCCTCGCGGACCATTTGGCCCGCCTGCAGGAGCGCTGTTGTTGACCAAATACTGTTTGGGAAGGTGATCATTGCCCAGCGGGATCTTGACCTTGAAAGCCGTGCCCTTTTGCCAAATGCTCTCTACTCCAATCTTGCCACCGTGCGCTTTGACCAATTCCAAGGTCAAGGAAAGACCAATGCCTGATCCTTCTATACTTCTGGCTTGATTGTTCTCCACGCGGACAAACCGCTCAAAGATGGACGATATTTCATTTGCAGGGATACCGACGCCAGTGTCCGCTACCTCAAGGTAAAAGTGGTTGACATCCGATCTCATGCGAACAGTGATACTGCCCTGTGTAGTGAATTTGAAGGCATTGCTGATGAGATTGAAAACGATCTTCTCCCACTTGTCAATGTCAACCCAAACGAGCAACTCGTCTGGCGTATTCTGCTCAACCACGAAGCGAATGCCAGAAGTTTCGACAGCACTTCGGAAGGAGCTTGCAAGCTCGGCTGTGACCACGCCAAGGGCGACAGGCGAGAAGTGCGAAGAAAGCTTGCCAGCCTCTGCCCTGGCAAAATCGAGGATAGAGTTCACCAGTCGAAGCAGTCTCCTTGCGTTACGATAGACAAGACTGATTGACGAAGCTTGCGCTCTTGACAAGGAATGATCTTGAGTAAGGTCTTTGATCGGACCGAGAATGAGTGTGAGCGGTGTGCGCAGCTCGTGCGAGATCGAGGTGAAGAAGCTTGTTTTGGCACGGTCTAAAGCAGCCAGCTCTTCAGCCCTTTGAACTTCTTGCTCGTAAGTCTTCACCATGGAAAGACTGAGGTTCATCTGCCTCGCCAGAATCTGTCCATGCAGGTCAGTCAATCCGCCTTAGAAGGCTCTTGCAGCAATCTGCTTACATCGACAAAGCGCCGGAAAGGCTGGTCAAAAGGAAGAGCTGGATTGAGCACCAAGGCGATACAAGCGACGATCGTCTGGCCTTGTTTGAGGGGTATCACGACTGCTCGGTAAGGCACGTGACCAGGCAAGCCTCGATGCGGGACGTCGGTAAGCCAATCTTGCACGTTCACGACTTCGACAATCTCGCCCGTCTTGACCATCTCGACCATTGCATTCTGCCATGCGATCTGACTTGGCATCATGCTGACGGAGCCGCTGGCAGGGCCCGCGAGCGGCGTAGACGCATCGTCATCCGTATCCACTACGATTCGCGAGGGCGCTATCGACGAGTCATATGCGCAGCCTACGGTCTCTTGTAGCGCAAAGACGTGGATATTAGACCGTGTCTCCGGGTCAGTTGCAGAGTACGAGCTGGCATTGCTGGAGATTGAGATATGTTTGTTCTTGCTCATGAGGGTTCCGTCCGTCGTCTCGCCGGGCGAGAGCAGCTCGGGCGGCTCATATTCGACCGTGCTGTACGCCAAGCAGTACGGCAAGTCGGCATCGAGTCTGGCGAGGACTTCGAGGGCGTTCCGGCACAAATCGATGGTGCTGCGGGATGACAGCAAATGGACGCTGAGATCGTTTACGATGGAGAAGCGCCGGTCGCTGATCAGGTATTTCTGCTCGAAGAGCATGTGGATGTTGCCGATAACTCGCTCTGTGCCCCAATAAGGTATGTAGTCTGCAAATGCAACATTGAGACACTTAGCTCGCGTTCAGGCTCTTTCACCAATGCACAAGAGCTGCTTACACCACGTAGCGTATACTTCCTCGTGCTTGTTCAGTGGACCACCATCTTGCAAGCGCTCGAAGAAGAGAAGCTGATCGCGTCTCTCGATAGGAATGCCATCCATGGCATCCTGCAAAGGCTGTTCGATGTGCTCCCAGATCTCTCCCCAGACTTGAATGGCTGGTCTTCCGAGAACTATTTTCACATTCAGAGATAACGTTAGTCTCTATGGCAGGCCTCGTTGAACAGGACTAAGGCAACCCACCTCCAGCTTGATGCTTGGTCTGACCTAGTACTTCTATATACGCATCATTGTAGACGACGTACGCCTCTCGCTCGAGATAGGCAGTCATCGGCACCGGCGAGCGGAGCACGAAGGAGATCATCTCTATTCGTGGCTGAGGCCAGGTCCCAATCGGCCCTAGCGGATGTGTACTCCAATCGTATTTCCTGAATCTCTCGCCCATGATACCTCCTTCCGTGAGAATTGACGCAAAGCGCGGCTGATGTCGCCAGTCCACTCGCATGGCCGGTGTATGAAGTCGCAAAGCTTCGACGTCACTGCCAGAGAGCAGGGGAATCACGGCTTGTTGAGGGTGTGACTGGCGAGAAGATGTCGATAAAAGCGGATGCGAGACTGCGCCTTCTTCAGACGAGGCAGAGGGCGAAGGTGCATCCGCGACACCTTCAAGCGCCAGCGCAACGATGCGCTGGCATTTCGTGCGCGTGATCCGCCATGTCACGGTTTGTTCGATTCCTTGGCCACGAGGCGTCGAAATCTCTTCGTCATACGAGACTGGACTTGTGGTTCCGCTCGTGGACCCTTTGCGGCTGTGAGTACTGTCTTCATTCGTTGCATCTGGAGAAGCAGCTCCAGACCTTGATCGACGAGGCGAGCCTACAGACGACGAAGGCGCAGTGGTGAAGCCATACTCGCTAGGTTCGAGGTTGAGATAAATAGACGTCGTCACGACAGCTGGATAGCTGCGACTTGGAGGTGTGCCATTCACTGTCGACGGTAATGGCGCAAAGAGCTTTGCCTTGAGCTGCTTTTCAGTGCTCGCGTCCAAGCCTTCGCAGAGGTCCGAGGCGTGATTGGCAAAGAGGAGGTCGCCGTCGAGGTTGAAGAGGAGCGCAGGGCTCGCGTAGAGGTGCAGAAAGTCGAGCAGCGAGTCGGTCAGCATCGCGGCCGCTGGTCGGGTTCACCTTGATGGACGATCGTCCGCTCTTGCAGGGTGGGTTGCCTGCCAGCGCGCCTGGGGGAGGCTACTGAGCAGACTTGGATCGTGGTATATGGGCGTGTCGAGGGTGTGCGCGTGCTGTGGTAATTTATCTGATTGCTGTCGTGCAATTTGAGGTTTCATCCCGGCTGTCGCTTTGCCGCCGCGTCCGCAGTTGAGCTTCAAGCGAGCATGGCGATCCGGCGGACGGCGAGTCCCATACTTGTCCAGTGCGCCAGTCGACGCAGCAGACGACTGCACTGTCGAATGGCGACAAGCTGTTGTGTGCAGCAGGCGTAAAGCAAGCATTGAAGATCTGCTTCGGAGGGCTGCTCGATCGAACAACCCGTATCTGGCATGCTGATGTAACACTTCCGAAAGGCCAACTTTGCTGCCATGCGAGAGTGTCATGACATTTGGCTTGCAGCGGCCGTGGCTTGTTCTGGAGCTGTAGAGATGTTTGCGCGCTCCGGGCTGCCTGAAGTTGTGCTGACTCCTGCGAGACACGTGAGAACAGACGCACGGAAAGAACAAGCAAATCGCAGAGACTGAATGTTCCTCAAACGTCTATGAGCGAATGTGCTGCTATAGTCATGGCATCAGCGAGCGTGGTGACCCAAGGCCGCATTCGTCTTTGGTCTCAGCCCGACCTTGTGCAGGCTGGTGGCGCGAAGCGTCTCATGCTTTCCTCCAGGCCGACAGGAACGACAAGAGCACAAACCCAAGACCCGCGCAGAGCGAGCGTGTGATCCGGTGCTGTGATTCTACGGTCCGCTCTGCACGCACACGGCAACATGGCCCGCACAGTATTCACGCTCGAGAGCGCACCAGGCGTGCTGGCGAGCTCGCTCGAGCAGGTGCAAAAGACGACCTCGAACCACCGCAAGAATGTCAATGTCGTCTACCGCCTCTTCCAGCAGTGCGCGACCGTCACTGAACGACTCGGGAGCGGCAAGACGCGTCTGAGCGGCGAAAAGGCCTTTGTAGAGCTGCTCAAGGAAGCCGCCATCAACCGCGTCCTCGTCGTGAAGCGCGGCGTAGCAAATGCAGACCGCGTCGTCAAGTTCATCAGTGGATTCATTGCGTATGCTATAGAGCAGCAGCAACAGCAGCAGCAGAGTGAGTATTGGTTTGCTTGTTTGCTGTTGCGCATTGTTTACCGCGTGATCGTGCTGGCTGATGGAGGGACTCGCAGACAAGCAGGACGAGGGAGAACAAAACCAGCAAGCAGCAACAGATGGAGCTGCATCACGCCTTACGTCAAACATCCTCCGCTACCTCCTCAAAGGCTTCACTGCAAAGGACAAGAATGTCCGCTTTCGCTCTGTCCAGTTTGTGGCGACCATGATCAATGGCCTTGGGGAACTTGAGTGGGTCTAGCTTACATTAGCTGCTGCAGTCGTGCTCTTCACTGAGTGCGTCAAACTCCTGATGGATATGTATACAGTGACTCGGACTATGAAGCACTCCTCGAGTCGCTTCTAGAGCGCGTCAAGGACAAGGAAGCGCCAATCCGCGTCCAAGCAGCAGTAGCGCTTGCAAAGCTGCAGAATCCGGAAGAGCTCGACGACGGCAGCCTTGTCTTCCGAGAAGCGCGCGATGACGACGAAGATAACGAGGAAGACACGCCGACGCGTGTTCTTCTCCGCATGATGCGCTACGACCCGTCTGCGTAGGTCGACCCTTCAAACTACCTTGTTATCAAGTGCAGACCTGACCTGCTCATGCATGATCTGACAGCGAGGTCCGACGAGCTGCGCTCTTTCAGATCGACCTTCATCCAACGACCCTGCCGTTCATTCTCTCCCGCACGCGAGACATTGACCCTATCAATCGCAGATCACTATATGCAAACACGCTCGCCCAGCTCCCAAACATGGCCGTGCTGAGCCTCGAGCAGCGCAATGTCATCATCAAAAGCGGGCTCAGAGATAGAGAAGACAGCGTCAAGAAGGCGGCTGCTAAACTGGTTGGCAAATGGGCTGGAGATGCCGAAGATGGGCTGCTTGGAGTGAGTTCGCACGTGTGCACATTGGGGTCCAGACGGAGGGCTGCATTTCTGACGTTCGTATATATGTAATGGCAGTTTGTACACCTCTTCGACGTGCTGGCTCATCCTAAGCTGGCAGAAGAAGCCGTCGAGTCGGTCATTGCGACTCGGCAGGATCTCGCCATAGCCTTGCAGTTCCCAGGTAGGTTACGCCAAGGTCGGAGGAAGGGTACATTTAAGCTGATGCTCGGTATCAGAAATCTACTGGACGGACTTGTCGCCCGAGTCAGCGCTCTTAGCAAGGCTCTACGTTGCATATTGCAAGAGTGTAGAGGTGGGTCATTTCATGTGGAAAGATCTGCCTCTGAAAGGGAGAGTTGCTGACGTCTCACTGGCAGGATGACGCTCGGCTGGAAGAATGCATGCCAGTGGTGACTGCACTCGCCTTCCGTCTGCAAGACACCCACGAGCTCCTCAAGTCTCTCGTCGAGCAATTGTCGGCTGCTGATGAAGCAGATGAGGCTATCGACGCAGACCAACTATCTAGAGATATCAAGAGCACCACTTTTGTCCTCCGTCAGCTTCTTGAGATCGGCATGCTAGCCGACTATGGCGACGAACTTGGCCGTCGAAAGATGTTCACGCTTGTTCGTAAGTGCCGTCTGACCATTACGTGTCGGATGTTATATTTACGTGTCGATATCATCCTGATAACTCATAATTATAGGCGACATGATATCCGAGGCTACCCTGCCCGCCGAACTCATTCCGGTATGCATGGACGTCCTGCTCAAGCTATCTTCAGGCGAGCGCGACTTTATGCGCGTCATCGTTGAAGTCGTGCAGAATGTCCGAGAGGATGCAGCTGCCTCTGCACTTGACGAGCAAGCTGCCGCACTGCAAGCGGAAGATGAAGAAGGCGAGGATGATGAGGAAGAGCTCGATCTCAATACTGCTACGCCAGAAGAAATCGCTGAAGATCAGCGCAAAAGACAAGAGAAGGCCGCGAAGAAATTGCAGAATCAGCAATTGAACCCTGAGAAGAAGGAGACGTACCTGCGATGTCTTGAGCTTGTGCGAGCGTTACTCGAACGCGTGATCGGCGTGAGTGCTTTGAGCGGGCTGAAGCGAAGAGGTGCAGCTACTGATATAATGTGTTGTCACTGACCAGTCGCTGCAAGACAACGCTACTCTTATTGGACTCGTGCACGAACTCATCGTGCCGAGCGTCAAGAGCAAAGAGCCAGAAATCCGCGAGCAAGGCCTAATTTGCCTTGGTCTTTGCACGCTGTTGGACAAGGTTGGCTCCTATTGTTGCTTTTTCAGCTCAACAGGCACTTAGCCTGCTTTGTTGCCTGCAGGACATGGCACTCGAGTCTTTCGGTCTCTACGTTCACCAATCGCAGAACACACAAGGCCAGCTTCAAGTCAAGATCTATCAGATTGTATTCGACGTCTTGATGCTTTATGGCGTATCTTTCTTGGAGAGCAAGGGTCACACGGTGCGCAGGTGTTTCCAGAAGTGTGATACACGACATACTAAATTCCTCCTTCTGCAGCCCGAGGTTGTCATCGAGTTCATCCTTCACGCACTTAACCAAGATTCGCCGCAAGTGCAAGCCACAGCTGCGGTCGGCATCGCAAAGCTGATGCTATCAGGCATGCTCACGGACAATGAAGTAGGAGCGCGTGCCAGTCATTGGCAACACGCGCATCATTGACAGCGTCTCCTCCAGGTTCTTGAACGACTCGTCCTCGTATACTTTGCGCCCGAAACGGTAGATAACCTTGAGCTACGGCAATGCTTGAGCTATTTCTTCCCCGTCTACTGCTACTCGTCCACAGCCAATCAGCGCAAAATGCAAGAGGTGCGTATTGACTGTCGGACTAGCTCTTCGGCCAATTGGTTAACAATTCCTGGGGACAGATCTTCATGTCTACGTTTGATATCTTGTCTGGTGTCTATGATGAGCTAGACGACCCTTCGATCATGGTCTCGCCAGTACAGCTTGCAAGCCAGCTCATCGACTGGACAGACCCCAGAAAGGCCGTGTAAGCGCTCATCCGCCTGTCTCACCATTATTTATGCTGACAAGCTTGTCTCCCAGGGCAATGGAAGGTGTTCCTATTGATGACGCCATTCACGCGGGCCTTGCGCAAGACATACTGAAGAAGATCTACGCTGAGAAGGAAAAGGAGAAGCGCAAAATCCTGTGCCAGTTGCTGAACAAGCTCTACCTTCCCGAGGCGCTGAAAGACTGGACGGCGAGGCAGATCTTGCTATTGGCTGACCAGCTCGATGATGTGAGTTGGCGCATCTCAAAGTGGCCGACGTACTTGCAAAGATGCTGAATTCATCGTCTCAGCATCGCCCTCTGCAAGACACTGTATCCAAGAACGCTCTTGGCAAGTTCACTCAAGGGATCCGCAAGGCGTACGAAGCAGAGAATGCCCCTCTTACCGAGGAGGAGTTCCGCAAGTTCGATGAATTGCACGGTGTAGTCGAATTTTTGGACACCATCAAGCACGAGAACGAGAACAACGAGGATGAGTTTGGGTATGCTGGCAACGACTCTGTTGCTACCACGGCAGGAAGCGGCCGACGTGGACGCAGGGGCTCCGCCACGCCGGCTTCTCGTGGAAGGAAGACGCCGTGAGCGATGCTGCAGATCTTGTCTTCTCCCAATGCTGACGCCTTCTACGTCCGCAGAGCCAAGCGAGCGCGTTCAATCTCGGAAACGCCTTCCATCGACAGCGATGCTTCGACACCACCTCCCGTCACGACTGCTCGTCGATCGGGCCGACCTGCAAAGCCAGTCGCTCGAGCTCCACAGCCGGTCATTGAGGAAGAGAGTGAGGACGAGGAACAGTCGGAAGATGAGCAGGTGGAACTTGATGATGACGAAGACGACGAGAGTGACACACCACAGCCGCGAGCGGATCCGACACCGACCACTCGCCCTGCGCACAACAGGCGGGAAATCCCGACCCGGCACGAGCGATCCGACGATAGTGACGACAGCTTGTAAGAGTCACGAAAGTCTTTCTTTCTTGGTCAATCCGTTCGCTACCTATTGTCGCATCGTTTTCATGCCTAGGCGCTTTGTCAGGCCCAGCCTTTGCCACGCAAGACATTCAACGAAGATGCGCTCTGTTGCGTCAAGTTATGAACCTCACAAGATGCTTGACGATAGGCGTGAGATCATTGACCATGAGCAGCCCGTCCGTCCAACGCTCGTTGGTGGCGGCCTGGCCTGGCGAGCGCACAAGGCGTCAGCTGGTTGCCAACTGACCAACTGACCGTAAACAAGTCTGAACTATCCGAGCCCCAGATGAGGACAGACCGGGCGCAGACGAAATCTCGGCCGCTACAGGAGGTCTGTCACCAGCATACCAAGGCGCCTAATGCCTTACAGCTGCCTGCAGAGGTCCTTGCATTCATCGTTGGACACTTCGCGCTTTGTCCCCTTCAGCCTTGGCATCAAGACAGCGAAGTCTTACCGATCGCAGATAATCTCGAGGGGACAGGCGCGAAGCTCTCGGCTCTATTGGCTCTCTGTCGAGTTTCAAAGGCATGGTATTGCGCAGCAAGGCCCCTCATTGCAGAGGTGTCAGCGCATTACAGGGCCGGTACCCAACATATCTCTCCAACACTCCATCATTATGTGGCAGAACCGATGGATCTTTCCGAGCTTTCCCAATTGTCGTATGCACAAAAGGACAGGCAAAAGCAGAAAAGGAAGAAAAAGTGGATCAATGGTTGATGTACCTCAATGCGTGTTCCGAAGAGTCCATCTTGACAGCGATGGCACCGATCCTACGAAGCTATACCCCGGCATAGTCACTGCCTATGTTGACGACGGCCCATTTGGGCCCGCAGGCGACGCGGCACATCGCCTCGCAGCCCAGTTCTCTCTTTGCCGCAACGTTACGCATCTGAGCCTCATGCTGGCTGCAAGGGACTTGGATTGTGGTGCAGACGAGGCGCGCGACATGTGCGCAGCGATAGACACCTTTTCAAATCTTCAAGTGCTGCGCCTTGAAGTTCATACCAAGCAAGTCGCCAAAGCCGCCGAGACTTTTTGTCTAATTGCTTTGTCATTCTGCTGTCTGCCCGCCCTGAGGGTTCTCGACGTTCGCGGCGACTTCGAAATTTCAATGCAATCAGCCCGCGACCTTGGCCGGGTTCTCAGTCACGCCTGCAATCTTGAAAGTCTTCACTTTCCTGGCTCCCTGCCGAAACGCGTTTTCGAGGAAAACAAAATGCCGCCCCGTTTGCACACATTTGGTGTCCATTCGACCTTTGACGGTCACGACCTGGATCCGCGTCTCGCCAATTATCAATCTATTCATACACTGTATCTCTATCTTCACCGGAGTGCATGCCGCGATACATCGATGTTCAGCGCAGCGCGCAGATTACGAGTACATCTCATCGATGGCCCTGGAACCTTTAAGCATGGTTTTGACACCCTTAAAAGCTTTGAAATCAAACTTCCGCCGAGTCTTGAGTGCATCGAAGTCATTGGCGACCTGTCAGTGCTCGCCTTAATGAAGGCTGTCACATTCCTCGCGGATGCGATTTCTGCCGAGTCAGCAACAAGCCTGTCACTGCAATTATGGCCTCCACGACCCAATCCGTCTCCACACGCAAGTACGGGGCACGTCCACAAATCAGTGGCACATCGACGCGGTTTGCACAAGACATATGTCTACTTTAGAGCTGCCTTTCGCCGTCTGATAGGCAAGGGTATTGCACTACTGCCGCCCGACATAATGACAGCCATCGAAAGCTCTTACAAGGCTAGCATGTAAAGGACGTAACGCGACGAACACAGCAGGCTCAAGGCTCTTCATGAGCTCGCAGAAGGCCTCCAAAAGCCAGAACCCAAAGGCGCCGAGGCAGGGAACTTGTGTGGCCTGGCCGGAGGCTGCGCACGCTGTAAACTGGTCCTGGTAAACTCACGGACGACATCGAGTCTGTATATAGATGACTCTATGAAGGATGCCTAAGACGATGCTGCAGTGAGACGAAATGATGCGCCAAGCCCAACTTTACCAGCCCTGACGCTCCAAGCTTAAAAAAAAAAAAAGCTAACGATACGCGGTCCCGGACGACACGGAGCCGAAGTACACCGCTTTTGTGGACTGGGGTATTTCTTCCTTGATCTTCTGCCTTGCCGCCGGGCATGTCCTCGTTCGACCGCCGCATTCCACCACTCTGCATGTGGCATCAGTCATTTGCTTCTTGGTTAGTCACTCATCCTAGCAAACGCACCTAGCATCAATTCCCAGAGACAAAAGTGTAGTTTTCCAAGCTAAATTCTTCAGCTCCTGCGCTCTGCGAGAAAAGCTTGTTCTGCAAGAAATCTACGAGACCCGACCTGGTCACCAGACTGTAGATAAGATTGCGCAGCCATAGCCCCCAGCTAGTTTGCGGAGCAAAAATGCTCATTCCTCCAGGCGGTAGTTTCTGCATCTTTGTGATGATTGGCCTCATTCGCTCTTCGTAGCCTTGCAAACCAGCGGATAGATCTCCATTCGCACGATTGAGCTCGCCGGCAAGCACATATGCACCAGTCAAGGCGAGAGTGGTGCCTGTTCCCGCAAATCCAGGTGCAAAGCCGGCATCGCCAACCATGACGAAGCGATCCTTGTAGAGCATAGGCGCTTTGACCTGTACTACCTCTCCAGCATAGAAGTCGGGGGAAGCGCGCATGTGTTCGAGGATCTTTGTTACGATGCCACCCATGTCTTCGAATGTTTGCTGGACCAGGCTCTTCAGACTGTCTAAAGACTTATTGGCTTGACGGAAAGCCTCCATCGATGTTGAGTCGGATGGTGGATAGGTGCAGATGAGAGCTGACCGGACTTTCTTGCCGACCACGTCTGGAACGACTGTTACATTTCTTCCCCGTATACCACCTTGGGAGATTCCGGTGGCACTTCCCTTGAGCAAGTCCTCGTCGATCGATAGATAGGCTACCCAGACATTTAGCGGCTCGATATAGTCGCGCAGTCCGCACGCAAGACCCATGGCTCGAGTGCGAGATGTTGCCCCGTCGCACGCGATGACTAGATCAAAGGTCGTTGTCGGATGTCCGTTGAGAAAGTCGACCTTGATGGGCCCTGATCCGTCACCCGTGGATGACATTTGCGATACCTGCTCATTGTAGACATACGTGACATTGGGATGGTCGGCTGTGAGATCGTTCAAGATCCCAGAGAGATCATCTCGAAAGATCTCGAATTGAGACAAAAGGGACTGCTGTTCTGCGTTATTGCTCATTTGAGTGACGCCCAATGGCTCGACCTTGTCATTGACAATGGAGAAGCCATCCAAAGGGACGTGACGAGCTTTGACGGAGTCCTCCATGCCCGGTATCTTGCGCATAACTTTGACGGCAGTCGAGCGGATATTGACATTCTGACCACCTTTGCGGAACTGAGGGTATCGTTCAATCACGGTGATCTTTGCGCCTAGCTTGGCGAGCCAGTATGCTGTGGCCGGGCCAGCGATGGATGCGCCGACGATCAGTACGTTCAGATGTTCAAGTCCGGCCATGGTCGCGGTCAGAGCTGTGCGAGCATATATATCGCAAGTTGGACGAGAAGAGCGAGAGATCTGTGAGGTGGCCATCATCGTGGCGACCGATAACCTGAAGTGATCGACAGAATACCGCCAAGCCCGCTCCCGTCGCATTCCTAGACTTTATTACATTGCACGCGTGGTGGACAGCGAGAATTGCACACAATGCTACAAAAGTCGCTACAATAGAGCAAAGCATGCACGCAAAGAGAGAGACACTGTAATCTGCAATCCTAGCGAAACCCGTTCCGCGACGATACCGTCCTGAAAGCCGCCGGTTTCGCAGGCAGCGGAATCCTTGCTTCCCTCCCATCTCTACCTGCACCACTCACACCTTCATTCGCCTTCCTTTCCACTTCATTCCACCACTCTGCAGAGGCTTGCCGCCGTTTCGCCGCCATGTGAAGGGCCGCACGTTCGCTGTCTGGCAACCGGGGCGAGATGCTAGTCTCTCTGCTTGGTGCGGAGCCTGATGCAGCTCTACCTAGCGCTGCTTGGCCTTGCTGATGCTCACTTTGTTGTTGTTGTGCTGCGTAGATCACTTTAGCCTGCGCCTGAGCTTGCGAGACGCGATTTATGGCGTAGAGCAGTGAAGGCGTCGCAGGGATGGGGACTGAATCGGCCGGATCTTGTGCTGCTTCCGCTTGCTGCTGCGCTTGCGGCTCCGAATGCAACTGGTCCGCGTAGACGCCCTTGTGCTGAGCCTGCGCCCGAGAAGCCATGCTGCCAACGACCGTCTTACCAGAAAGCGAGTCGAACTGTCCATGCTGCTGTTGCTGCTGCTGACAATGACCTAAGCTCGTGCCTGGAGACATGTACGGCTGATATTGCTGCTGTCGTGACTGCGGCGAAGGAAATTGACCGAGCTCGTTCGATTCGCGCGGAGGTGAATATTTAGGCACAGAAGTGAAGCTTGGTTCTGTATTCGTGCGCGTGAGTCCGTAGCTCGCGGGATCATACTGCAGTCCTCGACTATTGTATGCACGCTCGTCTTGCATTCCTCCAGAACCATAATACGCCTCTCGTGCATCGTAGTGTGCAGCATCGTACAAGCCATATTCGGGTCCGACGGTCGAATATCCCAAAGAGTCGTATTTCGCAGGTGCGCGACCTCGACTGCCACCACATCTGTCCTGCGATTCTCCGTACCCATCCTGCCCTCCCAGCTCCTTGTCGCCGTCGAGGTCTTGCATATTTTGCTGTCGTTCATCGGCTTGTTCAGGCGGCATAGCATACGTAGCAGGAGCGCCTCGACCTCCTCCTGCCATTCCATTTATAGCCCTGCCACCAAAGATACGACTGAATACGGATTGTTGTTTCGTGAATACACCGGCGCGATTATTGTCTAGCATGAGAGGGGATTCGTGCGTTGCAGCATTGCGCACATTTAGTCCGGCGGAGGCGCGGGAGAGGAGGGTCTTTTCGTCCCGCAGGAGTGCACCGAGGTAAGAGTTCCAGGACTGCGTGTCCAGGATGACAGAGAGAGGCATATTGCATCAACAAATGTGATGCACTTCAACTCATAGGTACGAATGTCCATGGTTTCTAGAAGACCCATCTTACCTCTTCGGGATCGTCTCCAATGACGCTGTATCGCCATTGCTGGAACGCAATGCCAATGATCGTTCTTTCATAACAATACACGCATCAGCCTCTCTGCAGTCTCTGCGACCAGCACCCGCTAACTTGAGATGACACTCACACTAGCCATATGCCCGCAAGCAAGCCTCTACATCTCGCGCTCTTCCAATCCACCAGCACGCCTGTACTTTCCGCAGCAGTGGCAGTCTTTCCGAATGTTCCAATTCCATGTTCCGCCACCAACAAGCCGAGCGAGTCCAACAGACCACTCTTGATCCACAAATCGACTCCAACTCCAAAAGCAAGCCAAGCTCCCGTGCATGGTGTAAGTGCTAGACTTGAACGTGTTGCGAGGCGCTGTAGCGTCGTGCGAGGGGTCAATGAGAACCCGAAGGAGAGCACAAAGGCTGGCAGCGAAAAGAGGAGGAGAATTATAAGCCGACCTAGCTTGTGTGCTATGCGGAAGGAGGTGACGAAGAGAAGGGTGTATGAAATGCTGTGCGTGCGCGAGTGCGCGCGGATATCGAAGCCAGCAAATGCGAGGAACAAGAGCAGCGTCAGTCTCGAGCTATTACGTGCCATTTACCACACCACAAGAATGAGGACCATCGACTCACGCGCCTGAAAAGCTGAGCAATAGTCTGGAAGCAGCTTTCCAGCGCCCTCCGACGATGGCTCCCACTAGTGCCGCTGCGATGACCAGCGCAAGTATGCCATAGGGCGATAATGACGGATCATCTTGGTTCGCGAGGACCTGCAAGGTGAGTAGGAGAACGAGGGTGGCTGCGCGTATAGCAAACGAGAACGGGTAGCCAGTCAATAAGTGTTATGCGAGTCCTACAATGGATGTAGTACTGCTCACAGCCTGCAATAGCCCCGCCGACCAGGCCCAAGACGCCTCCATTCAAGCAATACGCCCATGTCCTGCCCTCGCCGCTGATGTCCTCGCCAGCACTCGCTGCCAACCGCTTTGAACCACCTAGTCTGCCAAGCTGAGTGCCCCATCTGCTAGCGTATGGAGCGAGCACACATAGCCCTATCCCGACGACGAGGCAGAAGAGCGTGATGAGCGCCTTGAGGGCCACGGGCAGTGTCACCAGCTGAGCTGTGATGAACCCAGCTGGGAGAACTGCGTTGTCGGTTGGTATGGGGGCAGGCGTAGATGTGCTATTTGATGACATGCTGGGGATCTTGATGGTGGTGCAATATTGCTGTCCTTGATCTGTCGTTCTTGCGCCTCGCCTGAGTGGACTGCTCTCGCTCGCAATCTATCGACGGACCTGCTCAGACGACAAGCAGTGCATACACGCTATGCACAGATGGTCGACTCGACTCTACAAGGCGTCAGTAGGCCATCACAAGAGAGTAGCTGAAGCGTGCCATTGCTGGTCCAGTCGAGGTTTGGGCGCGACGACACAGACAGGGGCCGAGCTTTTCGTCTGTCATGACCAAACAGGTGCACAGTCGTATAAGACTGCCTTGTTCGATGGCTCTCCATGCTGCTGTCTCTACGTCGTGGCTGCTGTCGATGAGCTCAAGCTAGAGAAAGAAGAGCTTGCTTTGCTCTTTGCTTCTTTCTCGAACGATTGCCTTTCTGGCGCCGCGGCCGGCCGACAGTATCGAGGCCACAATAATCCACATCCATCACTATACTGCTTGCTATCGCACTACCTGACCCGCTCACACTCTAATCATCATCACTGATTGTTCCTTCAAACGACATTCAAGCATGTCCAGCAGCGACACCCTGCGGTCATATCCAGCAGGCCACCACGCCTCTGTCCTGAAATCACATCTCGCACGGACAGCTCAAAACTCGGCCGAACACCTCTTACCACATTTGAAACCAGGAATCAAAGTACTCGATATAGGCTGTGGGCCGGGGACAATCACTGCGTCATTAGGAAATCTCGTCGGTCCATCAGGCAGCATCATCGGTCTCGACGCGTCTGAAGATGTAATCCAACAAGCGCGGACTATCAATGCAGATAAAATACAATACCACAATGTCACATTTGAATCTGGAGATGCTTTCAATACCCGCTTCGAAGATGGAACCTTCGACGTCGTCCACGCTCATCAGGTCCTGCAACACGTGCGCGACCCAGCTTCTTTGATCCGCGAGATGCGAAGAGTCGTACGCAAGAATGGAGGTATAATCAGTCTGCGCGAAGCAGATCTCACCAGCGCGTCCATCTACCCCGACACGTCTCCACACGCTACGTATGCCGACTTTTCACGCGTCTATCGCGCAACCACCCTCTCGAGCGGCGCAGACACCCAGACCTGCCGCAAACTACACGTACACTTACGGAGTGCGGGCTTCAGAGATGAAGACGTACAAGTGACAGCTAGGGCGTTGATGTATGGTGGGAATAATAGGCAAGAAGCAACTTGGTGGGGAGGATTGTGGGCGGAACGATGCCTCGAGCCGGAGAGTGGGTTCTATAAAGGCGCTATTCAAGGCGGACATGCGAGTCATCAAGAGATGGAGAGATTAGCAAATATGTGGAAGGACTGGGCGAGTTGCGACGATGCGTGGTTTGCAGTCATTAATGGAGAGGCGATAGTGAATGTGAATTAGGTAGACGTTACGTCCTGCCCGGTTTCAGATGCATATATTGGTGACGCGTCCGCAAACAGAATAAACCCCTACTACCCTTCTCTCAAAAGTCTACTCTACGACAAAATATGGCTGCAAGTCGGCGGGTACTATTATTCCCCCTCCACGTAACAAGCCCTTCATACCAGGGTATCGAGTCTTACTTAGACGAGTCCAGTCGACCATAATTCGGCGAGCGCAGGGCTGTCCTGCTTCCCTTCAAAGCATTCCGATGGAGCCGATCGGCACGAGTGTCAGGGTGACATAGTTGAAAGAAAGATAGGCCCTGTCAGGGTCGATCGTGATCATGTCGAAGAACTGAAGGAGATCCACACAAAACAAAAGCATGCTAATTGTCAGCTTGCCCATCTATCCACCCATCCACGCTGATCGCTCAAGGGCTTCGTGCACGGCGCACAAAGCGATAAAGTAGCTCAATTTCCTTACATTTGGCTCGCGAAGCTCTGGTCTGAAACGGACCGGTGTGTCATGCACAGTGCATGAGACGAGACCTACTATGACTGTACATCTCAATTGTTCAAATTGGTTGTCTTCCAGAATGTCAAAGTCGGGATCAACACCTTGAAGTGTGTCTGAGCCGAAAAAGTCGAGGCTGTTAACGGCTGCCCTTATTGTTCCTTGTTTATCAACACCGACGCCGGTGAGGGCACAGCCGTTCTTCTCGTCGAGATAATACGTGTCGGCGAATTCAGGGTTTGTCGTGAAGTAAACGGATAGAGGCCGTTCGCCATCGCCATTGCCTGGCTTGCTCGTTGTCACGTAGCCTGGGGCGCTGGCAGGCAGGTCATTGAAATTATCTGTATCGGGGGTTGTAGCACGCAGCAGAAAGAGGGCGCCTGGCAAGGTGCCGCAGACACTGTATTTACGAGGACCGACGGATCGGGCGATGAGAAGTGGAGCGAAGGCAAAGCACGATCATCAGCAACTATCTTTGCGAGATGTCTTGCGTCGAAGCAGAGCAGGCATTCAGTGTGTATGAGCAGCGACTCACGTTGGCAGAACTGGTATCGGAGAAGAGCCAGTGCGCTTTCCATGCCCGTGTCGAGCGCCAAGTTGGCGTGCCATGAGCTTCTCGCGCGTCATTTGACGGGCAGCCAGGTGTGCACTGCTGCTGCTGCTGCTGCTGACATCGGCAGGCTCGCAGTGATGTATCACCTCGTGTTTTGCGTCGGTCCCTGTAGCGGCTAGGACCGTGCTCTGACAGCCCAGCCCTCCGACGAGGGCCAGCAACACCGCGAGTGCGAACTTCATGTCGGTAGAGGTAGACAGCCAAGGGAGCCGGTTGCGAGTACTGGAACTGAGTTGTTCGATGAGCCGCGAACGGTAGACGAGCTGCTGTGGGTATGCTTGTAGAGACCGTGATGTCTAGAGAGCGTGGGTCGTCGGATCTTGTATGCCTCGTAAGGGCTGAGCTGGGAAAAGATGAGAGGAGAGAAGGAGAACGAGGCAGAGCAGCGAGCAGATCAAATTCTTGCGCACATTTCTCGACGCTGCTGTTACTGTAGCCTCACGGACCCGGTGCGAGGGGATCAAATTGCTTTGATGCTGTTTTGAACGGGCCTCGACTCGGACGCCCCGAAACGGGTGAAGCGAGAGCCAGCGCGTGCGGCGCATGCAGATGGCGCGGTCAGTCGAGCATGGTAAGACACAGGTGGTGTTCATATCGCAAGATGAGGCGAGGTGTGGTGCTTCGCCATGCAGACTGGGTTGGACGAGAAGAGGAGAGCACCGTGATGACGCGCCGAGCCTTTAGGCTGGACGTTTCGCGAGATCCGGACAGCGTGGGCGAGTCGAGTACGACATGGAATAACGTTAGAGAGAGAAGGCAGACAATGCTCAGCGATGAAGCTGTCTTGTATAGGGATAGAGACTGGCTCGTCACAGACGCGACAAAGAAGTCAAGTCAGATCACGTGCGACTGCGGAGGTGGTCATAAAGACTGCTGCATGGCGGCCACAGTGATGTTGTGGGCAGATGGGGGGAGCGTGTATGTAGCTGGTCTCACAGCTCACCACATCGCAACCGGGTCAGCCTAGTACGCACAGCCAGCGGAGCGGCGCCAGGGTCAGCGCCGGACGAGAAGGGTCACCCGGGCACATCTACCAAAATCACTCACTCTGTTACGAGCTGGGATTGATACCCGATGGTCGGTATTCCTTAACGACCATCAAATTTACGCCTTTAGGCCGCGTCGCCGCGCCAAGGATGGCGTCCGTGAGCCAGCAGGTGCCAAGCGACGTATGAGATGTTCATTGCCGCAGACAGGTCGCGATGGTACACTGTCCTGCATGTCTCGCATCGTTGCACTCGCTGGCATACATTGCCGCTGTCTCGAAACTTGAGCTTGGCCAGCCTGCGCATGCCATACCCGTGGCCTTTAGCTGGCCCGTGCTAAGTTCGCCTACAGTACTGGGTGCTCACCTTTGCCTCTGCCCAACCCGGTCATCGCTGCCACCCTCCGTCGAGGCCGTGATCTTGCATGCTGGATTTGGACATACTTGTGAAGTGTGTCCTTCGTCCACTTGCACGAACAAGACAGGCTCTCCCAGCTGCTGGAGCTTGCCGACCAGATACTGCATTGAGGATGTAGAGGCGTCTACGTGATGCTTCTTGACCTTGACATCGTGGATGCCACAGCTATCGCCAATCGCAAACAAGAGTGGACGTTTGGGTTGCGTTGTGTCCCAGGCAAGCTTCCGAAACTGCTCTACTAGCCGGTCCAATACACTCTTGCGTTGTCTCACAGCGAGCCATCCCCGCTTGGCATATGCTTCGCTCTGCTGCATGGCCAACTTGACCAGCACCAGCGACCTTTGTGCTTTTGCATCCGCTTGACCCTGCTCCCGGAGAACCTCTAAAGATATAGGTGCCGCTTTCAGTAGTGACTGTTTGCCCCGGGTACACCGTTTGCTGATCTCCTGGAGCTCGTGTGGTGCAAGTAGGAGAGTCTTGGATTCACCGCTTGCACTGTTTTTGGCGTCGGCCGCTGGCTCTTCAAAAGGGTCAGTCCCAGGTGCCCAGGCTTCAATGTGTATCGCTTGGGCGAATTTGATGCCCATATCGTCCCCAGCTATCATCCAGTCGGCCCGCTTGTCAAGTTTTGCTTCGTGCTCGTCCATCACCTTTTTAATGTCCGCCACAGATCCCGCACATAGCTTGGGGATCGAAGTAGGGATGCCATTCCTTGTCTTCTTTTGCGCGAAGCTTCTTACGTGTTTGATCTCGACACCGGATAGGTATTTACGAACGTAGCTACCGGATGATGGGATCGGCGCAAGATGTCGGCCAGCTTCGTGAACGTTGAGCATGATGCCCTCTGGTGTTTCCAGGGTCGTCCTTGCGGATTTGCAGATCCATTCCAGCATATTTTTGGCAAGCTTTCCAGAGGAAGCGCACCTGCTTGGGAAGTCGCCGCCTCTAACGTCTTCCGGAAACGCAGACTCGAGTTTTGGGATGCAGATCGCGTGCATGCTGTGGGAAGCCATTCGGAGGTTCAGCCCGTCCGTCTGGAAACGCCCGGCCCAGATTTCCCTCTTTGGAATGCATCTCTTGAAAATAACGTCAAAGAGAGCGAGTCGACGCGTGGCTTTAGCCCTGTCCATATTCAAGTCGCCGAGGTACGCCCGTACTTGCGCGCTCCAGATCCTATGGTTCGAGATCCAGCCAGGCTGCACGACGAGGTGCTGATGCGGGGCAGCAAGAGTTGCTGGGAAGCTCTTCCATCCGGGGTCTTTGAAGCAGCCCAGCTCGTCGATGACACCGAGCCAGCGGGGCGCGACCGTTTGATTTACTGGACGGGTTCGCTGCGCAATTTCGCGTGCATCGCCCAACCACCACCTGTCCAACCACCCTGCCGTCTTTTTGACGTTGCTCGGGCATGCAGCGATGCAGATAGATGCCAGCCTTTCCGCATTCCAGGAGGAGAACGCAGGTTCATACGTCTAATCGGCAGGTGCGCATCGTCAACAAGACATCCTTGCAACGAGCCATTGGAAGTATGAGAACAACTCACAAACGAGAAGTCGTGACCCAGCCTTAGTAGAAACAGCTTCAGATGCTTGAGGCCCACGTTCACTTGGCCCTTGTCCGTATCAAGCTTGGCCTGCCTCTAGGTATTGGTCGCCAGCTTTCAAGTATTAGTCGCAGGATTATGATCTTGGCAGTCCGTCAAATAAGTGGTGAAAGCAGAGCCAAGAAGCAAAAGCCAAAAATGAGCGCTTAAATAGCCGAGGCACCGAAGGCTTCCACGAACGCAGAGTCTTCCACGAGCAGGATATGAGTCAGCTCGTCTTCCACGATCAAGCACATGACGCACTTGATCTTCTGTGAAGACGTGACTGGAAGCCTAGCGAAAGGATGAAGGGAACATGGAAGGCAGAGTGAAGTGAATGGAAGACTGTGCTAGTACTGTGGGCCGGAAGAGTGGAATCGATCTGCAATACCATTGCACTCGCAGCGGACGAGGAGTGCTGTTCGAGCCGCAGCGGTCGATCTCAGCACGATGCCCGAGACTTCAGAGACTCCGCGGCCATAGATAAACCTGCTCTGTTTGGTCTATGCTCGCAGACGGTTCTTTGGAAGCAAGCTCAACGCCACCTGGATGACGGCACCGAGAGCGTGACCCAGCCGCAGACCCTTGGTTGTTTGCCAGTATCCTGGACCGTAGAATATCGAGAGAGGGTTGTTCTCAACATCACATGCCAGGCGAGAAGCGGCGAGGATCGCGAGATGTACTTGGCGAGACATACCTGCATTGCAAGCTAAGTAGCGTCAGCACTCGTGTTGAAGCTGATGCCGCCTTTCCCTTCGAATATCTCCCTTGGCGAGCAATCTCTTGCAAGTCGGGGCAGAGTCTAGACGTTTGATCTTTTGATCGCGCAAAAGAATGCCGGTTCCGTTGAGAGGAGCGCTTCTATTTTGATGCGGAATGAGCATGACTATCTACAAGAGAATGTCTTTCCATCGTGATTCGCGACCTTGTCGCAGTAGAAGCCCAAAAGCTCCGAACGTCTGCAATCTAAAGTCGCACAGCTTCGTCAGACTGGTCCTATACTGGAATTTCATATGCAATACCAGACTCACGCAAGCATTCAGTCCTCATTGCATATTCCAGGTCTAATACTTGAAAGGCGAAGGTTTGCCGCCAGGGCCGAGGAAGCCAGACAATCGCGAAAAGGAGTAGCAGTAAGGTCAGTTCGGTGTTTTGAGCGTGTAGGCAGTAGGTTACATCCTCTCCAGCTCTTCCAGGGCAGATGCGACCAAGGTATCGGGGTACTCGAGGTGGCCGGGCTTCGTCACAGCGACATCGCTTGCCACCTTGGCTTTCCATGTGACTTTCAGGGATGGCTACAGCAGCAAGTCAGCAGCAGCCTTGAGCATCGTGACTCTCACAATTCACCCTGTGTCACGACGAGCATCTAGGCTGATCATGATATTCCTGCTGTTCGAGCGAAGGCGAACCGCTTGCTCTTTGCACAATACGCGCGATCACGTCGAGTGCCAGGCGCATGTCGGCGAGCTGGGAGAGCTGGCCCACAGCGAGGCTGCCAGTGGTAGGCGGATGCATTGCTCTGTTGTTGAAGGATGGGCAGAAGCTGACCGCATCCCTTGTAGCGCCCGAATGCCGCCTTCTCCCGCTTGGGCGAGGAGGCCGTCAACGAGCAGCTCAGCGCGGCCAGATGCACCACGGAGGCGTAGCACGGGCGAGCGCGCTTTTCGCGAGCATACTGGAGTGACGAGTGATAGCGAGGATGATGGTCTATGCTATGCGACCCGTCGGCGCACCTCGTCACGCACGAGCTCGATCTCGCATGCAAGCACGAAGCAAGGGCAACCATATCAACAAGCAGACATTGCGCGCACAAATCTCAAAGAAGCGCGCTTGCAGTCGAAGAATAATCTCCAGGAAGCATGGAACTCGATTTTCGACCGCTATACGCGCGGCGACCACCTTGCGCGCGGACGGGACGATGTCTTCGACTTTGGCACAGGCGAAGTCGTAGAGGACGCGGGCTTCTTGGACGACTTTATTGTCGACGATGAGGAGCTCGAGGACGCTCAAGCCGAACAGTATGAGCTATACGAGCGCAAGAAAGTGTTCTTCCAGGGAAGGTCCATTGAAATTGGAGACTTTGGCCTTCCTGGCGCCATGGGCATGCAGGAAGTCTCGGAAAGCGACAGCAGCAGCAGTAGCAGCAGCGACGAAGAGGCAGAAGCAATCACGAGAGATCCTTCAAGATGGTCGCATAATTCTCGCAACAGCAGCTCCAGTGGTAGCGACAGTGAAGGCGGAGCAAGGCGTGGCACTATATTGTCCAAGTCTACGAATCATCTCATCACCGACACGCAGCCACGTTCTGTCAAGCGCGAGCGGCGGACGCCCTTCATCGCCCGTCGAAGCGCTTCTATGCCGGACAGCATTGATCTGCTATCTTCCAGCTCGTCCGAAGACGAGCTCGCAGAATGGTCTTCCCAAGCAAAGAATGTAGCTCCCGTATCGGAGACGTACAAGCACCAGAAACAACTTCGCTCGCATCTGATCGAAGATCTTCAGGAGTTCATGGAACGAGAAAGCGTTAGAAACGCGCGTGAAACGGTGGAAAAGGTCAAGCGTGAACGCACGTGCACACCTGCTGTGGCGAGAATGGCGCCCAGAGCAAGCAGCTCTCGTCCTCCGATACATTTCTCGTGCAGAACACCCAGCACGGCGCCGTCATCGTTTGCTTCGGCATCTACATCACGCTCGTCGCAGCCTTTGGACAATTTACGCCCGGCGGCCTCCCAAGTCAAGTCTATGCGGATCAATACGCCCGTGACTCCGTCGATAATCAAGCCCGAGTCTTCCAGCTCGTACTTTCCAAGCTCGATGTCAATGCCTGATCTGCGTCAATCACGAGCACCTTCCTCTCGTCCATCCAGCAGCCAGAGTTTCTCCCTCTCTGCTTCAAAGCCATCGTCTGCAAAGGCGTTGATATCAGGCTCCTACGCTACCTCGGCGATCCCATTAGGAGGTCACTACAGCAACACTCTCTTGTCACAAGCAATCGCGTGCGAGAATGATAGCTCAGATGATGACTTTGCTCTTACACCTAGCAAATCTGCTGGACGCGCAAAGGCGGAACTAGATGATCATAGCATGGACCGAAGGATACCTTGGTCTGCCAAAGGAAAGGGCCGCGTAAAGGAGGAGACGCCAATGGCAGGTCTAGGACACGTTTCTGCAAGCACTAGCCATCTACCATCGCCGCCGCTTTCACGATCTGCGACTCCTAGAAAACGGTCACCCACCTTCTTCGCTACTCCAACGTCGAGCAGGTTACCACCAAGTCCGTCGAAACGCCTTACACCCGTAGTAGAGATTATTCAGAAAGCTAGGCCAAGGTCGATGCACCCGCAAGCGGCCGCACTTCCTCAAATACCTCATACCCTTCCACGAGCCGCTGCTCCAGATCGACATGGTCAATATAGGCCGAAACAGTCATCTCCGCTTAAAGACTGCTCGCAGTCATCTTCGGCAGGTCGAGCACGGGCAACCGGCTCGTCTCATCGGAAGCACCGGGCTCCGTCCATTGTGTCCGTCCCTTCTGGCTCAGAGGAAGATTCGGATGGGGATATGCCATTGAGAATGCCACCCTCGCCAAATGCCAATGGTCCGTCAGATCAACCGTCGAGCTCTCAAGCGGCGAAGCAGAGTCCACAGAAACGAAAATACTCATCTTCACCTGAACCACACAGCGGCCTCTGGCCCGGCAATCACATCTTTCCGACACCACCTCGATCTTTCTCTTCGACGCAAGACGAAGGCATTGTTCTCTGCGCGAACGCCTCTTCAAGGCAAGACACTCCCACAAAGCCGTTGTCCAACATGCAACTTTCCACCGCTTCCGGCTCGAAGACTGCCTACCATTCTCGGTCATCGCCGCGGCCTAGTCTTTCTCCAAGCCCTCACAAAATGCCTCGACGCTTCTCGCTTTCGCCCGCACGCTTGTCAACTTCTCTTGGTGGCCCTCAGAAACATATTCCATACGTACCGTTGCCCACACCGCCTTTATCAGCTGGATCTACGGTACCATCGAATGCTGAAGCAGTGTTCGGAAACGCGAATTCAGGTGCAATTCTCACAGTGGAAGATGGCGATGTGTTCAAAGTGCCTTCCCCGCCAAGGAAGTTCATCGCCAGAGCGGAAGCTCACGAAACAGCCGACAAGTTCAGCAGCGACAGCGAAGATGATGAAATCCTTCTTGTCTCGCCGGAGAGACCAATTCATACCAAAACGGAGCATGCGACTCCATCACCTGTTGGAGCTGGCTTTTTACGTTCAGACACACGGATGAGGTACAGCAGTGCAGCTCTCAGCAGAAACGTCGGCCGGGCTTCGTCGATATTGGCATCACGTGCCCGCTCGCAGAGCATCAAGCCTGCGCTGCCACCACCTGATGACGACGGTAGTGAATCCGATGACCCGCTTGGTATATAGACAGCATGCAACATATAGAAAGCCGACGTTGGGTTCTTGCGGACTACGTGAAGGTGCAGTGTTCGGGGCTGCGCGCCTTCATGCAACCCTCTTGCCCCGCTCAGGCCTCCGAGTCTCCTGGCTCCCACAACAACGCTCAAAACAATACTGACGCGTCTTGCCCTTTGACCGACTGAACGCTAATGCGGTGACTTCAATCAGGATCTATGGACACTCCCACCCCTCGCGTGATACTGGTACACATCCAGTCAGCGAGCGTTGACGGTCCGAAAGTCCCGCACTGCTGGTTCCTCCTTAGGCGCCAGTAGCCCCAACGTCTGGTCTGGGTTCATCAGCCACGTTCGGTTCCAACACCTCGCAAGCCGTCATGCGGTACTACGCTCATACACTCCGTTCTATCACTTCTGTATAGGCTCGACTGGCGGTGAACGACGCCTGTTCCGTTCTCATGGCTATAATGGCGGCGATAACGCCATCAAAACACGCACGAACAGAGGAGGATGCGGACGCGTCCGCTGTACCCACAGCCAGCAAGCGGATGTTCAAGGTGTCTTCGCGACATGTAACAGCCAGTCGGCGCTTCTCCACCTTCGCCGTCAAAGAGGAAGACTTGAACGCTTTCGGAGGGATTGTGGACGGAGCCCCTCCTCGTGGAAATTCAAAGCCTCAATACTCGCCAGCTCCAAGCTCCAAGACAGCACTGGACACATTAGTCAGGGCAGTTTATCACGAGGAGAGACTGCAGACTCCGGCAAGCGCTGATGGTCCCCGATGGGAGGCAAGGGCTTCAGAGCATGCAAAGTCAGCATCCGTTGCCATTGCTGTCAGCAGTGGCGAGGAGAGTCACGATGAAGACGACATCAAGGCATCAATTTGGCGGCGACGAGACCTGAACAAGCGTGCCACGGCTCACAGACCGCTACGATCAGTAGCTACGAAAGTCACCGTCAGCCGACATGTCAAGAAGACTGGCAAGACAGAGATTGTGGACGAACTCGCTTCCATGCCTTCCCTCCCGGAGCCAGACATTGTGCTTACATCCGAGCAGCAGGAGATTTTGAGCATGATTATGGAAGGTCACAGCATCTTCTTCACCGGCTCCGCAGGTGTTGGCAAGTCAGTTCTTCTCCGAAAAATCATTATCGAGCTTCGTAAGAAATTTCACCAGCCGGGCCAGGTAGCTGTCACCTCGACGACAGGTCTGGCCGCCCACAACATCGGTGGAGTCACCATACATTCGTGGTCTGGTCTGGGAAACTACACCAACGATGCCGAAAGAGGCTTCTTCTCAATCGTCAAATCTCCGTACAAGGAAAAGCATCAAAATAGATGGATGTACACTGAGGTGCTTATCATTGATGAAGGTCAGTGACTGCACTGAATTGACGCAGTGCATTCCTGTGGCTGACTTGTATACCATCGTCGTTGGACGGGCAGTGTCCATGCTCGAATGCGGCTTCTTTGAGGCAAGGAACCGTCACTGATGCATATCATCATCTGTATTGACTGCCCTTTTCTGCCAGACACTAGAAGCTGTGGGCCGCAAATTCGACAGGCTTACCCGTCCTTTTGGCGGGATCCAGCTTGGTCCGTACCTTCTATCTCACATGTCAGGAGGGTCTGCTGAAGTTGGCCGGGAATAGTTCTCACGGGCGATTTTCTGCAATTGCCGCCCATTGGGCAGCTCGAGGGTAGGAAGGGAACAGACAGATCAAGCACACAAGGGCGATTTGCCTTTTGTTCGCCACAGTGGGACATATGCATTCCAAATGTAGCCGTCCTGAACAAGTGGGTTGGCTTCTGAAATTGCCCGTGCATATAGCTGAACCCTTCCCCTACAGAGTATTCCGACAGGAGGATAAAGGTACAGGCCGTATCCTTAGTCAATGCGTAACATGCTAACAATCGAGTAGCGTTTGTCAAGTGTCTCAATGCAGTTCGTCTGGGTGCACTGGATAAGACAGTCATCGAGATGTTCACAGGCCTTGCTCGAGAGCTTCACTACGACGATGGTATTGACGCTACAATCGTGTATCCGCTTCGAAAGCAAGTCATGGCCGAGAATGCGAGAAGGCTCAACGAGCTTCAGCACAAGTGTTTCAAGTACTCAGCACACGACGTTAGCGGTGTGAACAGTCAAGGCAAAGCTTTCTTTGGCGATTCGGCAAGACCCGCCCTGCACGGTCTTTTGGACAAGGTACTGCTAACTTCTTGCAGGCTGATTGAGGGTTGCACTGATCCTTTGCTTTCTTCAGAATGTACGACTGGAACGGGACGTGTATTTGAAGATTGATGCCCAGGTGATGCTAGTAAAGGTACCTCTGCAGTCTCTACTGTCTGACTGAGCTGGTCGCTAAGCCGGGCTACCTGAACAGAACCTTGACGGGTATGGCTACAACCTCTACAATGGCAGCGTTAGTCGCGTCGTCGGCATGTTGAGAGTCCCTCGGGACATGGCGCAAGCCCAAGCCTGGAACTGGCGCGCCGAAGAAACATGTGAAAGTTGGGAGAACAATGTTCATGATGGCCAAGAGGCACTCAACATTATGGCGGCCGAGACCTGTGCCAAAATAGTATCCGAGGGCGATGCCAGGAGTTATCTCGAAAGAAGGCACCAAGCGGGCTGGCCGAAGGAAACAAACAAGGAACCTCACGGGCTTACCCTACCGGCCGGTGTCTGGCCAATTGTCGAGTTCCCACAAGGCCAGAAAAAGTCTCTCACGCTGGTCTTTCCACCAATCGCCATAAGTGCCGTCAATTCCGAGGGCGAAATGGAAGCTACCAGGCAGCAGGTACCTCTCTCGCTGGCCTGGGCCATCAGCATCCACAAAAGTCAAGGTCAAACGCTCGAGCGCGTCAAAGTCGACCTCGACGGGTGCTTCGAGGACGGTCAGGTATACACCGCTCTTTCACGTGCACGGAACCTTGTGAGCGGGATGCTCTCGCAAGCTACCCTTGGGTGAAGGCCCAGCGGCTGACCATGATTCATAGGACAATCTCCAGGTCCTAAATTTTGATCCGAAAATGTAAGTGGTGACGCGAATTTCCGTCAGCGTAAAAATGGTGAGCGTGCCTTTCAGGGTCACTGCCAATCTAAAAGTCCTCGAATGGTTCCGAAGCCTAGGAGAAAATGTGGACCTGGAAATCGCGTAGCCTTGCATAACTAAGAGCAGCGAAGCAAACTGCCAACTGGCTGAAAAGACGGTGGAAAGGGGGGGAATGGATAGGTAGTTGTTGGTGGCAGAAAGCGAGACTGGGAGACGGAAGACGGTGACCTCGGCCGCGCGATATGCAGCATCATCGGTATGACAGCACTGTGTTTGCAGCGCAGCCTTTATATCCTCAAGTCAGTGAAGATCTGATATGAAAAGCTCGGGTCCACATTGCCCTCCTGGCATTTGCAGTTGCCATCACCTTTCCGCTGAAGCTTTATGAAAACCGCTACCTCGCTTGCCAGGCTCGAGCTTAAGATGTAGCCGGCAGCGCAGAAGCTATCTGCAAAGCTATTGCCATGATATGATTGTAGCGCAGGCTGCGCCGCGAGAGTCTGCTTGCCAGCTCGTTACCTTTCACCAACACATCGCGATGGGCCTGCGCTTGGAACCGCGGCCGTCACGCCTGAAGTGAGGGGCAAGTGTGCGAGGCTTGTGAGTAGTCGTCTTGGCGTGGCAGCATGCAAATCATTATCTGCGCCAATTGACAGGATGCTGAGCTGCCTCGCGCGTGCGACTCGCTGGACAGGGTGGCGCATGGACCAGGACAACCAGGACTTTCTGCGAGCAGCCCGCCTGGCAAGGTTCGGCAACAGCGCTGCTATGGCTCGCTCGAAGAAGTCGCTGTTCTACGCTGTCGCCGTCGGGCGCGAAGGCGAGCGCATCTACGAGAACTGGTGCGTATCTGACCGTGTATGCTGCTGTTTACGCGTGCTGAACCTGCTGTTCCTGCTTCCGAATACTGGCAGGGACGACTGCCACAAGGCTGTAGATGGATACAGCCGGAGTCGCTACAAAGGTTTCCCAAATGAACAAGATGCGCTCGACTGGCTGGCGGCGCACAGAATCACTTCGGCAGTGACCGCCACACGTGAGCTAGGCTCCCGAAACCACGGCACAACGCCATGCGATCTACTTGGCTTGTGCTGACCATCCCACTCTCCCGTGTCGTTTCAAGCCGCAGAAACAGAGGCACTGCCGTCTGAAAAAGCCAAATCTCCCGTCTCCGGACTGCAACGCTCTTCGTCATTACAGTCTGCTGATGAGTTCAAGCCCCGTCTTACAATGCGATACGCTCCTTACAACCTGGAAAAGACACATACTACCCCTTCCGGTCATACCTTCACCACTTCCAAGACCCTTTATGGCCATGGAGTAATGCCAATGCACCCGCCCAAGGTCAAGTCGCCGCAGCAAGCCTCGATACCGCCGGCCTCAGCTTCATCAATGCAAGCGATGCCGTCTCAATCTGGCGAGTCAATCATGATCTCAAGCGATGTTGAAGAAGACGGCGATATCACGCCCCCTTTCCCAGTGAACCAGAATCCACTGCACAGACATTCAATGATTGAAGATCCGGTCCCTATCGCCTCTACGTCAGCTGGTCCGACAGCTCAGATGGATCCTGCGTCTGCCGATCCCGCAGAGGCAGACTTCATCTCGCTTGGACAGCCGGCCGAACCCGTACTGTCAGCAGAGCAGCAAGGCGTGCTCGAGCGCGTGCTGCGCGGCGAAAGCATCTTCTATACTGGTTCAGCAGGCGTCGGCAAATCAGTCCTGACACGTGCCATAGTCCGACAGCTCAACAAGAAGTATCCCTCGCCGGATCAGGTCGCCGTTACTGCCACTACGGGCATCGCAGCGACCAATATTGGAGGCGTCACTTTGCACTCTTGGGCTGGCTGCGGACTAGCCAAATTACCCATCGACAAGCTGTACTGGAGTTTGGCCAAAGGCGGATCAAAAGCAGACGCAAGAGCACGATGGCTAAACTGCAAAGCACTGATCATTGACGAAGGTAGTGCTGATGCTGCTCAATCGACAAGCGCCGGTGGCAGCGAGCTGATTAGCATCATGTACACTGCCCAGTCTCAATGCTTCATTGCACTTTCTTTGATGTAAGTCTGACATCTTGTTAATGGTGGATGCAAGCTGACATGCAAATGTCACTTTCAGAAATTGGAAGAGATTGGTCGCCTTCTCCGACGTGACAATCGGCCTTTCGGCGGTATACAGCTCAGTAGGCATTTTATCGTAAAGTGTAACGCTAGCAGGTGAGAGCTGATCGCTTGTGCTCCCAGTCGTCACTGGTGACTTCTTCCAGCTGCCACCTGTGCCAGACAAGCCGAGCGGATCAAATGCCAAGAGCAATCCTTCCAAGCAAGAACCGCTCTTTGTGTTTGAGAGTAAAGCTTGGGCGGCTGCAGTGCCGAATATGGTAGTTCTAAAGCAGTGCGTGCTATCTGTGCCGTATGCAAGGCTGAGAGAAAACTGATCTTGGCTCTCTTCCAGAGTTTTCCGACAAAAAGACGATTGTAAGCTCTCTGCATATTCTTCAGCATGCCTCGAATCTTACGTGATTCGTTTCTGCACAAGCTTTTGTGAAATTGCTCAATGAGATGAGAATGGGCAAAACCAATCCAGAGAGCACGAAGATCTTCCAGTCACTTGCCCGCAAGGTGAATTACACAGATGGCATCGAGCCCACATGCCTCTATGCCAAGCGAAACGCTGTGCTTGCCGAGAACAACAGGAGGTTGGGTCACTTGAAGACGGACAAGGTCACCTTCACGGGCACAGATACGTCTGGCAAAGAGACCGAATATCCATATAAGCCGTTCTATCCCCAAGATGCTGCATTGCGTGATGCTCTGGACAAGGTGCGCTGATGCTCGAACTTGCTGTCATATCACATGTGGAAGTCTGTTGGTGACCGTTCATGTTCGAACAGAATGTCCTCGTGGAGCATGACCAAGAGCTCAAAATTGGTGCGCAAGTCATGCTGGTCAAGGTAAGACGGGCAAGGGATCTCTTGCCGACTGCAATGACACAAGTTGGCTAATCTCTAATGTGTTCTGGAATCTGGCCTGCAGAATCTGCATACTGGCGGGTTGGTCAATGGGTCGATTGGCAAGGTAGTTGGCTTCGCAAGCGGTGCAGACATACAAGATCACAGGTCGGGCGCGCAGCGCTATTTCGATGACCCAGCTCTGGCTGAAAAAGCCGTCGCCGATGCGGATATTGCCATGATCAGTGGCAAGCCTCCGGGGCCGACTGCACCAAACCTTCTTCCAGATCCTTCAGTCCTCGACGGCGTGGAGGTGGCAAGGGCCGTCTTGACCGACCGCGAGCGCAAACGACTGGGCTTGGATCCTGGAGAGGAACAAGAAGATGATGACATTCCGCCTGGTACCTGGCCTATAGTGGAATTCCTGTCTGGCAAAAGGCAGCTCTTGCCGCCGATGGACTTTAGTATCGAGAATAGCAGTGGACAGGTCGAGGCAATGAGACATCAGATCCCGCTCATTCTTGCATGGGCTCTTTCAATACACAAGTCACAGGGGCAGACACTGGAGAGAGTCAAGGTAGACTTGGGTGATATTTTCGAGGCGGGTCAGGCATTTGTTGCGCTATCTCGTGCGACGCAGCTGGTGAGCTTATATTTCCGCTCGCAATAACAAATGGTCCTTCTTTCGTACTGACATCTTGCCGTCAGGAAACGCTGCAGGTCTTGCGATTCTTCCCAGCCAGGTGAGTGTCATACAGCCACCCTCGTGACGTGCTCGTGCTGACTTGCTCGTACAGGGTCAAAGCCCATCCAAAAGTGATTGCCTGGTATAACCGCATCTCACAGCAAGGCTTGGCCTGAGAACAATTGCGAATACAGATGAAAGTAACAATTAAGTGATCAGTGAGGCTGCTGTGTTGCAGTTGGGGCAGTCTTCATATTGTCGTGTCCAAAAGGCGAACAGTAAATCTGCTATTCTTTGCTGTCAATGCTAGAAGCCAGGCGCAAAAGCCTGAAGCTACCAAAAGTCCCAAGCCAAAAGTCTAAGTCTCATCTATTGGGTGGATGGCAATGCTTGCCCAGCTGTGCGCAATAAAGTTCTCTGAAGCCGCCTTCCGCATACTCGAGTACCTGAAAAGGTGGCCAATCTCGAAACCCCGTTAGAGTATGCTGATGACAGAGGTGAAAGGCACTAGCGTGTCGGCGTCAGAACCTGGCGTAGTTGCGGCACAGAGCGAGAATACTCAGCGCGGATTGCCGCGTCGCACCTAGCTGGTGGCGCTGAAGGCTGCTGCTGATGCTGCTGCTGTATCAGACTCCGACTGGCGATTGTACCAACTAAAGCGCATGGCCAGCGCATTCAACAGTGTTTGATAAGGCTTCGTAGCGCAGCCAAGGTGTGTGCGCCGCTATGAAGTGGGCGGGAGTGATAGCTAACCTCGACTGCAACCTGGGCCAGGCAATCGACTTCGACAAACACAGGCCAATCTTCCAAGTCACCATCCTGGCAGCAATAACGGCCTCTTCGTGCTAGGTTACCACTCTGGACGTGCATCAAATGCTTCTCGGTAGTTGAGGTAGGCTTCTGCCAGACTGGCTGCAGACTTTGGCCTGTCTTCCTCATACGCCAATGCACAACTGCTGACAGTCTACAAACCGCACTGCACTGTCCAATCCATTCATATACAAGACTTTCGAGACTGCAGTTTTTGCTTGGAGCGGAGTCGAGCGCTTGCTGTGCAAGCTCGAGTCAGACTATGGCTTTGCGCCGCTGGCCGCCAGATCCAGAGGACAATGGCTACTCTGGAAGTCTCGCAGGCAGGGCTCCCCTGCCTGATGACAGACACCTAGACAGCACGACCTCGTCCTCTTCGCGACAGCCTGTCAAGGGAGACTATCGCCGTCCCAGTGACAATCGAGACAGACGGCGGTCGCCTTCGCCGGTCGGAAGGTCTGCCTCGTCGCGAGATACACGGCAAAGCTCTCCAAGCAGGGAAGGCAGAAGCTCCGACATGCGCAACAGCGACTACTCTGCGCCTTCTGCCAGTACGAGCGCTGCACCGCGAGCCAAAGGAAACTACGTTCGCCCTACCGCTGCATCAGGTGACGATGGCCGCCGGAACGACGACCGCGACCGCAACCGCTCAAGATATGACGATAGAGACCGTGACAGGGACAGAGAGAGGGACAGAGACCGGAACAGACAGTCTCGGGAGGACAAGTTCGCAAAACAACGTGCTCCTCCTGTCACGGCGCCCACAAAAGGCGACTATCGGCGAGAGGATCGCGCAGCAGGAAGCAGCACGACCGGGACAAGGAGACCGCGTGACGCAGATGAAGGCAGCAATGGAGCGGGAAAGCCAGAGGAGGGAGAGGTTGTTAGCAACTACACTGCGCAAAGCTTGAGCGGCCGCCGGCAAGACGATGATCAGTGGCACAACAAGCGGCAGAGGCTGGAAGACGGTTTGGGCGACACTGCGTCGGGTTCTCGGTGCGTGTTTTGTCTTATGCACAGAAGTCTGTACCAGAATCCAGAGCTTTCCCTCCAAATGAAGAGCTTTTCTTGGCCCATGCTGACATTTCACACGGTACCGATGATTGGCACCAATTTTCACCCTTCCAGGTTACGTGACAGAGACGCGCACGCGAGTAGCTCTGATCTCAGCAGCTCAAAGGGCAAAGGTGTCTATGTGCGACCCGCCGATAGGGACAAGGATGCTGCGCCCGTTGAGCGCAAGGTCTGGCCGCCTCCAGGCTGGGATGCCGAACGCGAAAGGCGGCAACGCAAAGATGATAAGCCAAAGGATACGTCTAAAAAGGGTGCATTCACGAGACCAGCCCGGAGATCCCCATCGCCAGCTAGGGATAGTGGACGGCGAGGTAGAGACTTGGACAGGGACCGGTCGTACACGGCTCGGCGGACCTCTAGATCAAGGTCTCGCTCAAGATCTCGCTCCCCTCTGTCTAACAACGCTCGGCGAAAGGCTCGCTCTCCCTCTCCAGCATCTTCGACCCGGTCCTTCAGAAGGGATCGCGATCCTCCACCACGCCAAGTCGCCTCAGGGCGGGATGATGCATCTAAAGGCACGCGAAGACGGTCAAGATCTCGCTCGTGCTCACGCTCACCAGATCGTCCGCACGGCGACCGTGCTCAGGCCAACACCGTGACTTGGGTTTCTGTTCCAGCCCAAACGACTTCTGCTTGGGGTGCCACATCTCCACGTCCAGCGTCGCCAGCGCAGTATGCTACCAGGCACGACTCGTCTGCTGCGCAGCCGTACGATCCAAATGCGCCACGCCAGCCGTCGCAGCCTCTTTCTGCTTCAGGTGCCTGGCCTGGACCTCCTCCCGACTTTCGTGCGCCCTATCAACCTCATGGACCACCTTCTTGGCCTCCTCACCCGCCGCCAGGCATGGACCTCCCTCCAGGGTTTCCAATGCCACCCGGTTTCAACAATGTCCCCTCTCGCTCTTCTCCGACGCTACCCTTTCCCCCGCCGGATAGCATGCCTCCTCCGCCTTCTCAATTCCCTCCTGCTCTTCATCAATTTCCTCCTCCACCGCATCAATTCCCACCAAAACCCTTCCCGATGCCGCCTGAGGCGTACAAACCCCAAGAGGCATACTCGCCCTTGCCATTCCCTCCACCGCCTGGTCAGTTTCCCCCAGCTCCCTCGCAGATGCTATCAGCTTCAGGAGGATTTCCACTTCCTTCAAACTTTCCAATGCCGCCTTCCATTCAACAGCCGCCCGCTCAACGAGACGGTCCTTCAGCCGCCGATCGCAACTTGTCAATATCGTTCTCGCAATCTCCTCCTGGCGGTACTTCTGGGCTACCAGAGCGACAGCTGTCGCTCGGTATCAGGGCCCCGCCTCCTGGGCCAAACAAAGCAGGCAGTGGCAAGTTCAAGCCAATCTCAGGCTTCGCTTCTCCATCTGGAGACGCGGCGCCCTTGCGAGAGAGCTTGAACAAATTCTTCCCGTCGGATCCGTCCGATGCGGCTTCTGCAACGCATCACGCTGGGCAACAGTTCTCACAAAATGATGTCAATGGGAAGGCAGGGCATCGTGCTGTCGCGGAACCAGTCTCGCCAGAACGCCCGCAACAAGCTCGCCTCCCAGGTCTTCCCACAGCTCATGCTCCATTGTTCCCGGGTCTATCGACGGGTCAGTCTAGTCAAACCCAGGGCATGCAAACACAACAAAATGGAACAAGCGCCGCACAAGTGCGCGAATCCCATGCGCTACCGCCTCCGCCAGCTGCTTCGCAAGGTAGCCCTGCGTCAAACAAATCCACGCCTAGTGGTCTGCCGCCAAAGCCATCCTTCGCTGTCAACTTGCTACCAGCATTCCTGCCGCAAAAGCCTGTGACAACCAGCAGCTCGTCGGGCAGTGCATCATTACCGCTAGCGCCCATGGCAGGGATGTCTCAGCCCTCGAGCTCACTTCAAGGTACACCTCGAAGCGAAGCTGTACCTGCTGTGCTTGCACACCTGGCTGGAAAGTCGACTTCGCAGGAGGCTTCCCCGCTTGCATCTGTAGAAAGGGAGCCCAGCGAGAAGGCGAATCCTACTCCAGACACGCCTCAACAGACGCCTTTGCAAGACCCGACGCCGGCTGCTAGAGATGGACAATATGTCCTCAGAGAGTCTACCAGCGCTTCACCTACTTGGCAGGCTGAAGCGAAAGCCGCGCCAAGTGCTGGTCAAGTCATGGCAGCTCCTATGCCAAAGGTCGTCAGTAGTGAGCTTTACGAGCGTTTGGCCCAAGTTGGCGAAGGCACGTACGGCAAAGTCTACAAAGCACGGAGACAGGACACCGGCAAGCTGGTAGCACTTAAGCGCATCCGCATGGAAGCGGAGAAGGATGGCTTTCCCGTCACAGCTATTCGCGAGATCAAGCTTCTGCAGTCTTTAGATCACCCAAACGTAGTCAAGCTCATGGAGATGATGGTATCGAAGGGTCACGTCTACATGGTCTCCGAATACCTCGAGCACGATCTCACAGGCATTCTCAATCATCCTTTCATGCAGTCCACCAACTTTTCGGCGGCCAATCTCAAATCTCTGATGCAACAGCTACTGGCTGGTTTGGATTATATCCACTGGCGAGGCGTGCTACACCGAGATTTGAAGGGCTCGAATATTCTGCTCGGACGGAATGGCGATCTGAAGATCGCGGATTTCGGTCTGGCGAAGTTTTATGACAAGCGAGCACGCAATGACTATACGAACCGTGTCATTACGCTGTGGTACAAGCCACCTGAACTGCTCTTTGGCGAGACGGTGTATGGTCCAGAGGTCGATATGTGGAGTGCAGGGTGAGTGTATACAACCAACGGCTTTGATCGTTCGCCTGAGACTGACTGTATGTCTTTTGCGGTCAACAGATGCATTTTCCTTGAGCTTTTCACAAAGAAGCCCGTCTTTCAGGGGCAGGATGAGCTGCACCAGCTTGATGTCATCTATCGCTTCATGGGAACACCGTCACTCGATGCTTGGCCGGAACTCGCGGACCTTCCCTGGTACGAGCTTGTCAAGCCAAGAGCAGAAGTGTCCAGCGTGTTCCGGGAAACCTTTGCAGACCCATACCTGAAGTCGCCGATGGCAGTCGAGCTTGCCGAGGCATTACTCTCCTTCAATCCTTCTCGCAGACCAACAGCAGCGCAAGCACTGCAGATGCCATACTTTACGAGCGACAGTGAGCCAAAAGCAGAGAAGCCGATCTGGCTCGCCGAAATTAAGGGCGACTGGCACGAGATGGAAAGCAAAGAAGCAAACAAGAAGAAAGGTCGCGAAGCACGCAAACAGCAGCAGCAGCAGGCCAAGCAACAACAAGCGCAGTTGCAGCAAAATGAGCACCAGCTTCAGGATGCTCTAATGACATAGCGAGAAAACTTACAGTCGTCTGAACGAGCTACATGGGGATGTTTCGCAGAAGCAGCTTCGTAGGGCTCGACATACTCAGATTGTATCAATAATTCACAGCAGCACTACACAGGTCACCAAACGTAGCTCGGAGGCCCTCTTATCCAACTTTTCGCCATCTGCAGGGTGTCCCAGCCCAGAGTAATTCATCTTCAATGTCGATAAGACAGCAGTACCCCTTGTATTGCAGATTTTGAAGCTTTACGGTGCCAAGTCGGCATGTGACTGTTATTGCCATACTCATTGGCCGACCTGATGCCGGCATTTACTTGCGCAAGCCAAAGAAGAGGAATCTTCGGCTGGGTGTTGCCGGAGCCCAATCTACCGCTTCAGCCATTGCTTGAGCTTTTGATCTGATGTTCTGTTGAAGCTTAGGCATAATGTCAGCCTAATGACTTCTTTCCAAAGAACTGATCTTGGCGAAGTAATACACGTACTCGCTCGGCTTCGGCAGCTTCCTCGCCTTCTCGCTCCTCGTAGGCTTGTCCCTCTCTGACCTGCAGTCAAGTATGCAGCGCGTCAGACAGGCAGCCGACGCAGAAGCAAGACTCCGCGGAGCTAGCCTGAGGGCCTGGACGAACCGCTTCCTTAAGTATTGCAATGCCATTGATCAGCTGCTTTGCCGTTGTGGCAGCCTTCATGAATCGCGCAAACTTGTCGCGAATATCGCGGGTCATGGTGAGCACGATGATGGCCTTCGCGAGCGCGTCATCGTGTGCGGTGAATGCTGGAGTACTAGCATGCCCCTCTGCCCTGTTCTGCTTAAACACCTTCCTCCTCCAAAGTTTCGAACTGCGCGATGGACTCGAGCCAGCATTCGAGCCGGTAGCATTTGATGGATGGTAGCCATTGACGACTACGAGAGGACCATTTGACGATTGAAGAGCAGCTTCGACTCCAGGACCAGCCAGTGCGCACAGCGCGTGAACTTCTTCAGCCCAGCGGTCATGCGTGTCGACAAAGTTGGCCCAGGACAGCTTGTGCGTTGCCGCGATGAGGGGCGCGAGGTGCGAAGCCGTCGTTGGAAGGCTCATGGATCTGTGACGAATTGAGGGTAGAGACTTCCACTTATGTAGGAATCGGCAGCTCTGCAATGCAGGTGGTGAGAGCTGGAACAGCAGTATAAGCAGGTAGCACGACCGTCATCCCTCAGCTTTGACTCGGGTTTGCCAGACGGGCTGGCTGCCTGTTAGAGCAGAGCGAATAGCGGCCCCGAGTCTGGCATTTTGACTGCTATAACCGACGGTGCGGCATTGCTCTCTGGGCTTCCACTGAGCGCAGCCATGCTTTCAGCGCCTCTAGGCTCGCTGCCAGTGGTGGGCTCGAGGCAAGCCAGCAAGCCCTGGCGGCACGACCACTGCGCAGGCAGGACGGAGAGGCTTCCGTGTAGCTGCAGCATGGCGGTATGTGCGCTCCTGCTAGAATTTCCTCATCGCTACGAGACGGTGCGTGGACTGGAACAAGCCAAGTCATGCTTCTCGCGGCCTCATCCTAGGCAGGCGTGTGGCAAAGAGCGCAATATGCAAGGCAATACAAACTGCATCGCATCGCATCTTGTCCTGTCTCGGTATCAAAGCTAAAGCTCAGGTATTCCAACTAGCGGCATCGATTCCAGAAGCCCACCAGTCGTAGCCAAACTGTGTCCAGCCTGCTTCCCACTGCCACTGCCTGGCTCCATTGCAAGCGTGGATTGCTCCACATTGCCGGCATGTGCTGCTGTACTGCCGCTGATGCTGAGACTGCTCCAAAGCTTCCCACGCGTTTCTTTCCTCGGCCAGCACATCCCACGAGCTCAGCGCTTTTCTCAGTGATTCTTGTTGAGATTGGGGCCGAGCTTGGAGCATGTGCTGCGACTGGGACGTGAGAAACAAGTGGCTATCTTCCTGAGCCTTTTGCTCAGCTTGCTTGTCAAGTTCCGATTGAAGGGTCTGCTCGCTCTTTTCGAGCGCATTTACGAAGGCCCTTACCGCTCCATGGTGAGCAGTCCGCAAGCGTTTTTCGCGTAAAGCAGCCTGAATGAAAGATCAAGTCAGAAAGGCTGGCGATTTAAGAATATCAAGGCACTTGCCATTGTTCGGACGTTCTTCTCACCGAGCCTGCTGAGCGCATCATCGGGGAGCTTGTCAATGGAGAACCTTGAGAGCTGACTCAAAGCTTCTTTGAGCAAGTCATCGCATCGAAAAAGTGCAGCCTTGTGAGCTAGGTCTATTGCTGTCTCTACAGAGAGCACAGGCATCGTAGCGCTGATTGTCCATCCGTCAGCTGTTAGTTGTCCCAATCTACAGTGCAAAGACGCCTACAGCATAACTTCACCAGCCTGAGCAGTAAGCATGGGAATATCGTACTTGTGTGATGCCTCCCAGATAGACCTGACAACCAACCAGCCGTCGCCCCACGAGTGAACAGCACTGGCAGCGACACGGTGAAGTGAAACGTGTTTCGAAGGGTCATCGTGATAGATTGCACCGAGCAGGGCATTCACCACGGCCGGGCTTTCTTCAAGAGCAACTGTGTCGAGCATTTGACCAGTATCGTTGCCAGTAGCTGTCTCGAACATGTCTGCAAACACGCTAGACATGCCCGCTAGCTTGTGCTTGTGGACCTTGAATCCGACCATTCTGTCGAAACCATCTCCTGCAACAGTAAGGATGAGGTCGGCATCGGGGGCGTTATACTTGTCGCTGATTTTCGGCTGTTGTGGGGGTGAGCCCTCGCCAGCGGCTGTGACAGCCGTGGTGTCGCTCATTTGCGTATCTCAACGGAAGCGTCACGAATTGGGGTCAGTACACAGCTTAGGCAAGCTTTGTTGCAGGGGAGCAGAGCAGGGCGCAAAAAAGAAACAAGGCAGCTCATCCTAGCTGCTAGTGTCGGACGAGATGCTCGTTCTGCGGGCGTGCTGCCTGTTGTACTGCCCAGGGCATTGAGTGAGACTGTCTTGCAGGCGCAGCGCGGGTCGTGCAGTAGTACGGTGACGCCGGGCAGCCAACGGCGAAACCGCAGGTGTCGGACTGAATGTGTCTCCTCGCAGAGTCAGACTGCAGAAGTCTGGAAGGCCTGACCGTAACGCGTTGTTGAGCTAAGCTGCCAGGTCTCTTTCAGGTCTCTACTACGGCCTTGTCAAGCTGGGCGATCGGAAGGCGTTAAACCAGCCTACCGGCTGCAGAGATACACAGAGGGCAAAGACATGAGCAATTCAACCAGCATTCTATCTATCACGCGATACACGTTTCTTCGCCCACATTGCATCAGACTTGCCGCGCTGATCACACGTCAAGTGTCACGCAGATACACCTCTAGCCCGAAAAGCGATGCCCACGCTGAGTCGTCGAGGTAAGTTCTCTGGCCCTCCTTGTAGCTCCAGAAGTTGCTGCGATGGGAAGGGATCTGGCTTTGCTTCGTCTTGTCTGCGGCCGATACGGATATGCAAGCTTGACTGATTTTGCCGCTCTTTGAGAATCACAAGGCTTCGATTGACGCGGCGAGGCCGTCCAAGTCCACAATGATTGCCGCTCTTTGATGGCTGCACTGCGTATTCGGCGCAATATCCAGGTGCCTGACCCTCACAGTGATATTTTCCAGCTGCTTATGGATGTCGCGAAATTGTCCCTTGACCTGCAAACAAAGAAAGGACACTTGAATCAGCATGGAAGCTTTTGTTTGGTAGCATTGCTTTACGTATACGTGGCGTACCAGTGTATCCAAGTGAGCGTCGTCAAGATGACGCAGCAACAGAGTTCTGCTCAAAGACGGCAACCTAATTCGCTGCATTATAGCGAACGCCGCTGCTGCAAGCTTGGCGTCGTGCACGTCACGCGCCGCGCAGTGCATTTTGATGAGCTCCATTGACCTGAGTCCATGTAGATTTTGGCTGTGTGGACGTGTTCAGTGCAGACGAGTCAGCACTGTGTGTGCATGCTAGCAGCAGAACTCACCGCATTAGCATAGAGACACTCTGCCTCAACATGTACATCTGATAGTAGTTGCAAGCCTGCCAGATCTGCCAGAGCTGCTCACTTTTCAGCCCTTCAAGGCTGTCCATCTTGTCCATGTCGTTGTAGGCAACACTCAGGATGACGCAGAGGTCGTTCGCGGCATGAGGAACAGTGTGAATGACGGGAAGGCCCTCGATGATTTCCTCAGCACTGGTGTCGAATGCTCCTTCAACCATCGTCGATCTTTAGAGTGGGATAGCCAGCAGCTGAGATCTGTGAACTTTGACGAGCGCCCGCTTCTTCTCAGACTCTTTTAGCGGTTCGGGTGTTTCGGCCCACTTAAACCATTCCGATGCAGGCCTGCATACGATTGCGCAGTCGGGGGCCCCAATGCCAGAGTCTTTGAAATTGTCATGGATCTCGTATTTGTAGGCGTCTTCAGCCATCTTGCAATGTAGAGCCGAGGATAGAGGTCTGGAAGGGCTTGTCCAGCTTTAACGGGCTTGGTACGGAGCAGAGAAGAAAAGAGGCGGCTGCAAACTTGGCAGAAGCGTAGGACATGACGCTCAATCCGACAATGGGTGATCGAACGTTCCAAACTACTCCAGTGTCTTCTGCTGGCGTTGTCTCAGCCAACAGACCTGCTCTTTATTTGTCTTGGTCGGTGAAACAGAAAATGCCCGGAGCCAGCGTCGAGGCAAAGGGCTGCCGCACGACAATCTGATATCATACGCAGACTTGTACAGCCTCCAGCGATATGTTGGCTGTGCTAGGGCCGGCCAAAGTGCTGATCAAAGATGGAGCCCGTCAGACTGTCATACTGCTGGCTGAAGCAGCCAACGGCCTGCTTGCATCCAGGAGTCCATTGAGTTGCCAGCGCATAGACTGGAGCAGTCGGCAAATTTAACGCATTGGGTGCAGACTGAACGCAGAGACTCTGAAATCCCGAGCTTGCTGGCGTTTTTGCTGCTGGAGCGCTGTGCAATGACACCGATGACTTGAGCCCACTACGTTCGCATGAAGCCAAGGGTATAGGCAAGGGAAGGTGTCTTCGCGTTGCAGCTAAGGCTCTCCAAGTTGTGTGCTTCAATGCCTATGCCGTGCCGAGGTGCTTGCACGAGTAGCCTCCATTCAAGCTTGCGGTGCTCTTTAATGGGCCTCTGCTGGCTGGCTGATCGGGAAACGCTACTGGGAAAGACACAGAGCAAAGCAGGAAACACGCAAGCAAGCGAGACCCGTACTTACTACTGGCAAAATCTAGATTTCTATGACTCGTCACAACTTTCTTCCGGGATCTTTATAGACTTGCCACACTATTCATCAGGGCAGGCTATCTCTCGCCCAGAAGACCAGGCACGCGAGTCCGACACGCCAGCTTCGCCAACTGTCGAGTAACACGGTAGGCTTCTTGTGCTGATTGCCTGACAGAGTGACGACTGCCCATGACAAGCCACCTAGAGTGAAGAAGGCTTGATTCGCTGTATTGCTTCTCGCAGGCGTCGTTTCACGTCTTCTTTTACGTCATAGTGGTGCGTAATAGCGGCGAGCCAGTTCAGAATGCCTTGCAAATCTGTCACAATCTTCCTCCATTGATCCGTAATCTGTAGAGCAGACATGTAATCCATGGTTATTTAAGATCAATGCGTCTGCAACGGGTAGTTCTGGCGTAGAAATACCAAAATATTCAGATGAGCATCGTCGAGGGTCCGCAGCAACAAGGTCTTGCTTAAGTCTGGCAGCGCTACCTGCTCGAGTTTTGCGAAAGTTACGGCTGCAAGCTTTGTATCGTGCATGTCACGCGCGGCGCAGTGCATCATGATACAATGCTCAGGTTTGATGCCATGGAGATTCTGGCTACGTAGTCCGATGTTGGTGATGGTGCGACAGCATGGCTTAGCATTGCAGGAAGACGACGCCGGTCGGCGGACTTACCGCAACAGCATGGAGACGCTCTGTCTGAGCAGGTAGGTCTGGTAAAAGTTGCAAGCTTGCCACAGCTGCCACAGCTGGAAGAGCTCTAGTGCTTCGAGGCGCTCCATCTGATCCATGTCGTTGTAGGCGATGCTCAGAATGATGCGCAGCTCACTTGCGGCATGAGGGACTGTGTGAATGACGGGAAGGCCCTCGACGATTTCCTCAGCACTGGTGTTGAAAGCTCCTTCAACCATCGTCGATTTGTAGAGTGGGATAGCCAGCAGCTGAGATCTGTGAACTTTGACGAGCGCACGCTGTGTTTCTGAATCGTCCAGCGGCTCTGGCGATTCGGCCCAAGCGTTCCATTTTGTAGCTGGTCTGCAGATGATAGCACAGTCTGGTGGGCCTGTGCCATCGAATTCGTCGTGAATCTCGTATTCGTAGGTCATTTCCGCCATCTCACAAGCTTCACTCGAGGATAGTAGCCTGGACGAGCTCTTGCAGCTTGCACAAGCGTGGTTTGGAGCAGAGAAGAAGCGCTGTGAGGTTGAAAAATCGTGCAGTAAGACACATCTGACGACGGTGATCGTATATTTGGCCATGGGCGCCTGTTCAGTAGACTCGACAAATGTGAGGTGAGCTTCTGGCCGAGCGGCTTGACTCCCCAGTAGCTGTGGCATCCTGGCGAGCGAGACAGTCTTTGCAGCAAGCGGATGCGGTATCATCGCTGTAAGCATGCATTCTTCAATAAGATGTACACGACATAGGAGAGCCAGCTCGAAGTGTCGATGTGCTTTCCTGCGGGCTGCGCCAGCTATCGATGCGAGGTCGAGTCGAGGCGCTGCACTTCTCCCAGCGGGCAGCCTGCAGCCCACCGGGCCACATTTGACGACTCCGCTGGCGTGCATGCCGATTGCAATTGATAGGGCTGGAAATTGGGCTTTGCTGGCGCGCACTCTGCTGGGGCCGCTCTGCGGGCACTGTGATGGCTCGAGCCACTGCATTCGTACTGAGCGGTGACCACGAGTCTCTGCGCGCCATTAAAGCTTCGCAGTTGATGAGACCTTTGCAGCGACCATTATAATGACACGCGCCGACCGTTATAATGTGTCATCGTGCATGCTGCGGAAGCCGTTAGCCAAGCTTGTAGAGTGCGTGCGCTCTATCGTCAAAAGCTGGTTGATCGAAGAGACCGGGAAGTGTTCAAGCTGCTGGGATTCATATACAGACGCCTGCATACTCTGATGACCATATACCGAAGCACCTTTACATGACGTGCATGTTCTCGCCGCAATGGCCACATGATCCACTAAACCGGGACAACTTTCGGTAGATGCGTCACACCCGCCTTTCCAGCTGGCTTGCCCGCCTGTTCTCTACTTGTACTAGACGAAAGGAGTCAGAGTTCTACACACCCTGCTCTCAATCGGTTGAACGACGAAAATACGTCGCCTGATCAGAGCTAGCTTATAGAGGTCTGATACGGTCAGCCAATTCCTTCAGGCCAGTCGTTGCTGTGCTGAGAGACTGCGTTCCATATGGGTGAATCTGCCGAGAGAGAGTCGCAAGCTCGGCTTTGATCTTTTCCAGATCTGTGACTACATCTCTGAGGTGATGGGTGATCTACAGCATCAGAATGAATGGTGAGCCCAGAAGCTCGGCAAAAGGGGCCGCAGTACTTGCGTAGCACTTACGAGGGCATTCAGATGAGCATCGTCCAGGTGACGCAGCAGTCCGGTTTCAATCAGGCGAGGTAACGCTGTCTTCGAGAGCTTTTGAAAGGCGGCAGCGGCCAGCTTAGCATCGTGCAGGTCCCTTGCCGCGCAATGAATTTCGATAGCTTGGCGACCTTCCATGTCAGATAGACTCGGTCTATACAAATCATCGTTGAGTTCTGCTCACTGAGATTCAAGCTCAACGAGCGCAACATACCGTAGCAGCATCGAGACGCTGTGCCTCAGCACGTACATCTGGTAGTAATTGCAGGCCTGCCACAATTGCCATAGCTGAAAGCAATTTAGAGTGTCGAGATGATCCATCTTGTTGATATCGTTGTAGGCTATGCTGAGAATGATGCAGAGGTCGTTCGCGGCATGAGGAACTGTGTGAATGACGGGAAGGCCCTCGATGATTTCCTCAGCACTGGTGTCGAATGCTCCTTCGACCATCGTCGACTTGTAGAGTGGGATAGCTAAAAGTTGACCCCTGTGCACCTTGACGAATGCTCGCTCTGTTTCTGATTCTTGCAATGGCTCGGGCGTTTCGGCCCAGGCGTTCCAGTCTGTTGTAGGTCTGCAGATGATGACACAGTCTGGCGGGCCATTGCCAGAGTCTTTGAAATCGTCGTGGATCTCGTATCTGTAGGCGTCTTGAACCATCTTGCAATGAAGAGTTTTGGAACTGCTCGCCCAGGTTTGACAGGCTTGGTGCGGAGCAGAGAAGAGGCGGCTGCAAACTTGGCAGAAGCGTAGGACATGACGCTCAGTCCGACAAAGGGAGATCGAATGTTCCAGAAAGCACGATTGTCTACTGTTGGTGCGGCCTTGTCCAACAAGCGCGTATTCCTGTATGCGTCACTCGGCAGAACAGAAGATCGCCCGGAGAAAGCTTCGATATCAAGAGCTGCCGCACGACACTACGCGCAGTTCAGAGACTGTCCTGTGACATATTGGCATTAAATGCCGGCCAAATTGCTGATGTGCTGCTCGTCCGACTGTCGTACGCGTAGCTAGGCCGCTCAATACGGGCTGCAGCGGCTGACGGCGAGGGTCAAATTGAGTACTGTCATTCTGCCAAGAAGAAGACTATAAATTACCGGCATTCTTTATATCATTCCATCGTGTGTTGCAGGCCAATGCAAAAAGCTTCGCATTTTGGGCTGGCTGACTCGCAAGCTGCTTGGTAGGAGGAGAGGGCCCTGGCTGTGATGCCGCTGCCGTCGAGCCACTGCATTTGTGTCGAGCTGCGCGCACGACTGTCTGCGATACCTCTATAGCTCCGTAGATGCTACCTTTACAGCCAGACATAAAGTGTCATTGTGCTTGTTGTGTTGGCCAGTTGCCAAGGTTACGGTGTGTGTCCTTCCACTGCCAGTGGCAATAGCTGGTCGATCGCAGAGACCCGCGGTGTATGTAGTCCCTCAAGCTTGCTGAATCAGTCGTAAAACGATGCGAGTATTATAACGCGCACGCAGATAGACGGAGACGGCGAAGGAGTCTGACGACTGTACTCGAGCTTTAGGTGACGCACAACAGTGACCTGGCCGGAGATCGCCATGAGGTTCACTGAACAAGGACATTTTTCGTTCAGGTCGTCAGTCCGCGAGCCCCAAAAGCTGTTCCATCTCTGCCTGTTCGACACCAAAGCCATCGACACGAAAGCCATCAACGTTCCACAGTCCTACGGTCGGTAGTACTTGACGGAAGTTTGCCAGCTAATCACATTGAGCTCATGACGATTTGATGCGGTCGGTGATTTTCTGCAGGCTCGCGGTCGCTTGTTCGAAGGAAGGCGATATGTATGTGTCACTAAAGTGCGCGCTGATCTTCCCGAAGATGCGCTTGTGTTTCTCCACGTCTGTGGCAAGTTTTCCGAGTTGGTGGGCGATCTGTCGAGAAAACATTAAATGTTAGCCTGTAGCGCTGCTCACCTGGGCAGGCCAGTCACGTAGCGTACCAGTCTTTTCAGGTGAGGACCGTCAAGGTGGACTAACAGACCAGTATCGTTGAGATGGGGTAATGTCATCTGCAGGAGCTTGTCAAAGGCCGCGGAGGCAAGTTTTGCGTCGTGCAGGTCTCGCGCAGCGCAGTGTATGCTAATAGCTTGGCTAGCTTGCATATGCGTGAGAGACGGCCTGTGCAGATCGAGCACTGAATTTTGATGGTCGCCGATGCGCGCAGCATATAAGCGCAAACGTACCGTAGCAGCATGGAGACGCTGTGCCGAAGAACATACATCTGATAGAAATTGCAGGCTTGCCATAGCTGCCATAACTGAAAGCGATTCAATTTATCGAGCTCGTCTATCTTGCTGAGATCGTTGTAGGCCATGTCGAGGATGATGCATAGATCATTCGCGTAATGTGGAACGACGTGAACGACAGGAAGACCCTCGATGATGACCTCGCCTTCGGTACCGAAGGCTCCTTCGACCATGGTTGAGTTATAGAGTGGGATAGCCAGCAGACGGGACCTGTGCACCTTGACGAGTGCTCGCTGTTTGTCTGAATCCTGCAGTGGCTCCGGGGCCTCGGCCCATGCCTCCCACGTTGTCGCAGGCCTGCAGACGATGGCACAGTCGGGCGGACCAGTGCCTACAATATCATGGACCTCGTATTCGTGTTCGTGTTCCGTTTGAGCCATATCCAAGGTAGAGGCGTGTGCGCTCAGCTGAACTTTGGGATAGAGCAGAGAAAAGGAACGAGGTAATAGCAGTGTCTCGAGATCAAGCGCACGACTCGCTCAAACGGGAATCAGCAGGGTTTTCTGATTGGACCTCACACTCTGGGAGTACGACGGCTACCTCGCGGTGTGGTTCACCCAGCCAAGAGTCTGGCTTCTTCTTCCTGAGGGTGGCACTGGTCACACTTATAGAGCAAGCCAGGAAGCAAGCTTCCTCCCTCAGCGCGTGCGCGGGTACCGAGTTATAGTCCTGCACACTATCATGTGCGTGTGTGCTGAGGTGGCCATCGTGCCCGTCGCTGTTTCTGCTTTCTTCCATGCTCCGGTTGTGCCCTGCAAAAGCGGCACGACGAGATCCGCTGTCCGCACTGCCGGATGTGGGGTCGCCCATCCTTTCCTTTTCCTCTCTGCAAACATCAACCACACACACACATCTACGCTCGTTCTACGACTCCTTGAGGACAGGACAGCAGCACCGCTCAACCAGCTGCTGCCCACTATCTTGCATTGTTCCTGGCACTGACTCTCTGCCGAGCAGAAGCCAGCCAGCCAGTGACATCGAGTCGAAACACCCAACATGGCTCTCCGCCTGAGGCACGCCGTGCAGGCGCTCAGCAAGCAGCAGAGGAGCGTGTCGTCTGTCTCTTCTTCCTTCACCCAGGCGAGACGATGGCAGAGCTCGTCGAGCAAGCGTGGTCTCGCGACGGCCACGGATCAAGTCAAGCCGCCTAGTGCATCTGATGGTGTGTATTGCAGCAAGGCACACATAAGCACATCTGACATGTTCTTCGCCTCTCACTGTGTCTTACAGCCTTCGCCAGCGGTGCAAATGCGTGAGTCACTGCCGTTCCTTGCTCGCCAGTAGCATGCACAAACAGCAGACTGACCAATTCAAATCACACCCGACGACATGCGCACAGGTACTACGCCGAGGAGATGTACAGGCTATGGAAGCAAGATCCAAACAGCGTCCACCCCTCGTGGAGTGTCTACTTTGCAGGCATGGCCCGTGGCTTGCGCAGCGAGGACGCCTTCAGGCCACCGCCAAACTTGCTCGCCATGTCGGCAGAGGGAAGCGCAGAACTGCCGCTCAGCGAGGGCGGATCAGACGTGCAGGATCACATGAAGGTGGGCTGTTTTTGCATGCTTCGTGTCCCTTCATTCCCTGTCACTGCTCGGCTCTGGCAATACGCGCATCTTGCGTGGCAATCGACAATGCGGAAGGCGGCTCAGCGTGCCGAGCAGCAAGGCGCTGCCTTAGCCGGTGACACGACACGGCCAAACTCACGCGCAGCGCTTTCTCGATTCCGCCCGCTCCCACTTCCTTCCAGCCTCGAGACCTGCTCCACGACTTTCTCCGCCGAATCCCAAGCTGATCGTCACTTTGCACTTCACTTTTCGCCACCTCCCACCATCCTCACTCAAACGGAACACCACAGATCCAACTCCTCGTACGAGCCTACCAAGTCCGAGGACACCACAAATCCAAGCTCGACCCGCTTGGAATCCTCTCCGCCGACCTCGACTCGAGGGTGCCCGTCGAACTCACGCTGGACCACTATGGCTGGACAGAGGCAGACCTCGACAAGGAGTTCTCTACTGGTCCCGGTATCTTGCCTCATTTCAAGGCTGCTGGAATCTCCAAAATGTCTCTTCGAGAGATCATCAATACCATGGAGCGCATCTACTGTAGGTCATTAGCGATCTTGCCGGAAAGCGTCTCAGCTGAGCTTCTTTTCTTCTTTGTTTGCCCTGCAGGCGGTCACATTGGCGCTCAGTATCTTCACATTCCCAATCGAGACGAGTGTGATTGGCTACGAGCACGCCTCGAGGTTCCTGAACCATGGCACTACTCTGTCGACGAGAAGCGCATGATCTTGGACCGAATGATCTGGTCCGACTCTTTTGAACGCTTCATCGCCGCCAAATTCCCCAACGAAAAGCGATTCGGTCTCGAGGGAGGAGAGTCTGTAGTGCCTGGCATGAAGGCGCTCATTGATCGATCCGTCGACGCGGGCGTAAAGTCTGTCGTCATTGGCATGCCACATCGTGGTCGCCTCAATGTCCTTGCCAATGTCATTCGGAAACCTGTAGAGGCGATCTTGTCCGAGTTCTCTGGTACTGGTGATCCAAGCGAGGAAGGAGGTGGTGACGTCAAATACCATCTTGGAGCCAACTATGTGCGACCTACACCTTCGGGCAAGCGTGTCGCGCTCTCGCTCGTCGCCAACCCTTCGCATCTGGAAGCGGAAGACCCAGTGGTGCTCGGCAAGACTCGTGCTCTCCAGTTCTTCGACGGCAACAATGATGTCTCGTCTGCTATGGCTGTTCTTCTGCATGGTGATGCCGCATTTGCCGGCCAAGGTGTCGTCTACGAGACCATGGGCTTTGCGGATCTTCCCAACTTTGGAACTGGCGGTACCATCCACGTCATTGTGAACAACCAGATCGGATTCACCACCGACCCACGACAAGGAAGGAGCACACCATACCCCTCTGATATCGCAAAAGCTATCGACGCACCCATCTTCCACGTCAATGGCGACGACCCTGAAGCTGTCAATTTCGTATGCCAGATCGCTGCAGATTGGCGTGCTAAATTCGGCAAAGACGTCGTCGTTGATGTTGTGTGCTACCGCAAACACGGTCACAACGAGACGGATCAGCCGTCTTTCACGCAGCCAAAGATGTACTCTGCGATCGACAAGCAAAAGACCACGCTGGAGATTTACGCCGATCAACTCATTGAAGAGGGTACTTTCAACAAAGCCGAGGTCGAGAAGCACAAGAAGTGGGTCTGGAGCATGCTTGAGAAGGCATATGAAGGAAGCAAAGAGTACCAGTCTACTTCGCGCGAATGGCTGTCGTCCTCGTGGGATGGCTTCCCGTCGCCCAAGGAGCTCAAGACCAATGTTCTCGAGGCCCGTCCTACCGGTGTCGGCAGCGACAAGTTGAAGGAGATTGGCAAAGCCATCGGCACATATCCTAAGGACTTCCAAGTGCACAAGAACTTGGCACGAATCATTTCGAACCGCGCGAAAGCGGTCGAAGAAGGCAAAGGCATCGATTGGTCGACTGCTGAAGCGCTTGCATTCGGTACGCTCGCCACTGAAGGCAATCATATTCGACTCTCTGGCCAAGATGTGGAGAGAGGCACTTTCTCGCAACGACATGCAATCCTGCATGACCAGGAGACCGACGAGCGATATATGGCCCTTGCGCATCTTGACAAGAATCAGGCTCAGGTTACTATTTGCAATTCAAGCTTGTCAGAATATGGATGCCTTGGCTTTGAGCTCGGCTACTCGCTCGTTGACCCCAATCTGCTCGTCATCTGGGAGGCGCAATGTGAGTGATATTCTGAAAAGCTGCCCATGTTGATTTTCAGCTGATTTTGATGACTCTTTCAGTCGGCGACTTTGCCAACAACGCACAGGTTGTCATTGATCAGTTCATCTGCTCGGGCGAGCGGAAATGGCTCCAGCGCTCTGGTCTGACTCTTTCCCTGCCGCATGGTTACGATGGACAAGGTCCCGAGCATTCGTCTGCCCGTATCGAGCGATTCCTCCAGCTCTGCGACGACCACCCATACATCTACCCTGATCAGACCAGGATGGCACGCCAGATTCAGGACTGCAACATGCAGGTCGTCTACATGACATCGCCAGCCAACTACTTCCATGTTCTTCGACGACAGGTCCACCGTGACTACCGCAAGCCGTGAGTGCCGTCAAAGTCTACCAAAGTAACGTGGAAAAGTGCTGATATTGTTCTAATGTCATTGCAGCCTCATTGTCTTCTTCTCCAAGTCCCTTCTCCGTCACCCACTTGCAAAATCTAGCCTCGAAGAGATGACCGAAGGCACCTTCTTCCAGCCATACCTTCCGGATCCTCACCCAGAATCTCTCGCGGCGCCCGAAGACATCAAGCGTCATATTCTCTGCTGCGGCCAAGTCTACTATGCACTCTTGCAAGAGCGAGAAGCTCGCGGCTTGAAGAATGTCGCCATCTCGCGAGTAGAGCAGATCTCGCCAGTGCCATACGAGCAGATCACGCCCTCGCTAGACAAGTATGCAAATGCAGACATCATGTGGGTACAGGAAGAGCCACTCAACGCTGGTGCGCTCAGCTACCTTCAACCACGCCTCGAGACGGCGATGAACGAGACGCAACATCATAAAGGCAAGCGACTCTTGCTCACTAGCCGAGTCCCGACGAGCTCCGTTGCCACTGGCAGTAAAGCCGCGCACAAGGCCGAGAACAAGAAGATCCTCAATGACGCATTCAATGGACTGGAATAGCATCCTCGCGTTTCGCTCTCTTTCTCTTCCTCAATCTTCCTTCCAGTCAGCTCTCTCCTCACTGGTGTATGTAGATCAGAACCTCGCTTGACTGCTATTCAATGCATGCATGAAAGTCGGCATCCGCGGAACGAATAGCATTCTCTGCCTAAGACCTGCTCGCCCATCATACAGAGACAGTGTTCAGATACACATGCTATCCAGGTCTACTGAACGGAATATGAGCGGGATTCTCCGAATGACCCGTGGGCGGGGTTTGCCACATGTACAACAAGTGACGGTAATGCTAGTTCGGCTATTCGACTCATTCTTCAGTCTCTGCGCAACTCAATGCACAGTCAGCCATGGTAGCACAAGGCACCTCGCCCGGGATTGAGCTATCCAGCCGCACGCCAGCTGAGCAGCCTAAGCGGCGACGCAGCTTTGTGGGATCTTCGCTGGAGAGCTCGCCCGGTGCCTCGCAGTCAGATTTCGCGAGTAGCTCGGATCACACGGCCGAGGCAGCAGCAGCGAGCGAGAGAGATGGCGCCAACTCAAGTTCACTCCCGCCCGTCGACACTGGCTATGCATGGATCTTCCTGGCCTGCGCATTTACGGCAGAGTGAGCTTTCATCGCTTCAGGAAGATCAGTGGCGCGACTCGTCAATCTGCGAAGGGGTACGAAATTGACCATTGATTTGCCTTGCTGTGCTACGTGCAGATTTATCAGCTGGGGCATTCCTTATGCTGTCGGTGTCTTTCACGACTATTGGATATCTTCTCTCTTTCCCAACAATGAGGTGTGTCGCTGATCTTCCCACGGTTTGAGAAACGGGGGTCATGCTAATGGCTTGCTATGCTGCACTGCTACACAGAACCAGACAGTGCTTGCAGTTACTGCGACCTTCATGACTGGGTTCATGTAAATATCTCCCCGTTCCTCAGCTGCCGTGTTCGTGGGACCAGGCTGACCTGGTTTGCTATCTTTGGATTTACAGGCTCATGTGCTGTATGGCCGTCAGCCCGTTGTACACCAAATACCCCGAGCACCGCGCCAAGTTCCAATATGCAGGCGTTACAATCTGTGGCCTTGGTCTCCTGACTTCTGGTTTCGCCACGGAACCCTGGCACGTCCTCGTCAGCATTGGCTTTGTCTATCCTTTCGGAGGCGCGCTTTACTATCTTCCCGAAGCCGGTTTGCTATTCGACTGGTTTGCGAGAAAGCGTGGTCTTGCTGCTGGAATCGCTTACTCCTCAGGAGGTGGGTCCTAGCCATGCCCAGCATGGGCAATCTTCAGGTGCTTTCGCTTACAAACTTTATTGTACAGGTGTTGGCGGGGCTGTCTTCCCATTCCTCATCGAAGCATTGTACAATCGCTTCAGCTACAAGACGTCCATGATTGCTTTAGTAAGCTCTTTCTAGATCTTATACGCACAATGATCGCCCGCGCTGAAGCCTTCCCAATATCTGCAGGGCATTGGCTTTTTGATACCTGGCTATGTCTCCGTTTTCTACACGCGCGAGCGTATCCCAGTGAAGAAGCGTAACAGGTCCAATACGCTTGATGAAGACGACCGACCTCATCGACAACGTCCTTCTCTGGCTTTCCTGCGCAGAAACACATTCTACTGCTTCACTTTGGCGACTTTCGGCTTTTCGCTGGGCAATATCTTGCCAAATGTCTACTTGCCAACATACATCACCACTTTGGGCTTGTCGAAGACAAAAGGAACAGCTTTGGTAGCTGCACTGAATGGTAATGCTTCGCCGTCATTCTCTCCGGAGTGCAGGTCATCGTATTGAGACCATTCATACTCTCTCCAGCCGCTTCCGCAGCTGGACTTTTCATCGTAGGCCATCTGACCGACCGCTTTGCGGTACGATATGTCACAGCCATGGTTGGCATCGGTGCTGCTATCGCAACCTTCTTTATCTGGGGCTTCAGCCAGAACTTCGGCCTTCTCATCGCTTATGCCATCGTATTCGGCTTTTTCGGCTTGGGGTGAGCGAAGTCCTGATACGTCGTTCCTCTAACCTGTGCTGATGGGTGGCTGCTTAGATTCCCTGCGCTGTGGCCGAGGATGATTACGATTATTGCCAAGAACGACGTCTCAAGTCCACCAACGATCATTTCGATTTTGCTATTCACGACAGGCGTCGGCAATGTTGTTTGCGGCCCCGTGGCAGACGCGCTGCTGGCCAGCAAAGGCTTCGAGCATGCTCGTTTCGCATACGGTATAGAAGGCTATGTGAGCACACTTGGGTCTTCTCGCGCCAAATTGCCATATGCGTACTGACCCTCCCCCATCGGGTACAGGGCCCTCTTCTCGTATGGATCGGTGGAGTCTTCGCGCTAGGAAGCTTAGCTGGCGCTTGCTATGTCGACAAAGGCGGCAACAGATGGAGATCTGCGTCAGTTGCAGTGCACTAGACCAGAGGACAGAATATCTGTGTCAGTTGTCGGAAAGAAGTTTCAGTAGCACTGCGATCCGTCGTGCCAGCAGCTAGTCAATCGGTCAGGAAGTCCATCAAAGAGAGCCATTGGGAGGAGACTGGAGTGGTGTCATTGCATGAACGGATCTGCCTTCTGACACTACACTTGTGACCCATTTGCAACCGTCTTGCGTTAGCGATCATGTGCTCGCCCAGTGTCTCCAACATGTCCGCTCCCAATGTGCTCTTCACTTCTTTCTCTGCCCTTTTAAAGCTGCTGCTCTGCCTTTTGCAGGCTTAGCAGCCTTCTTCGGGCTGGATTTGACGACTTTCACTTCTTTCTCCTTTGCAGCCGTCTTCTTTGGTGCCGCCTTCTTTCCCTTCGCGATTTTTTGCCTTTTCCTGCTGGGCGCCTGAGATTCACCATCGCTATCTTCTTCCATTTCATGATCAGGATCATCATCTTTTGCACGACCCCGCTTTGTACTTTTTCTTTGCATTTTGCCAGCCTGCTTTGTAGCCTTCTTCGTGGGCTTTGCATTCGGATCGAAGTCAGCGTCCGAAGTGTCGTCCTCCACTTCAGTTGCTGGAGATGGCCTGGCCTTGGCAGTGGCTCTAGGCGTCTTGTTTGGCGCTTTTTTGGGTTGAGCGGGCCCCCTTCGCTTCCTGCCAGTAGGTCGCTGAGATGCATCTACATCCCCGTCCTCTCCGCTGTACTCATCCTCTTCAGTGTAGTGATCGTCTACGAGAGAATGATGCTTCGGACGCTCGGGTTTCGGCCTGCGAGCTTGACGTGAAGCTGCTGGCCTGTTTGGCTTGACTCGACCGGACCTCTTAGAAGCTTCAATATTCGGGCCCTTCTCTTCGTATTCGTCCGCCTCATCCGCATCGTGATCATCGTACAGCTGAGAGGCGTGGGCAGACTGTCGTACAGCAACATTCGGGCGCTCGGGCTGTCTGGCCACCCGTGCTGGCTGTCCGTATACCACCCTGTTTAGCTCCTCATCAGGAAGATCGTCCCAATACTCGTCGTATTCATCATCGTAATCCTCTTCGCCTTCCTGCTCTTGATTGTTGTGATCATTCTTGCGGATTTGACCATGTCTTTCTTCAAAACGCGCTTCATGGGGAGGCTCGAGGCGTGGAAGAGGCAGATCTTGAGTGACGCTTTGCTGGACTGGCAGAGCATGTGCACCGGAAGGTAAGCGCTTTCGCTTGTACACGATGTCTGCTGTATGCTTATTCGTGGGTTTGGCGGTTTCGCTGCCAGACGCCGCATCTTCATACTTGCCATGCTGTCGCAAGCCAGTCTTACGATTCTGACCCTGGAACTGTGGAGCCTGAACCGGTGTCAGCGCCCTACCGGCTTTTCTCAAAGTAGCTCGATTGGGTCCAGCTTGCTCTTGCGCAGGCAGCTGCGGTGAAGCTCGTGCTTGCGAATATGCATTTGGCCTTCGTGGCATACTTCTTAGGTGAGCTTCTGGCACGGCCAGCAGACCGGTACCGCCTCTTCTAGGCCGCCTATCAACATACGCATCTTGTTTCGTGGTTTCGGCAGAGAAGTGCTCGACCATGGCCTTGAATTCCGCATTCCGGTCGAATTTTCGAGGAGAACCTTGCTGTTCAGGATCGAAAGCCGGCAGGTCGTTCATGATTGCAGATGTGGAAGACTTAGCATGAGGTCTCCTCCGAAGCTTTGAGCGCCTTGCCGCCGCTTCAACTTGTTCTGTCCGACTTGCAACATGTGATAGCTTTGCTTTGTTGCGCGGAGCTCTGCCTACGGCAGCTTTCTGGACTGTGTTAGCTGACGGTAGCTGCAGTGCGGGGCGATTGCTAGGCGGCTGATTGTGGAACGATTCAGCAAAGATGTGCCTACTCGGAGCAGCGCACAAGAAATCTACCTTGACTATCTCCTGTTCTGGAAGATCCGGGATTGCAAGGTTGTCCAGTCCAGCCTCAGCCATGTGCGCACGATGTCGCCACTTTGCTACGTCCAGCTGGGCAAGTGCAAGGGACCTCTTTAGCTCATCGATCTCTGCCTTCCTTTCAGCATCTACAGTCCTCGGTTGAGGCGGCTCTTCAGAGTCGGACCCGATTGAGATGACCTCCCACGGTCTGCCGGATGAACTAGCCTGAGCCACTTTGGGACGGACCAATTCCATCGATCTGACCAACACCGGCATAGGACTGGGTGCAAAGAATCTGCTCTTGACTGTTGACTGGGCCTGGGAGGCCTGATTTGCGGTTTCTGCATTCGGCAATACGTCACAGGTGCCGTGAAGATTGCCTGTTGGCCATGTCCTATGACCTGAGGCATCTGATTGACATGTTGGGCATTGGAGGCCATGCACAGGACGAGCGGCTCCTCCTGTATGCGATGTGATTGTCGGGTTTGCCATGTTGTCATTGCCGCTGTCCTGTTGCCGTATAGTCTTGTTCATGGGAGCCAATGTCTTGGATGGGACAACGATGGCATTGTTGTCAACAGCTGGAGCAGCTCGCTGGTCTGGACGCGATGCAGCGCTATGTCGAGCTGTGGTCTTAGGCAAAGTGCCCGCAGGGATAGCTGCAGGACTCGAGTGAAATATCAACAGATTCCTGAGCCCCTCTTGAGATCGTGAAGAAGGTGGCTTGGCATGCACTTCACTGATATCTGCGATGTCGGCTTCATGCGGCAATTCAGCGGGGAAAGGCTCATCGGCAACCTTGTCCGATGTCCCAGAAGCCACAGCGTATCGCGATTCAGCCTTCCACGTATTGACAAGTGATGCTCCGGGCTTGGCATTGGCTTCGGACTCGTGAAGCGTTGGCACAGGTCGTTCTTTCTGGCCCGACGTGTGGTCAAGACGAGACCGCGTGGTATTCTCCGAAAGAGTGCTCTTAAAAGGGACGTTTTCGTAATCGACAGCCGAATCATGATCCACTAAGCGCCGGCCAACGTCAGGCGATAGCCTGACACCAGCCGGACTCGGGTCTTGATGACAGTCTCGTTTCGACCTTCTAAGCCCAGAGTGTTGCGTGTCCTCCACCTGCTTATCGTCATGAGGAAGTGAGGGTATATGGTTGGTGTGCTCGACGATGTAGTCCAACGACATCGTATTGGGTCTTGACAGTGTCATCTGGGCGTCGTCGCTGACATTGAAAGCATTGCCTGTGTCGGAGGCGGAAGGCACAGATCGGGTTGGATTTGCGATAGCCGCCTTCTTACCCTTATCGCACTCTGAGATGTGCTGAGAGGTCGAAGGCACCGAGCTGTCAAGCAGCTCCACCACTTCCTGATCGCTGTCACAATCCATGTCGGCTGATCCGTCATCGTTGTCATCTTTGTCCGCCGCGCGAACCTCCGACTTCACTGCGGGAATCTCGGCTGGCATGGCTGAGCAGTCGACTTTTTTCGAGACGTTGTTGTCTGATCTATCTGCATCGTCATGCTCTGGATCAATTGACAAGGAAGGCCGAGAAGCAGAATGCTCATCAGGACCCTTGACTCGTAGATTTAGCTGGTCTTGATGCCTGCTTTGCGCTGCACAGAAGTCTTCTCTGGTTGGCGATCGAGCTGTCTGACTATTCTCCTTGACTTCCATGGCCTGAGAAGGGTCATCTGCGTTAAATTTGTGCCGCTCTGAAGGATCCTCGCCAATCGGACTTGTTGATGGGGGCTTGAAAAGCTGCTTGACGCCAGGAATCTGCATCAACGGTCCAGCAACCGCAAAGTCCCTTGCGTACACGTCATCCCTTGGTGCTGCGTCTGAAGACGGCGGCGAAGACGAATACAGCAGCTCGGGCGTGATATCGGGTGGAGGTGGCGAGACCAAACGCGGACGGACGGTTGATGTTCTTTCGCGATTTATAACGATGGTGGGTGCCGGCTGCAAATGCGGGAACTGGCCAGAAGTAGGCATTTCTACATCATCCCAGGTAGACTTTGGCTCTTGGGAGCCGCAATGAGATGCAGTCTCGTGTTCATTCTGCTGATCCGCCCTAGGAACGAAACAGACGCTTTTCGTGCGTCGAAGAGTTTCGAAGCGAGCCAGTGGTGATTGATCCACTACGCGAGGAACCGAGACTGTCGTTGACCCTTTCGGAGGATTGAGGGCTTGCTGACGAAGAGACCGTGATTTGTGTTGCGGCGTCTCATAGACCCTTTCTGGCTGGATGTCCACTGTTGGTGATTGATTTCGAGCTAGGTTGGAGGTCGATGACTGCGGTTCAAGCATATTTGCATCATCTTGGGCATATCTCGCAGCACTTGGCTGCAGTTGAGACTTTTGGAGGTCGTGCTTTGCAGCCGTTTCGATCGACATCGGCATTGCCTGGCTACGGGTCCCATCATGTGAATCTGTCTTTCCCACTTGCGTGGCGTGAGCGAAGGAGGGGAGAGCGTCCTCCTTTCGCCATGCACTCGCCTCAACTACCTCTTGGTAAGCAGTCGGAAGGCTGTTGCTGCGGCGAAGGGGCCTTTTCTTGCTCAAATTTTGGAAGAATGCACTCTTTTCCGCATTATAGCTGTCTTTTGACATGTCTTCCTTTTTTACCTTTACCAGAGCTCGTGTAGGCGTGCCGCTTGATGCTTCATCCTTATCTAAGGCAATGGCAGGCTTCGTGTCGTCAAGTTCTGCTTCCGCCGTAGGTGTTGAAGGTGGCATTGGAGAAGGCGGAGGCACTCTGTCTGCCATCGGGGATACGACAGGTGTACTAGGTGCCAGTGGGGAAGCCATCTTGCTGAGGGCTCCGAGTGAGAACTTGGGCTTGTTCAGCAGTCGTTTTGATCGTCTTCCTTCAGGTGGAAGAACAGATTGCGAGCGGCCCTCAATCGAGTGAACGGTATCTTCACCCCAGGTGACCTGAAACAGAAGTTCAAAGAGATCGTTGGTGAGGCAGCCATTGAAAATTCAGATCGGCTTCAGGATAGCATGGGCACTAGGAGAGCCCAGCAGAGGGTAAACTGACCTTTTTGCCAGCCGCCGTTTCTGACGCTACAGCCCCAAAATCGGCAGAATTGGAAGATCCGTGGCTGTTCTCGTCGAAGCCACCAGGTCTGCACGACGTCAGCAACGAAAGATCACCAAACAAGAGGGGTTAATCAGTCATACCGCGCTAGCTAAGCACAAATTATGATCCCATCGGAAAAGCAAGCTCACCCTGGAAGCAATTCAACAGGCGGATACGCCCGATTCCAATTCTCGACTCTCGTAATCGACTTTTCTTTCAACCACTGTTGCTTTGTTCCCCTACGACTTCCCAACGAGCTCGACCTGAGCAGTCGACCGTGCTGAGCCAGCTTGACGACTTGACGGTCGGTATCTCGCTGTCCCGGTTTGGCAGCCTCGGAATGGTGGCTGTCCGGACGACCTAGAACCATTAGTGTTAGCTTAAACATTCTTGACAGCTCGTGTTATGCGTAGATACTGACTTGAACGACCTCTAACGGAGTCAGAAGGCTCGTAAGGCTCCATGTGCTGATTAGCAAGGGAAACAGCGGAACGACGCGGGTCGTCGAACCAACGCGGGACCACCGAGTGGTTGTTGAGCGACGACGATGTCTGGTGATGCTGAAGGTACGAAGGAGCCAGATCCAGTCGCTCCCGTCCTCGTTGTCGACCCTGTTGTTTACCTGAGTCCAGCGGCCCGTGCGGCGTCCACTCCAGCGCGTCCTTCAGGCAGCCACGCGAGTCGAGCAGCGGCTGACGAGCACCAAAAGGCACCAGTTCACGACTGAAGGACGATCCGTCGTGCTCGAGGTCGTCCAGAGCAGTTGTCGCTGTCAACGACGGGCGGTGCAGCGATATCGAGGTGCAGGAGTCGGTCGGAGGAAGAGAAGCGTCCTCAGTCTGTGGAAGCCCAAGTGGCCGACGAGAGGGAGCATCTGGGAAACAATAGCCCGGGATTGAATGACGTGATTGGCTGTTATGCATCCCGAGGGGGGTTTGGCGAAGCCACGCGTCGTGGTCGGCGTAGTAGCTTTGATATCCTGCGGGCGTGGGAAAGGGAAGTGAATCAGCCTCGAACTGTTCATTTGATCCGTAAGACGCGTCTTCGGGAAGCGTGGGAAGGGGACCATGCGAGCTGGTGAAACCATTCTCTGATTCTGCGCAGAGACGCGTCGCTGCAGGTAGGAGTTCCCACGGTCGAGCAGGCAAGGGCGGCTGCGGCTGCGGTGATGAGTGACCGACTGAAGGGGCGTGTAAAAGGATCGCTGGGCACTGCTCATTGTGAGATGCTGCTGTTGCACGCGGCTCGAGACTGTGATTGAAAGCAGTGGGTCGCGTCGGATAGTCCAGCGCGGGATGGAGGGGGTCATAGCTGTCGTCTGTTTGATGAATGCCTGCGTCCAAGCTTTTGCTTTGAAGATCCCGAGTTTCTCCATCACCACTGTAGTCCTGCTTCACGAGACTATGATGCCGCTTGTATAACACCGCAGCGTCTTTCTTTCCTTCTTCTACATCTTTGTCGACATCGTCGACATCCTCGCCAACATCATCGTAAACGAGCTCGGGAACGTCTTCTTCCATTGCAGAATCTGCATCTCCAGCTGACGTGCTGGCTTGTCGGGCTGACTCGTCTCGCATGGCAGACGTCTCAAACTGAGCGTGTAAGTCCGCAGGCATCGGCATCGGTCGTATAGCTTTCCCAGTTGCGGCGTACGCCCCTCCAGCAGCGTCAACAGAGTCATGAAATGGCTGAGCATGATAGCCCATATCGGCTGTAGCTTTCCAGCTTTGGTGAGTGTCGGGATGAATGACATCATCATGCCATTCTGGTCTCTTGATGTGCTGAAAATAATCATCGATGTGTGGCAGGGTGACTTGTCTTGTGATTTCCAGCATATCCTTTTCGGCATCGTTTAGTTCGATTGGAGCATCTAATTGAGCTTGAGCAGTGCTTCTAGCAAACCCACTGCGACGACTGGCCCCGTCTGAAGCGTTGAAAGATGATCCAGCAGCAGCAACAGGGATGCTGTATTTCCATTTCCTGCGCTTCTGACTGCGGTCGTCGACATCGTGAGAGCGGAGCGTACGTGTCCTCGAGGTGTTAGAGGGAGAATGGCATTCGATGTTCCGCCCCTGGGAAGGCGAAGCTCTCGATTTCATCTTCCTGATCTTTGCACTTGTCGAGCGAGCTTTGACTTCGACTGTTTCAGCCTTGCATTCTTCATTCTCGTCATCGTCCTTCGCGCCTTTGCAGCTTTCAAATCCGTGCATCTCCTTATCGAATTCATCGACATCTGTTGATCTAGCTCGTTTCTGAGCAGATGAACGATCAATCTTTGGAGAGACGGCGGCGGTGGTAGGCAGAGCTGCTGGCCGGCTTGCAGGACTGGCTGTCGATTGCGATAGTACAGATGAGGAGATAGACGAGGGCGGCGAGGGAGGAGAGGGGGAAGGAGAGAAATAAGGTGATACGACGCGTCCGGAGCGAGTCTTCATGTTTCTCCCTCTCTATTGTGGCTTTCTTCTGATCTAATGGTAGCTGGAACAAACGCGTTGCTGAAGGAGAACCAGAGAATTGAAAGAAAGTCGGCAAAGCGGATGAGGCACAAGGGGACGAAAAAGGCAGGAGACTTCAGTCGAATGGCCTGTAGCGATATGAAGTCTCATAAATACGAATAGGACCTACCAGAGTCGTGCTACCTGCCAGCCTCTTTCGAGGCACTAACCCGCCAAGCCGTCTCTCTTCCCTAGTCTCTCCTTTCGTGTCAGCACGGAGAGTGGACACGGGCGTCTAATTGTTCGAGATGTGCGTGCTGCGCGTTGAGCAAGTCCTGCGTGACAGAGATGGCAGAATTCGATAAGGCGCGCCAATGGGGAGGTGTAGCAAGCAGTTGAGTGAGTTGTGTGTATGGAAGAGAAAAGAGAGCAATGAGTCGGGAGGAGCATCAGTCATAGGTAAAAGAGACGAGTGAGCCATCCAATCGGCCGTATTGTCCCTGTTTTGCGGTCAGTCGAGCCACACTGGAATCCGTTCCCTCCCTTTTCACATATCTTACTCATTCTGTTTGAACATGAGAAGAGTGAAAGGACGAGGCGCATTGGCACGAGGTCAGAGCGTGGGATGATTTCGCTTCGCCTTTTCAGCATGAGCTGGTCGTCGATACGACACGCACACGTGTGAATTCTCTCGGATTCACCTTAGCCAACGCACGGACGTCAGCGTGAGATTTCGAGCATGAGGATGAGAGGCTATGTGCGCGTGACGAGGTCATCTTGCGGGAATTGATCACGGGCCAAGAGCTACTGCGTCGCGCTTCTGTGCTTCTCACAAGCATGAACAAAAGGTGCCCTCGATCAGCTTGTTGCCGAAGAGTCGCCTAGACGATGAGGAATAGCACAGTTACGCACGCTGGCTGTAGATCCAGGTTGTAGCGACCTGCTTTCGATGGGAGCGTCACTGAGCTGTGGATGCCATGGTACCGTGTGGTATCTTGTGTGCGCCAGAGCAAGTGTAGCCGCATCATTACGTACCCGCGTCCCCCATCACGGTTTTGAGGGAATTAAGACGTGCATGCTAGCGAGTGCCGCGTGATCAATGATGCGGGATTGCTTGCTAAGAGAGAGTACTGTAGTGACTGTGTGTCTTGCGAGGTAGACATTATTGCTGCTCTTCTCCTTCTCCTCTGGACGCGCCGAATGCACCAGCGCAACTACTGCCTGTCGAGGGCGCGAATGATGCGAATTGCACGCACGCACGCTCGCACGCATAACGTCGTCCACTCGTTGCATCAATTGTGCGTGTGATTGGTACAGTAGTACATGAAGTCCATGCGTGGCCCATTGGCATTGCATGGCATGCGATGTCAGATGCGTGTGTCCAGGCTCGCGTCTATGGCGGCCCGCAACGGAGTTTAGGCAAATGGATGGTGTGGGAGCAGGCGGGCAACGCAGCTGCAGGACCTTTTACTCTGCTCTACTCGAGCCACAGCGCACCGCACACGAGAAAGGAGGGAAGAGAGAAGTGGCAGCAAGAGCATGCAGGCAGGGCAGAGACACTCTTCTTCTTCTCGTCCTCCCCTTTGAAGGGTTCGCGGTGAAGGAGGGAGAAGCAACTTGAAGAAGGCAAGGGAGATCTTCAGAAAAGGACGACAAGCTAGGACATGCGAGCAGAGTAGTAGGACAACTATCCCACCGCATCACGTACAGCTGCAGCTACTGCCTCGACACAGTGCAGCACTATCGCCCAGCACCATACGGTCTCGCGCATCATTCCCCCAAAGGGCGATCAACAAAGACCCGGGCTATCTCATCTTTTCTGCTTTAAGCATCACAGCAGTGAGAGGAGAATGAAGGGCGCACCATCCAAAGGCGCCTCACTCGCTCAGCAAGTCAACCGCGACGTCCTCGACACGGCAGCCAGCGGGTCCTCGGTCCTGCCCTTGTCCTCGCCGTCTGCACGCGGCCCACCCACGCCCAGCAGCACGAGAATGGCATTCTTGCCCAGTGCATTGAAGAAGAAGAAGCAGACGCAGGCGCAGGCTGGTAGTTCTGGTGGAGAAGCCAGCGAGGATGCTGCAGTGAGCAGGGCGGGTGCTGCATCTGGCAAGAATGTGCACCCCGGCGCAATCACGGGCAGCAGCGCGATGACATCGTCGTCTACTCCTGTCGGAGCTAGCGCATCGCCCTCTGCGCGACATCAGCAATCACAACTACCCACTACAAGCGGCAGCAGTCGCGCCTTTGCGCCCTCGCAATTCCCCGCCGACAGCCAACAGCATTTCAACACTTCACGAACGCGAGATCAGGCCGAAGCAGCTGAAGAGCGTGCCAAAGAACGACTGTACGGCGCCAGCCTGGTCAGTTCGCAAGAACAAGCGAGTGAGACTACAGGGTATCCACAGACTAGTGCTACACGCAGGCAGCAGCAGCAGCAGCAGCAGCAGCAGCAGCAGGCGACGTCGGCTCTAAACAGTGCTGCCGGTAGCACCGCAAAACGACCAGCAAGGGGAACAGCAGTCCATCAGTCGAGCTATGGGTTCGGACGCGCCATGCCGTCGTTGAACACGCAGCAGACACAGCCCGCCATGTACCCAACCTCACCTACTACGACGACGACGTACGGCTTTGCGTCCCCTGCAATGACGCCCTCGCTAGGCGTGGGCGGCGGCGAAAACGATCGTCAGCTCGCAGCTGGTGCATCGGGCGCAGCAGCGGGCGCGAGTGGCAGTGGCAGCACGGGCAGGAACGCCGGCATGCAAATGCGAGATGCAGATGAGATACGGCGCTACTACTCGCGGCATGAAGAGGATGACGACGACGACGTGGTGCCACGGAGCAGCACGCCAGGTCTTGCTGCTGCTGCTCATGCGCCTTCGCCACCACCGCAACACAGTCCAGGTGAAGATCCAATCGCGCGAGAAGCTCGTGAAAAGGCAGAAAATGAACTTGCTGCGAGACTAGGTGGTGGAATTGGTCTCACGAGCGATAGGATAGGAAAAAATAGTACGAATCGCAAAGATGCGATCTCTAGTCCTAATAATTTGGATACGCTTGATACGGATGATGATGATAATGCGCATCATCAGCAAGCGGCCGCAGCGACGAGTCCGAACCCGAATACTGCAAGGAGGAAGAGCGGGTCTAGTGGGAGTCGTGGAGCTAAAGCTAGAAAAGGCAGCAATACCGGCTCTGGATCAGATAAGCAAGCAAAGAAGCGCACGTCGCTGCATGCGATTGATTACGAAAAGCAAGGGCATGCGAGGGAAAAGCAGTCGCATCTGCAGAACGAGTCTCTAAACAATAACAGCAACGAGAGGAAGAAGACACAAGGGATCCAATTCTCACCCAAGGTCACCACTGCAGGATGGACTATTTCATGGCGCGCTATCAAGCGTAAATTGATGCTCGCTAGTACTGGAACACCTTCATCTGGCGAAGGATCTCGACGCTCAGAAACGAGCGAAACAAGTGGTGGATCACGTCATCGACAGTATTTGCGTTCCAACGCCGCTGCCGCTCACGGTCACGGTCACAATGAAAAGACCGTTCATATTCAAGGGGTTGAAGATGGACTTGAGGATGAAGACTGGGAAGTCGATCAAGTAGTCGTTGATAATGAATGGTACGATGATGAAGGGAACGCTCTACTCTGGGATGGAACGCGTACCGCATCTGCAGCCGGCGGTGGTGCCGCTGGTGGAACGCTTGGTGCTGCCTCGGGCCCACATGGCGCACACGGAGGAGGAGGAGCACATGGAACCCACCACAGTCACCATGAGCGATCTAGTAACGGAGGAAGGGATAACACAACGGGACATTCGGAGACGGCGGGAAGCTTGATCGTGAATCCGACTATTAAAGCCATTGATGGAGTGGTGACCTTTTTCAGGGGCTATCTCATTCCAAAGGTGCGTTTTTTTGATTCTTCGTTGCAGGTATGCTTAGCTTCAACGAAAGAATCTGACTCTGGCTTTCTTCGCCATCTCCATTCATCGTGCCTTGCAGCTCAACTACTTTTTCGAGCCCCGCTTTGGCGATCCAGACAAGGAAGACAATTTCCGCAAAGAAAGATGGTACAATTCAAAACGTAACGCTACCTTTGGTTGCGCTTTTCTTTGCCTCAATTGGTTATTGCTGGTCGCTCTCCTCAATCCTATCGGTATCTGGCAAAAGGTCATGTATTATGGCGTTCTTACGCTGTTTACTTGGATCCTGCCAGTCCTCGTCGCATTCGATATGCCGAGGAAATCGCCAAACACATATTCCCTTATCGCGATCACTGCGGTCATGATGCCGGCTTTCTTTGGAAGTGCGTTCAGAACATTCTCCCGACGATCTGGACATTCATAGTATCTGAAACGCGATTACCCAACTTGCTGACTTTGATTTTCCTTTTTCTCATTATGCGATCCATCCAGTCATCTCCATGTATGTCTGCCACTTTTTGAGGTGGGGCGCCGACAACTGCGAAGGCCAGACTTTCCTCACGGTCCAATACTATGCGACTGGATTCTGCGTCATTGCGCTCTTTGCGCTAGGCGTGAACAGGCTCATGACCGCGCTGGCACAGACGGTCTATTGGATCTTGACCTGTGTCATGCTCATTCCCGACAACAAGAATTATTCACGTACAGCAATCAATTTCCTCATCTTCAGCATCTTTATCCTCTTTCTTCATTTTCAACAAGAACGGATCGACAGACGGATGTTTACACTCCGAGCACAACTCAAAATCTCGTATCGCGCTCTGCAAAAGTCACAAATCGCAGAAAAGAAGGCTTCGAACTCGAAGAAGAGGTTTATTAGCTATATCTTCCATGAAGTTCGCGTACCGCTCAACACGGCATATTTGGCGTTTCAGAACCTCCAGCATAGTGGAGGCTTCAACCGCGATGACGAGGATCAGATGGTTGAAGTGTATGCCCTCGAGTCGAGCTTGCAGCAGGTCCAGCAAGTCTTGAACGATGTCTTGGAGTGAGTTGAGCCCGTTTTGCGACATCTTCCTATTCGTGGCGCTAATTCATCTCGTTCTGCAGTCTTCAACGCATGGACGCTGGACGCTTTGAATCCTCCTCGCAGCCCTTCAACTTTCATCGCGCCATACAAGCACTGGTCGCAAGTCTCAAAGTCGCAGCTACCGCCAAGCGTCTCAACCTCGATGTCTCGCTTGATGAGCGCATTGACAATCTGCCACAAAGCTTGGATATCTTCGGCCAGCGCGCTAGCTACGTCATGGGCGATGAAATCCGCTTGCGTCAGGTCTTGACGAACATTGCCAGTAACGCTGTCAAATTCTCAAGAGAAGGCAAAGGAGGCATCAAGGTTCGCACTAAGCTGATCTGGCCGACCGAGCAGGCTCTGGCAGATCACGACAAGTTGCTTGATATGGGCGACGGAAATGACAGGACAGCGAGCGATGTCACGCGTTGGAGAGACTCGGACGTGACTCCAAATGTCCGCCCAGCCTCGCGCGAAGGACCCTTGCCGACAGCCACAGACTCCGACATCACTTTTGCAGCCGACAGGGACAGCCGAGATCGTGAACGTGACATTGAAAAGGAAGCTGGTCTACCTAAAGGTGACGCAAGAGACGGCGAAAATACATTGGAAATGCCCAAAATCCTCGCTAGGAACGATAGTGACGATTCCGACGCTTCGAACCCTTACAAGCGCAGTCAACGGGACTTTGTCATCCTTCGCATTGAAATTGAAGACAATGGACCAGGCATCAAGCCTAGCGATATGATTGATCAGAGACTGTTCAGCGCATATGTGCAGACGGAGATCGGAAGGATTCAAGGTGCGTTATCAGTTTCCTGAATAAAGTGCACGCACTAATTTGCTTCACTCTGGTCCTACAGGCGGCAAGGGTAGCGGACTTGGCTTGGCTATCGTGCGTGCAATCGTACAAATGACAAGAGGCCGTCTGGGCGTTCAGTCATCACGGCACGGAACGACCTTCTGGATCGAGCAGCGTTATGCGCTAGCCACGCGGTCTGAAGTGCAAGAACTACAAGAGCTGCCTACTCCACTTTCATTCTCTGTAGAGGAGCCTGTTCCCAAACCTCTCCGCCCGCCCGTCAAGCCATATCGGGATGGTGAATCCTCATACTCGCAATATTCGCAGTCAAAGGTTGACGCAGCAGCGGCCCTGGGGCTGCAACCTACACCCATGTCTGAGCATGACCGACCTTTCCTGGGGACCGCACTAAGCCGTTTGCCATCGACTACGCCCGGTCTGTCAGAAACGCACAGGCAAGCTTCCGGATCGATATCTTCCCTGCCGAGCGCATTCACCAACGCTTCAGCGGGCAATACTAGCAATGTCGGTAATACTTCGGCAACGAATGCCATCGACATTCATTCGCCATTAACGTCGGAGAATTGGAGCCAGAGCAACCTCGAGCGTTCAATCATGCCTTCGATGAATGTCACTGCTCCCACACCGCCTGCGCGCCAGTCAGCAATAGCAACGTCTACAAGCTCCCCACCGCGGTCTCCACCCTCAAGGACGGCATCCATACCAGCCGCTAGCCCAGTCTCGATGAGCGACGCCATACCCATGTTGCCTGCGAGCGCATTGCAGTCGACCCAAGAAGCACAGGGGACGCCAGGTGGTGGAGATGACACACCGCAAAGAGCTGTAGACGATTCTCCAGCAGGCGAGGAGGCCTTCACGCCAATGACACGGCAAATTGTGACTGTTCCAACGCCCGAAGTTGAAAATCCAGCTCGAATGTCACCACTGCCTCCTCCTTTGAACTCCGTTAAGCGAAGCTCAGCAAGCAGCGTGCCAAGCATCGCATCGGCTCTGAGCGCACCGACCAGCGCATCGCCACCACCTCAAGCAGGCTCAGCGCAAGCGCAGTTACCAGCTCAGGAAAAGCTCAATGCCCTCATTGTCGATGACGATCCGCTTACGCGCAAGCTCATGTCGCGAATGATGTCCCGGCTTGGTTGCAACGTCGACGAAGCCGAGAACGGACAAATGTTCCTCGATGTCGCGCTGGGCGATAAAGCGCAGGGCAAAGAGGCGAAGCATTACGACATTGTCACGCTTGATAATGCAATGCCTGTAATGACGGGCGAAGAAGCTATCAGGGTCTTCCGCAAAGCGGGCAGAAAGGACCTCGTGATTGGCGCGACTGGTAATGCGCTAAAGGGCGATCAAAATGCATATCTAAAGGTAAGCTGGAGCAGCTTCTCACACATAGGATTGCCTGGGCTGTAAATTGAGCAATGGTCACTTTTCACAGGCGGGCGTCGACACCGTTCTTACCAAACCTATATCAGCGCGGGATTTGACGGCTCAGCTCAATGTGGCTCGGCGAAGACGTCAGCTTGCCGAAAATCAAGCATCTCAAGGCCTAGCTCCGCCGAGCTAGCCCGACTACAAAATCATGAGTAATTCAGCTCAGTGTACCCTCAACTGTCAATACTTCTCAAGATACATCTTCACCTAATTCCGCCGCGCTTGCATACACGATTCTAGCATGCGCGCTCGGACTCACGGCGGCACCATTCACTACATTTCCCTCATAGTCGTCCCAATTCTATCCTCGCCAATACATCGCTCTTTTCACCAAAAATCATACTTGGCATCCGGGCACATTCGTTACCTAAACATCCGGTTCATTCTACAAAATCCACCACAAACTCTCTCTTTACTTTCAGTCGTCAGTCCGCACCCGATACAATCAAGGGTAGTCTCAGTCAGTTCTGTCATTGTGATACTGGGCAACGAGGGTCAAGGGTATTCTTTCGGTAATTGTCATCGTCGTTGTACAGTAGAGACTCTTTCTGGTGTGTTAGTCTCCTCCGTGTCAGTATCTAATAGAAGCGGATCTAGACTACCAATGAGGGAAAGTCTGCCAACTACCAATGAGGGAAAGTCTGCCAAGCTCTGGTATCGCCTGTTTCGCTTCGTTGAAGCATTCGTGTGCTTCCCTCTGGCTGCAAAAGCCAGCGTGGGGCCCTTCACTGGCAGGTGGCGAATATGGAGCCCTTCCAGACCAGACCAAAGAGTCGCCGAGACCGTACAGTCGTTTGCTTACGAGCTCATCACATAATTGCATGACATTGTCAGCAACGTCTGCGCAGTGCATGCTCTTGTCTTTGCGCCTTTCGACCTCGTACGATCGTCATCGACACTGCTGCCGGTCGAGTGCGATGTCCCTTGGCAGGACATCGACCACCCGAACTGGACACCTGGTCTGCACACTCACAACTTAATCAACTATGGTCCTCTGCGTCTTGTGCTGGCTCGCCTACGAGGGCGGCAAGAAGGCCCAAGTGGCCTACAAGAAGCGACAGTGAGTGAATGCGATAGATCGAGGACATGGTGTGATGCCCCAATCGCATCACCCCGACTGGCTGGATGTGATGCTGATGCTTGCTTGTATCGGTACGACAGAGAACGCAAGCGTATCACAAAGGAAGGCGGCGACGACGAGAAGGCCGTCCTGGCCGAGCAGCTCGCTCAAGGCAACGGCGAGGCGCAATGCACCTGTGATCATGCAAACCACACGCACAGTGAGGCCTGCGTCGAGGCTGCAGAGGCACCACCCGCATACCATGAAGTGCCGAAGGAAGTAGCCAAGACTGCCTGAGAAGTCAACATGTCTTCGTACAAATGGCCGGGCTACGCTCTCCATCGTCACCTGTGGCGCTACACGCACTACAAAGTCAAGCTCTCGTATACGTCTGCGAGCCACTCACTGTATCATTCTCTCGCATCCGTTCTATAGTGTAAGCCTGCCGGTCTTTCAGAGTCCCAAAGTCCTGCTTTTGCGCATGCTGATCAGATCTGACTTTTTACATCCAGATCATATCTCCATCACTTCTTCCAGTGTAGCTACAATATGTGTTTCTGTTTGCATCTATAACAAGATCATCATCCCTCTGCCTCGCTAATTTGGCCATTCAGCAAGTCTGCCTGCTTTCGTTGCCGGCCTTGAGCTTATTGCGTCGACCTAGAATCGTCGTTTGCAGACACCCATGCAGCCATTGACTGTCTCATCAGGCTTAGCCATTCGTGCTCTAACAACCGTTCACGACGGTTCCGGCTGAAAAAAAGGAGAGGACTGTGCTCTTAATAAAGTCGAAAGCGTAGGCAAAAGGCCTGGCCTAGCCAGGGCGGAGAGCATCGGAAGCATGCATGTAAGCAGCGTGCATTGCAATACTAAAGCTACATTTGGTGCACACGAATACTCAGCTCCCCATTGGTGCATCGACTTGAGCAGGACTGGCACACTCGCTCAGTTGAGATGATAAGAAACCCAGCGCTATTCAGCATCGTGGCGATTACAGCGCATTCCTGCGCCTAGTCGAATGGCTCGTCAATACCTTCCTCCTGTTTGACTTCTGGTGTGGTTTCATTGACTGTAACGGGCTGCTCGAGAGCCGCTTGAGTGGCCTCCACCTGAGCATTGCCATAGTGTGGATGCTGGTCTGAGCCTGACTGATAGCCAGAAGGGCCCGCCTGAGTTTCCCCCTGGTAAGCCGCCGCAGCTTGATTCTGGTCCGCACTGTATGCGAACAGGTCCTCTAGGCTTGACGGTTCTTCCGCAATGACCGCCGACATGGTCGTCGCTGTATTGTTGCTGGCCGTGCGGGCTTTGAGCGATCTGCTGCTAGAGGCGCCAGCTCGATGCATAGTCTGCGAGCCATGGTGATGGTGATTGTGGTGTCGATAATGATGATGGTGGGGTGCAGACGGGTCACTCATGTAGTGATAATAGCCATCAATGTGCTTTCGAGAAGGTGGCTTCTTGGGCGTGCTGCTAGGTGCGCCACGAGGTGTCTGATACATTGAGTTCTGTGATGGAGGAATGTCATAGTGCAGCGTATGATTCGCAACATCTTCATCTGTGTCTCCAGCGATGTAGTCCTCGAATACGGGCTTGCCGTCTTCGTACATGCTTTCGAAGGCGTCTTTGTACTCTTCCGTGTCCGATGGAATAGCACGTTCCTCTCGCAGCTCCGGGAAGAAGTCCAGAACTGCTCATCGGCACGCGTTAGCTAATCCTCAATGGATATTCAGAGCCTTTTTATGCCCACTTTCAAAGTCTGTTGCGCCGTCGCGGCTGACAGCAGCGACGCAGAAGCGATCGCTGAATTGCAGCTGCCATACGCCCTGCATGTCCTGAATGACATCCTTGATGACGACGCCTCGTCTGATATCCCAAACGCGCAACTGGCCTTCACAACCCGAGACGATGCGGAAATCGTCGTGCTTGAAGCAAGTGATAGCACCAGCATTGGCAGAGAGCGTCTCTATGCATGTACCCGAGTTTGGATCCCACACTTTCAGAGTCGAGTCTGCGCCAGCTGAGACGAGGAAATGGTAGGAGCAGCCAAGCAGGCCGACGAGCGAGCTATGCCCGTCGAGCCTAAATAGCGGCTCGCCAGTCTCAAGCGACCAGATGCGTACAGTTCCGTCCATAGAGCCCGATGAACAGCGATTGCGAGCCGTATCAAGCGCGACAGAGTATACCTTTGCTGTATGACCGACAAGTTTATGCCTGCATTCGCCGGATAACAGATCCCAGACGCGCAAAAAGCAGTCGTAGCTTCCGCTCACTACCGTCCTGCCGTGCGCGGCCAGAGCACGGACTGCCAAGCCGTGTCCTCGCAGAACACGTATATGGTAGGCGTTGTTGGCGGGATCTGTGGTCTCATCGCTGGGTGATGGCGGTACGAATGGCATGAGGGAGGATGTTCGAGCGGGGTAGGGCAGTCGCCAGACACGAAGTGTCCAATCTCTTGAGCCAGTCACGATTAGCGGACAAGGTGGCTCCCAGACTGGCGCGCCATTCGGATCCGGATTCACTACATAACGTATGCATATCAGCTCTGTGTCTAACGTAAGTTAGACATGGGCGCCACTTCTTACCATTCACTGGCTCCACAATCTGCAAGCACCGCACCGTACTTGTATGACCATAAAAGACGTGCGTGCATGCGCCAGTCTCCAAGTCCCAGACTCTGACCGTCCTATCCGTGCTTCCGGAAACAAGGACATTGCCAATATATTGAAGCGCCCAAACACCACCATCGTGCCCTGCGAGGCGCATCCTCAATTCTCCAGTGAGAGTATCATAAACGTCGATAGTGGGGTCGTCTGAAGCCGTGACAATCTTTTCATTGTCAAACTGTAGATTCGTGATTACGCTCGTTTGCAAGCCGCGGAAAGTGGTGCGGTGGACTGAAGTTGCGGGATCTTCAGGAGAAGACCAGTGTGAACGTACAGCTACGCGTTTCTTGTATATAAGCTTGAAAGGGTGCACATAGTCGCCTTGTGGAGGTAAAGATTGTGCAGCAGAAGGCGGCGAGACGGTGCCCATTTTCGAGACATGCTCATTGATGCGTGGTCGAAGAGACGATCTCTTGAGCATCTTTGTGCTCGTAGGTCCCGGAGTCGCCGGTAGCGCAGGCACAGAACCAGCATAGCCCGTCTCTGAGCTTGCAGAAAGTGCAGCAAGTTTGTCTGCTGTTGGCCTGGCGGCTTCATCGAGGTCAAAGAATTCGTCCCAGGTCTTTTGCTTCCACCTGCGCATGAAAAGGGCTGATTTCCAGTCATTGACAGCCAGCAGCTCTGGGACGCCCAGCTCACGCGCAGGCTGTGGTGGAGGCGAGGGTGTCGAGGAATCCGAAGCTCCCCGCGCAACTTGCGTGTGGGTCGCCGAAGAAGTCGACGCTTGCGCTGGGGCGCGTTTCTTGCGTGCTGATCTCGTCTGTCCCCCACCGCGACGGGATGACCCGTGTGACAGAGGCCTGCTTGTACCCACAGCGGACCAATATTCTGCTTCTCCATTCTCAACCGCTTCAGCAGGTCTATCCGGTTCTCCGCCAATCCAGAAATCTTCATCTTTAAGCAACTCTTGCCAAATCTGACCTTGAGAATCAATGAATCGTTTCCAATTCCAACATACCAGCAAGCATCGCATTATATTCTCGCTATCGAGGTAGAGCAATACTTGAAGTGCGAGTTCTGCAGGCAGATCCGAGATGAAATCTCGTTTCAAAGCGGGTTGGACGAGTCGGTTGACGCGCTGTAGTACGGGAGTAGAGGCTTGGCGGAGGAGTTGATAGAGCACACTTGCTTGGAGCTTAGGCGTCAAGCCGGAAAACTCTGACACTAGCGACGGCAGCGACATGAGCGTCGCTAGGGTGTGTCCTTCAGCTAGCGCCGCGAGCTGGCGTTGGCCGTCATCGTCATCATTGTCCGGCGATTCCTGCTCGATGGTAGTTTTCTCTGTGACATGGCTCACTGTAGCAGGGTGATAACGTCCTGCAGATGTCTCGCCTGATCTAGCGCGCACAAATGGCATAAGCTGCTTCCCCGAATCTTGCAAAGGCGCCTCTGTGTCCTTGTCTTGCAATCCATCAAAGCGAGGGGAGAGCTTCGGGCTTGGCAAAACTGCATCAGCAGCAGATATATTCTGCTTTGTCTGCTCTTGGAAGCCCGATCGTATGGGCGTAGTCTTTTCGAGTGGTGCATCCGTGCGATGACGTTTCCTCGGTGGGGAAGAGCTACGACCAGATCCATCGGCATCACCTTGTAGAGGTGCCAAATCCACTGCAGCTGCGCCTATCGAAGTAGATGGCGTCGCAGAAGCGCCACGCGGAAGTGTTGCAATCTTCGAAGTCTGACTGACAGCTTTCAGCGAATCAGCAGAAGCCCTTCGCTTGCGCTTGTGATCTGTCTGTATATTGACTGGAGGCGACGGGTGTGTCTGCTGAGACGCGTCCAATTCGGGCGTTGGCAGGCGGTCTGAAGCAATGACGGTGGGTTCTGGGATATCCTGCGAGACTGCTCTTCCTTTGCCTTTTCGGTCGACTTTCGGACTTGAAGATCTAGGTAGTTGTTGTGCGTCTGCATCATCCCCATCCAGCGAGTAGACAGCCTTCAGTGCGTCTCGCTGTCCAGTAGTGGCGGCGAGTCCATCTCCTTCGCCTGTAGACCCTCCAGCTCCGAACGCCAATGCAAAGCTCCTACACTCCATCGTATCCTTTTCCGCTCCAGCACTCTTTTCCCTGATTCTAGCATTATGTTTCTGTTCAGCGACAGCTAGTGGATAAGCGTGTCTGTCGCGATTATATTCGCCGCATAGCTCTGGACTCGTTGGTCTGGGCAGATGGATCGGCGCATAGTGTATCGTCGTCGTCGTGACTGTGCGGACTACGGTCTGACGCGTTGATGGTTGCAGACGTAGGATTGCAGCGGCTGTGCTTGATGAGGGTGCTCTTTTGGCGGCGGAGAGGGTTGCGTTAGCAGTGCTCTTGCCTTGGTCGCTCATGATGCCCTCCGACGCGGACGTCGAGGCTATCGGCGCCCCTGAGTGAGCGGCGGACATGGTTGGCTGCGTTGTTGCCAGTGATGAGCGTAGATTACTGTCTCCAGAGCATGATTCTGTCCTCCCAGGAATGACCTTGAGCAGTCCAGAGTAGGGCTGTTCTTGCGACTCTTCAAAGGGCTTGAACGACGCGTTGATGGGACTGAGCAGAACCAATCTTGCGGGCCGGGTAGCAGAGTAGCTCGAGGGTAGCAGCCAGTGCAGAGTACAGACGCTTGAGATGCCACCCTGCAGCCAGCTGGAGTCTGGCAAGTGAATGCGCGAGGTCGACGCCGTCCATGTCCGTGGCTGATCGGGCTGTAAGGTGCGCCACTCTACGCGGGTGGCTTTGAAGAAGCTTCAATGCAAGGTAACGAATGAGGAGCAGTGTGTATGTTGCATGGTAAGCTTGTCATTAATGCAACATTCTCCCTGCTTTCCTGTGTCCCCTCGCCCGGTCGCCTATCCGCCCTGCATGATTCGCTGACCAGCCTATGTGCCATGTGACCTGAAAAGATACCCGTCGAGTCACTGCACTTCTTCTGCTCTTCTCTGCTCTCGACCTACACTTGCACACTCACCATCTCTACTCTATACGCCTGCTCTAGATACATCCCCTCCCTCTCCCCCAGCATGCTCGCTTCTCGCGGCGCAGCTCACGCTCGTCGCTTCGGTCCGTCGTTGTCGTTGAAGATAGCAGCGAGGAGCCAGTCATCCAGAGCAGCAGCGGCAGCGGCAGCAGCGACACCAAACAAGGCTGCTCCCGACGCAAATTCACGCACATACGCAACAGCCGCGCCATCCACGTCCACGTCCACCTCCAGCTCCTCCCTCTTCCCTTCTCCGGCCTATGCGAAACCCAACGTAGCCAACTCGAGCAACACATGATCCACTGCTGCATCCCAAGAAATTGGCAAGTTCCAAGACACTCGTACCCACGTTCTCGTGGCAGATTATTCCAAAAGCAATGGAAATTACCTCGTAGACGCAGATGGAAATGTACTCTTGGACATGTTTGGTCAGATTGCTTCTATTGCAGTGGGATACAATCATCCAGATCTCGTGAAGCTGGCGAGGAGTGTGAGTAGCCTCCTTTTCTTCTCCTTCTTATGCGTATCTGTATCCGACTGACATTATTTGCGCGTCTTCTCCGCCATCACTCTCGCACAATTGCATATGCCACATCTAACCCTCTTCTACAATCCGCGCTTTCATCCCTCCACACAATGTTCCATGTACTTCAATCATCATCTCCGCTCATTTGTCTCACAGGACGAATTCATCACAGCCGCAATCAACAGACCCGCGTTGGGTGCCTTTCCCTCTGTAGCCTGGGCAGACATGGTGAACCAAGGTCTCGGAACAGTGAATCCAGCAGGCCTAGACCAAATCTTCACAATGCAATGCGGGTCCTGCGCGGTCGAAGGAGCTCTAAAAGCCAGTTTCTTGGCCTACCGCGCCAGGGAACGAGGACAAGATGTCGAATTCACAAAACAAGAAATAGAAAGTTGCATGGCGAATCAATCTCCTGGATCTCCTGAATTGAGCGTCATCTCTTTCAGAGGTGGTTTCCATGGACGTCTGTTTGGATCTCTTTCAACGACTAGGAGTAAAGCGATTCATAAACTTGACATTCCGGCCTTTGATTGGCCTTCGTGCCCTTTTCCGGCTCTCAAATATCCTCTTGAAGAGAATGAAGCCGCTAATGCGGAGGAAGAGAAAAAGTGCCTACAAGTCGTAGAAGAGACTATAGCAGACTGGAAGGCAAAGAACAAACCGGTCGCTGCTCTCATTGTCGAGCCTATCCTAAGCGAAGGTGGTGATTTCCACGCTTCACCCAAATTCTTCCAAGGATTGCGGGAGATTACGAAGAAGAATGGCGTTTTCATGATCTGCGATGAAGTGCAGACTGGCGTCGGAGCTACGGGCACATTCTGGGCACATGAGAAATGGGGATTGGGAGCTGAGAACCCGCCTGATTTCGTGACATTCTCCAAGAAGGTGGGGGCTATTTCCTGCTTCATGACTAAGTCCCTCCCTCAACCTGTTCGGCTGACCTGTGGAATGCGCACGATCTCGCATCTTTTGATGTCAATGCAGATGCAAGCTTCCGGCTTCTATCACAAACTCCAAACACGCGCTAAGTTCGCATATCAGCAATACAACACCTGGATGGGCGATCCAGTTCGAGCCTTGCAGGCACGTGAGATGATCAAGATCATAAAACGCGACAACCTGGTGCAGAGCACTGCAAAGACTGGAGAATATATCTACAATGGCTTGGAGAAGCTGCAGAAGGGGGCTGGCAAGGGCAAGCTTCATAATTTGAGGGGCAAAAAGTGGGTCCTTCAAAGCGAGACCGGCACACACATCATGAAAAGCATCACTTACGCGGCACGACCACTCCTGTGTCGCCTTTGTTCACAGTGCCGGCACTTTTATCGCTTTCGATGCAGAAACGCCACAGCAGCGCGACCAATTTGTAAAGATGATGCGCCAAAAAGGCATCAACATGGGAGGATGCGGTGATCGCTGTGAGCTTCCTCGTGCTTTTTTCATGCACAAAATGAACGAGGCACTGACGGTCACAATTTCACGCTGTAGCTGTCCGACTGAGGCCAATGTTGTGAGTGTCCAATCGGTTCCTGAAGAACACGCCCCGCTTGGACGCGTCAAGGGCGTGACGGTGTCAGAAACTGATGTCACGATCTCTCCTTGCAGAGTATTTGAAAAGGAGCACGCAGACATCTTCCTGCAGACAGCGGAGGAGGTGTTCGCGTCGCTGTGAAACAGGTTTTCTTGTGCGACTGCAGGGCAAACGGGTGGGGAATGGAAGGACGACAACCTCGCTAGGCCCAACTAACAGCGTCTGGAATTCCGATGCTATCTTGTCGCACACTTCGCATTGACGAAACCTGCGCAATTTTTTGTCTCACTAGAGCAGGAGAATATACTCGGAAGTACGGAGGCCAGCGGGTTGTCGGAATTCCCGGCTCATTGGCCGAGGCATGTCTGACGAGCGTGCCACTTGTACTACTTCTCTAAATCAGCCTTCTTAACAGACAAATGCAGCCTTTTGCAGGGTTGGACTCTCCCCTACCACTTGAGGTCCACTCGCAATAACCGACAGGAGAGAGAGATGGCTTCTGGATCCGACAACTGGTACCTGTTCTGCCCTCATGACCCCACTGAGATCAAAGGGTGGGGATCCAAGTCACCACAATGGCATCATATTGCAAGACGAGGCGAGATGCTGGCTGGCGACGAGAAGTCTGCAAATCTGTCAGACTTCCGGGATTTGATAGCGAAATATACGGCAGGCGCTTCTCAAGCTTTCGAAGCCAGTGCATACGACAAGAATGAAGCTTTCAAGCCTGTTCAGCCCTTCACTTACTTCATACACCCAAGCTACGATGATCCCAAGGCGAATCTGGCCATTGTCACACCTGGTCGATTTTTTCTTTATCACAATGATGAGTTTGGGCAGTTGGACTCCACCTCGAGCGCCTATCAGATGGGATCCTACGAATGGCCTTTCGTGGTTTTCAAGGTCCAGAAGGCTCATTTGTTGGAAGCAAGTCACGGTTCATCGGGTTTGCACTCCGTCCTGGCAGAAGCCGGTGCATCAGACGCTACGCTAGATGGCCTCCCGTACGTATGGTTGCCTGAGGAGCAAGACGTTGTCAAAGCCATACTCGACAGCCTTCAGCGCAATTGTCTCAGCAACATTCTTGGCGAGGATCTACCGAGCTTTGATGGAAAGCCCTGGTGCATGACAGGAGGCCCGTGGGGTACAGACTTCGACAAATCGAGTCACACGTCGAGCAGGTGCGATCAGTATTTTGAGTGGCAGTGTGTGCGCGAGGTCTGGGACGCGGCCCACAAGTACGATCTGCACCTGCTCGGGGCTTATGCTGCTGGAGTACTGAGGTTAGTGGAGAAGGGACGTGTGTGGTTCTTGCCTGTCCAGGCGCTGATATACCCGTTTTATTTGCCTTTCAGCTTGCGCCTACCGGTGCTGCGTCAGAATTACGCCATGGAGATGCTGAATGTCGCCAAAGAACGCGGCGACCAGAGCCTGGTAGCTCGAATCGAGTCGCACTTGGCGGACACCAAGCCAGCCTGGGATTTCACCCCAGCTGAGCTGGCCGTGATAGGTACTCAAGGTCTACTAGCGCACGTGAGTACAGTCGAAGGAGTGTCAGCACGTGAAGAATTGTGGATTCAGACTAACATCGCTGCATGTGGCATCCAGTGGGAACTGCGAGAAGAGCGCCTGCGATCGATTTGCCAACGACTACGCAAGCCTCTCAGTGTCGCACCTTTCAACAGGGCTAAGGGTATTCTAAATCTATCAACACTATTAGAGGTAGTTGCCTGCTTCAACGACATGGCTTCGATGCTGGGCGTGCAAAATATCCACTCTGGAGAAAATGTTGAGTGAATACCCTAGTCCGCCTGGCATCAGATTGTCGCAGCGTGGGCTGTGCATTTGATTTGTGATATCTGGGACACCCGCTTTTCAGGGTAGTCGCGAGCTGGTGCTGCGATGAATTCCGAACGTTGCAATGCTCGCACGGTCGACTGCGTCACAGGTGAATAAATTGCTTCTTGAGTTGAGGAAGTCGAATTGCAAATGAATGAGAATCCCTACGCGTAAAAAGGCCTAGAGCCTAATAGGTCACTGTCTCGAGAGCTGCGCAGACGAGGGAGCCGCGCGTGGGAGCCAGACCAGGTCTCTTGAGCTAGACTGAGCGGATCAGCAAGCAAGCTGCGTCAGTGCACCAAAACGCAAGCAGCGCGGCCATAGTTGAGGGGGTCGACGATGCTCTGAGCGACGGCAGTGGATGTGCTGCTCCACCTCGAAGTCTCGCAGTGTCTCTGTTCCTCCGACTGACATGCAACGTTGTCCTCCGGGCTTGCCGTCGAAACATAGAGCATAGAACTACCGAATGGTCGAATGCACTGCCATGGCCAATTGGACTCTGTTCTTCCAGGACCATTCATACGCTCGCAGAACCGCGGCGTCGAGCTCGACGTGATCGACAAGCATAAAACAGGACGGCCAGATGTTGGACAATGAGTCCTGCCAGGCAGAAGTCGACTTCTGCGAGGGTACTGATATGGCTCTCGTACCTCCCGACACCTGCTGCCTGACCTCTGATCCCGGCTAAGCTAGGGCCACCATGTCGCAAGAACCGCTGGACCCGGGTCAAAACATCTTGAGATTCGACACCAGGTACAATGACTCCGACGCCGACCTGCTCGTCTGCGCATCGCCGTGCGGAGCCATCAAGGTCGACGAGGGTGGGTGGATTAAGCATCTGCCGCCTTTTAGAACAGTCACGCACGAGACGATAGGCTTCAAGGTGCACAAGAGTCACTTGACAAGGATGTCTGCAGTCTTTGCAGACATGCTCGAGCTTGCGCGTGGGGATCCGCACGAAGAGCGAAATCAAGGATTGCCGCGAGTGGATCTCATTGAAGACGCCGAAGTGGTCCGTTGCCTGCTCGGCGCAGTGTACCACACCGACAAGTCCAAGGTTGTGCCGCTCGAACCACCCGCTCGTGACTGGTACTTTACCAAATCAGTCTGGGAAGCCGCTGCCAAATACGAGCTCGGCCTGCTCAAGGTCTACGCTGAAGCAGTTCTCGCGTGAGCTCCGGACTCAGTGCAGGAAGCCTGACAGTCACTAATGCAGTGGCCTGATACTCCAGGGCGACCTTTCCCACTCTATCTATGCAGGATAACATCGAGCTCCTGCACAAAGCCGAAATCCTCAAGGCTCCTGTCCTGGCGCAGAATGCACGGAATCAGTTGGCAGCACTCCCCTTGCACGCCATTCCGCTAGATGGCTTGATACTGATTGGCGCTGGCAACATTGCAGCAATTGTAAGCTCAAGGAGTGCTGAACGATGCGCGATATAGACGGCAGCGGAGTTGACTTGTTGCTCACATAGGCGCGTCAGAGGGAATCACAGATCAGAAAAGAGGTACAAACCATCAAATCAAGCTTAAATGAGAGCTCGTGGGCTAGTTCTAAAGACAGCTTGAATTCTAGCTGGAATGATACCAGACCCTCGTCAGATCATGTGCAGCGTGTGCAGAAAGCTGTACAATCCCTCGCTGTAATGACTAGCAGCGAATAGCACGCGTACAGCTAGATTCGGATTCGGCAGTCAATCAGCTAGTCCAGCGTAATGACTAGCAGCGAATAGCACGCGTACAGCTAGATTCGGATTCGGCAGTCAATCAGCTAGTCCAGCGTAATGACTAGCAGCGAATAGCACGCGTACAGCTAGATTCGGCAGTCAATCAGCTAGTCCAGCGCCACACGCAGCAGACAGATGATGGTAAAGGAGGTAAATCAATATCGAATTGCAAAAGGCCGCCGCCTCGAGCTCTCCATAGCCTATATCCTACAGTACAGCCCACTGTAGACCCAAAATCCCAAACAGTAGCGTGAAGATTGCTCTCATGCTGATTGAGAACGAAACGTAGAAAGCGCACAGACGTGCATGGAGGCGATGAAATCGATGAGATGCGAAAAATGACCTCCATAGCTACGTCTAACCACTGCCGTCAATGTACTGAATGGTGCGCGGGCATTTGTTACCGTCTGGAACGAGCTTCTGACCACACGTCGTGGTGATTTCGACAAGCTGGCCTTTGAGGCCTTCGCTGAGGTCGTACCAGCAGACGGTATTGTCACTGTGAGTATGCATAGCAGCGGTCAGCTCGATTCTCGTGATGCAAAAGCTGGATTTTTAAGATTGAGATCACATACGTGTAGCGGCATTCGAGTGCGGTAGACCCGAGAATGATGCTGTTGCTGTAGTAGCGATTTGACTATACATTATCCAGAGTGCGTCAGTCTGCTGTGCACACAGTTCAAATAGACAGCCCGGTGAGGAGACTCACCCCATTGTTGCAGGCAACTTGGGCGGCCTTTGTATAGCAGGATTTATCCGGGAAGGTTGCCTTGTTGTCTCCGAGCAGATTGCCAGACACGAAATCGTAGACACACGTCTCTGCGTAACCCTGCGGTACAAAACGCCCGGGTTAGCATTCGAAGACTGAGAACTGATCAAGGAAAGGCAGCTTACCTGGGGACTGCGGTAGTTGCAGTTGATCCCGCCGTTCGGCCCGACACTCGGGTCGACATACTGCATGTTGAGGCTCGAGGCCTGGCGAGCATCGGTAGAGGGACAGACGTAGAAGAGGCCATTTCCGCCCTGGCGGAAGTGTCTGGCGGTGTTGTCATTGTAGCCATTGTACGAATTCGCACCAATCATTTGCTTCTGGCAGGTGCCGCAGGCAGAGTCGTAGACTAGTCCACCATTGATGCTGGGATTTTTGGAATAGACACAGTTGTACCTGACACCGTTGCCGTCTTTGACGCCACACTGGGAATTACCAGATGCGTCGATGCCATGCTGATACGGTGTTCGGTTGTCAGTTGTCGCTGGGCAGGTCTGCCGAGCAACGGCGACCTCGGTCTGGGTAGGGAAAGTTCGAGTTGTAGTAGTGGTCGTGAAGCTCGAGCTGACCGCGAAGCTGTAACGAGCGCGCACGGTGTCAGTAAAGAGAGAACCTGCCAGACTGTAGCGAAGACACTCGTACCAGAGCCTGCACTCACTCGTCGTATCGCTCCGTCTTTGTAGTGGTGAATGGGACCAAGACCGTGGTCTCGGTCGCGATGGAGGTAGTCGCAGTCACAGTTTGTGTGGTTCGTACAGTATCCGTGCCTGTCGTCCTCGTTGACTCGACGATTTCTCCAGCTTGATACTCGGTTGCAGTTTCCGGATCCTTAGTGACAGTGGTCGAAGCATCTTCAGGCAGGGCAACATAGGATTTGCAAAGGGTAGACAGCAAATCTGGGTTAGAGCCATAGGCTCGGTTGAACCAAGCGACCGGGTCGGCGGCACAAGACGTGTCAAGGCGTTTCCTGGTGTCAAGGCGTTTCCTGAACCAGTTATTGATCTGCGTCGTAGTAGATACCGTCGGGAAAACGCTGCTGGTGGTAATCGATGTGATAAATTCTGTAAAGGTAGACGTGCGAGAGATCTTCTCCGTCGAGGTCGAGACCGCCGTCGTGAGGGTTGTCACGTCGGTGCCAGTGACTTCGGTAGCTGTTGTTGTACGCGTAATGGAGCTCGTCGCGGTCGCTGCAGTCTGGCGGATTCGGGTGAGCTTGTCGCCGCTGACGGTGACTGTCTGCGTTGGAGGACCTTGGGTGTAGAAAGTCTGAGTGGCGGTAGGTGTTGCAGTTCCAATCTTGGCCTGGCAGAGCGAGGTGAGGACCGAAGGATCCGCATTCGCCGTCTGTGAGCGTCAAATTCGAAACGCGTCAGTAAGACTGCTCGGGCATAGCAGCACACTCAGAACTACCACGCACGCAGTAGTTCCAGTTCTGCCTCAGGTTCTCTCGCTGTGTAACGGTTGCCTGAGCCGTGACAGTCGCCCGAGTTGTAGTGCGCGTCAGTGACACTTGTGTCACTGAGCGTATACAAGGTTTCATCAGCGTGTTGATCAGAAGGGCGAGAGAGAGGAAGAAACGACAGTGAGAAGAAAAGGCAAACCCACAGGTGCTGGTCGATGTGCTGGTCGTCTGAAGAGTTGACGTGTCCGTGCGCTGGACTGTATGAAGGAGAGAAAAAGAGTAAGCCTTCAGTCTCTAGTCCATCGTACACCTGGCTAAAAGCAGTGCTGGGTTGAATACACTGACGCGTGCGGGTGACAGTGATGGTGTGGGGATCGCGGGGTACAAAGTAGATGAGAGTCGCAGGAGTGACCGTCCACTGCAAGATATGACGCAACAAGGATTTGAGTCAACCTGCTGCCTCTTTCTTGAGAGGCCACATGTAGATGTGCAAGAGTTTGGGACGTACATATTTGTAACACTCATGGTCCTCAGGCTTGTCGTCCGATATTGCTTTCTCAATCTGAGCTTCGACATCATTCACTTTGAGCGCAAGTAACCAATTTTTGTTGTCGGCCGGACGCGGAAGCAGAAGAAAACGCGCATAGTCAGCCTTGCTTCCGGTCTCCCATAAGATCTAAATCAAGAGAAAGGTAGTAAACTTACGCTCAATGACACTCTTGGCCTTCAAGCAGCCAGGATCATCCTCTCCATAAACCTCGTAGCGCTTGTAGTACTGCTGCATGGCAGCCTCCTGGGCCTGTTGTCGGGGAGAGAGCGCTCTGGGTGCCATAGTGGGGGAAGCGGTAGGGATGCGATTACGACGCATGTACGTGGTTGCTGTTGCGCTGCGTGTGATGGAGTGGTGATAGGTTGGAAGTCAGCGACATTTTGTGGATAGAACCTTCGCAGAAAACGAGTCGAGCTTACGTATTGGTCTGATAGGCGACGAAGCTGACGACTGCGGTGCTGGTGACCGTGGCGGTAGCAAACGCATAAGCAGTAGCCATGGACTGTAAAGCAGGAAGAAATGAAAGAAAAGAGAAGGGGAAAGAGAAAACGGATGGACGCCTCAGTGCTGTTGTCTCCAGACTCTGCCAAGCTCAGTCGGCAGGGTAGCTTTGCAAACGGGATACATACAGTGGTAGTGACCGAGGCATAGTTGATGATATTGTAGTATGCCGTAGCTGGAGGATCATCGTATTTTGTCGTCGTGTGCGTAGGAGCGTGCTTGATGACCCAATCTTTGCACTGCGCCATGATGCAGGCCTGCGATGCAAAGGGAGAACCCAAACGTCAAGAGAAATGAGAGAGCAGCAAGAAAGCAGGAGGCATCGGCAATCAAAGGATATACGCACATTCAGGCCCACTTTCTGGATTCGAGTTAAAGACCAGCAATAGGAACAAAAGGTCAGTCCGTGTTTAGATTGGACCTGATTGAATTGAGCAAACCCACCGCCAAGTCCCAGAGAGCTTCACCAGCCTCATACCATTTCGGCATACCCTCCAATCGCTTATTCAAGCTCTGACCGCGTGCATGGAGATGTCTCTCGAGTCCTTCCAAAGCAGCGTTATCGGCTGAAAAGTCCATGCGTTTTCGCAAAGGCAGCACGGCTTTTTTAGTGGCGATGATGTCGCTTTGGGGCATGTAGAGGGTGGGAGTAGCAGTGGGGGATGTGCTTGTTATTGCTGTGGTCGCGGGCTTGGTGGTAGAGGTTGTCTTTGAGGTCGTTGTCGCGGCATTTGCGGAAGTCGTCGCAAGGAAGAGTCCAGCGGCCAGAGCGAGCAAGAGCGCCTTGCGGGCCTCGAGGACGACCATCCTGGGCGGCAAGGAGGATGTCTATAGAGCGTGTGAGGGCAGTGATCTGAGTATGGAGTGGACAAGAGAGAGTGGAGTGCGTGTGTAGCCTGCTAATGAGCGCGCAGGGTCCCGGGGCGGTTTTGCCCAATGGCACTTGGAAAGAGAGTGTGTGTGAGCGAGTAAGCGAGGGTGGTGAAGGGCCCTAGGAGAGGAGGAGAGACACGCAGCAAGGATGGAGACGGACGGGAGAAAAGGGTTGGATCAGGTCAATCTGTTGGAAGGGCCGTGTTTCGCATCTCAGAGGAACGAGACGGCCTGGCCAGAGGCTGGGCTGGCCACTGGCCAGCAAGGCACCGTTGAAGCACAGGCAGTGTTCGCCGTCTTAGCCCCGTCGCGACGATCCAGCCTTGCAGCCCTTGTTCTTCCCCTTGCCCTGCCTCGCATTTCGCAGGAACCTCTCCTGCGCAATTCGCGAGATGCAATGCGAAGGAGAGAGAGTCGAGGCGTCGCTCAGCCGAATGCCACAAATTGCAATTCTACGCCGATCCGGAATTGCAAACGCCAAAAATCGATAGACACAGAGTGAAATTACGAAAAGGCGCGTGGCAGAAACAGGTTCACCAACTTTGGGCACAGGTGCCCAAGGTTCAACTTGAAACGTTCAAACGCTTCCTTTACAAGCCGGTAAACGGGCATAAAGCAGCTAGCAAGACGTTGAGAGAACGACTGTAGTGAAGGAGGATAGTATCCTGGCCTCGAGACTTGTGTATTGCGATTCCAACCCTCTTCAAAACCCCAAAAGAAAGACTACTAGCACTCGACAACTGCGAGAATGGAGAGAACGAAAGCCCCAATTTGGAGAATGGCTATGCCCTGAGTAGCAACAATGAAACAGCTGCCCAAGACCGACAATCAGAGTTGAATGACAGAGCATCCGTCATGCAGCTCGAGTAATCGTGGTAGTGACAGTGGCCGTCTTTGTAGTATACGAAAAGACCGCCTCGCTGCAGACACACAAAAGACACACGGTCAGCCAATTAAGCAAGGAAACGGCGTTTGCCGATCTTCGATTCGGAAAACGTACTAGGTGTAAGCGATCTCAGTAGCGGTGTATTCCTCTGTAACTGTGTCGGTGCCTGCAAACAATTCACGAAGGAGAACAAAAATAGATCAGAGCCGGCTTTGTGAAGGAAGACAGGCGTAGAGAGACCGACCTTCAATCTCCCTGACGCCTGGGATGGTCCAAGTAGTCCAGGGTTCTTGAGCGTACGAGACCGAGGGGCTGTCGACCGACACAGAAAAGAAGATCAAAATCAGTATTTGGATAGTCTGTACGAGACACAATAATGAGGCTAGCAGTGCATGCGAAAGAGCCCACCCAGCAATCCAAGTCTCAGTCCTCGGCAGCGGCTTCGGCAATGTCGTAGGAATAGCAGCAGCACAAGCATTCTCAACGATCCAAGTCCATTCATAGTCTCTGAATGGCTGGTCGCCTCGTTGGAGATACGTAGGCAGAGCAGGGCACGCTGCTGCTTGTCGCCTTGCGAGCGCATGGTTTTCTTCGGTTGGTGAATTGCCATGACGCTTCTTCTTCAGTTTAGGAGTCGCAGTCACGGTCTTTGTGACTGTGTTGACCTGTGGCCGTCCGTCAAGGCGGAGCGATGGCACAGAGTCAGCTTGGTACTTGCCCTTTCATGTCAAGAGAACGACTGAGAATTGCGGCGCACCTGCGTGAATTTGCCAACGGTGATGGTCGTCGTACTAGTCGACGTCTCAGTAGCCACTGCCACATTACGACGCTCCGTAACGCGACCTTTGAGAGTTAGGTCCGGGTCTTGATAGATGGCCATAGCGGCTGCGCCAGTGGAGAAGATGACAGTGGTTGGAGTAGCAACGGTGCGAGTGATTGTGGTGCTGCAAGTCACGCCTGTGTCAGCTTGTGCATCTAGGTAGAGGGTCATTTAGGAGGAGCCCGCGCCAAAGGCAGCGGTACTCACGTTGGGTCAGCGACCGAGGGCGGAGTGCATTTGAGGTAGGCGATGCAAAAAGGCTGGTAGCGGTATTTCTGTGGTTGTTCGGAAGGAGAGAGTGAGTGAAGCATTGTCAGCACAGCTTCACGCACGAGTGCCAGATGCGCAACAGCGCCACTGACCTTGATGGTCGACACGAGCGGAGCCTTCATCTCTTCTACAGCCGTAGCTACTCGTTCAGGGATATAAGGGCTCTCAGCAGCGACGAGCTGAAGCTGGAATGCGCCGCCGAGCAGCAGTGCCGCTGCACCAGCGAAAAGTGCGGAGCGCATGGCTGCGACAACGTTGAGGTGACCTGTGGCTAGAGTATAGGTGAATGAGCGTGGATGACTTGGGTGGTGCAAGACGATAAGTTGGGGCAAAGGACGAGAAGAGAGCGTGGTGCAGTAGAACAAGAGAGATGCAGAATCAGAAAGGGACATTAGCAACGGGCTGGTGGGTTGGAGGTCTAGAAGGGCCAACACGCTGGAGCCACTCGAACAGGGCAGAAATTTAGAAAAGCCAGAAAAGGAACGAAAGCGTCGTTTTCTGCCCCGTGCTAGCCGAGAAGGATCTCCTTCTAGTTCTGCGGTCACGTGCCTAGCTTCAAATGCGCATTTCAGCAATCTGCAACTTGCAAGGGACACTCGCCCCTCCTTCAATCTTGTGGCCCGTCTGGTCCTTCGCACATTTCTGCACGTCCAACCACTTCGAGACCTCCTACTCAACCACGCTCATTTCAAATTTCAAACCACGCTCATTCATATAAGCCACTCTACACGATGCCGCGCCTCACCGCAGCTGGCGGCATCGCACTCGTCGCACTCGTTCTAGCAGGCCTCAGCTCAGTAGTCCAGGCCGCTGACTCTACGACACCAGACACAACAGAAACAGGCGAGATATACGATGGATTGTTTAACGTATTCGTCATTTCGAACCCTGGCACTCCCTGCGCAGACGTCGGAGAGGGCGAACGATGCGCCTGTGAGTGCGCACTGGCAGCTGCGTTGACCTTGTGTCCCGAGGACAGATTTGGCTGACTGTGCACTCCAATGGTCTTTGGGGTTCTGGCTGTAGTCGTACCTGATGACGACAATGAAAATGTCAAATTTGGCTACTGCGGTCCTGATCTCTTCTGCGTGAGTGGCCTTGTCGTTGGACTGTTCTTTCTTAAAGACTGTACTTGTTCCTCGGGCTGACGCTATTGTCATCCCCCCAATGCAGGCTTCAAACGGTGCACACTGCCGTGTGAGTAGCAAGATCCTATGCAGTACCACATCGTCACCACGTCAACCGATTGGCTGACATTGTGCCGCCTACTTTCATTCTGCGCTTGCCAACCTCATCCGTCAATAGTCCGACGATGAATGCTTCCGTCAGTAGTACCTCGCAAATGCTTTATTCGTAGCATGAGCGCATGCTAAAGGAAAGGGCAATCGTAATGACTGACTTGGCATTCTATTCTTACCTTGGCTGCACGGCAGAGTTCTGTGGCAGCGACGAAAAATGCGGCGGCCTAGGCGCAGAGTGGTGAGTCGACTTGCTGAATCCAGCATGCATGAGCGAAATGAAACGTTGATTGACGTCTCTGATCAATGTGTCCCTCTCGATAGCTCGAGTAGATCCACCAACCACTTCGATGTCAACACCTTTACCTGCAATACTCCGGGTGAGCATTTCCACCTTACCACCAATGATGAGCACATGACAGACTTCATCTGACTTGCCTCCTTGTTGACTATGATCGCAGAGACTATCTGCTCAAAAGATGAGTATGGCGGCGTCTGCGTCCTCAATCCCAGCGCTCGTCCACGAGCAGGCGGCGAGAAGCGCAAGCGCTCCCATGATGCCGCTTGGATGCAAGAGATGGAGAACAAGTACAAGAGGGCTGCAAAAGCTGTTGCCCTGCCTGGAGATGAAGAGCTGGATTTGTAGACCACGTCACCTCGACTCGCCTACTGGCTTTCAGTTGCGCTTGTATGCTCCGATCTGGTCGCCTCCAAGGAATCTGTCTGCCCTTGTCGGCTCTCTTGGCGATGGATGTATGGTCATGCTTTGGCTAAGTCGTCATTGCTACGCCTACAGGTGGTTGCAAGCAGGGAAGGAAAGGGGACACGGGGTTTACATTCTTTTTACTTTTTCCAAAAGAGCGCTGCTCTTCTTTCGAGCCTCCAATTTTCTTCTTATTTTATACAATACTAGAGAACTCCCTATATTTTCAAGTGCGGAACGCAAGCCGTCTGCTTTCGTTCATACTTCACTTGCCTACTTTCTGCGTTCCTTTGTAGTGTTTCGAAAGAGGTTGCCGACGCGTGAAACACGCGTAAACAGGTCTGTCACGTGACCAGAACTGGGCCCAAAACCAACGGCAGAAATAATGGCGGCGGCAGGCGGGAAGGACTTGCCACGGCAGGTTGGCTTTGCACCACCACACACTCTCGCCTGCTGCAGGATCCCATCTCCCGACGCGGAATACCAGCTCAGCCAATCTCACACCACGGCGCAGTGTCGGGCTTCTGAGCCGTCCTCGCCTGCAGGATCCGTCCAGGCCTCGAAGGCTCGACGAGACTGCCCCTACGAACGGGCTGACCCGCCCGGTACCGTCCCCAGGCACATCTAAATGCAATGAAAGCAGGCTGAAACGGCCAGAGTTCTGGAAGCCCAGTCCCTTCCTGTTCTCTTCTGCCCTTTTTGCCTTTCGTCTGCTGTAGCCGGGCTTTTTGGGCCTGCCTTTCTGCCCGCTCACGAGGTCGAGATCAGTGCTTTGCACGACAACGCCCAGCTGCGTCTTGCTCCTGCTCCTCCTCTCCCAACCCACCAACCTGGCACTGCTCCAGCCAGCACCGCGCTCTTTTGCACTCCCACCCTCGCTCGCTGATTCACTCCCACTGTCCTTTTCTCTCGCACTCCGAACACGCCTGCCACAGGCACTGCCTGGTCTCCAGCACAAATGATGCTGTGCAGCCCTCGCAGCGACGGCATCATGGGCCGTACTTTCTACGCAACAGCAGCTCTGCTGGCCCTCTTGCCCAGCTTCGCCATCGCACAGGCAACCAAGACTTCGCAAATCGCATCCGCCACAAAAGTGATGAGCTCCCTCGGAGCCTCTTCAGCCGGCGCCTTCTGCACCGCCTACATTGGCGGTCAGCCTGTTACTGTAAGCCGATCTAGCATTGCTAGTCGTCGCGCTCCAGCTGACCAGCCGAATTGTGGCTTCAACCTTTCTCCGACAATTCGCAGGTCGTTACTTTCCTCGAGACTGGCGTTTCCACTGTCAAGGCCGCAGCCACGTGAGTTGCTTACCGCACTGTCTGTCTGAACACGTCAGACTCGGTCTGACGCTCCATCTACGCACTCGTGCAGCTCCACGAGCTCACTTCCCACCGTCGAGCCTCGACGCTCTACGTAAGCGTGTCAAATTACCAGGTCTTGGAACTAGCATTTCTGAATCTAGAGCCTGACGCTTTCATCCTGTCCGGTCTGCAGCACTGTCATAAGTACATCCACAACCACCAGGACGTGAGCTCTTTCATGCCCAAAAACCCCGAAGACCGTGGCATGCTTTTAACACTTTGTACCCTCCACTTTGCAGTACAGTCTGGACACGAGCTACGATGTATCCTGATACAATCGATCAGTACACAACCGAGACAGCCACGGTGGTTGAGCCAGAGTACACGGATGAGCAGCCAGGGAAGACTGTCATTGTTCCAGTGAGTGGCGGGCATATCAAGGCCGTGATAAAACGTCTTGCCTTCAATATCGTGACTGACGCTTTCTGTTTCCTTCTTCCTTTTTTATGTCACTCAATCATGCGCCTCCGCCCGCTCCTGATGCAGAGCAACACTCTCACGTTAACCGACTACTACTCTCCTGGTAATCAGCGACGACATTTTAGGCGACACCTCATCCCACGCCAGGCAGTATATGCAAACCTGACACAGTGGCAGCAGGAACAGGAACAGCGGCAACAAGCCTACGAGCAGCAGCAGCACCAAGAGGCGCTGCAGCAGGCAAAACGCGCAGTCGCCGTCCCTAGCTCTCTGAAGACTTTCTCTGCTAGCATCCTCTCGTCGGCTTGCTCGACCTATCTTGGAACCAGCACCTCGTCATTCACGCATAGCTTCTTCACAGCTACTACGACGGCGACTGTGTCTACGAAATGGGTCACTGAAACTCCACCGCCTGTGACTTCGTGAGTGTTTTGAAGCTGTATTCTTGGCCCGACTATCATGGGTTTCTGCTAGATTACCCAGTTGTTGAATTTCTTCTTGCTTCGCAGCACTCGCATGGCTACCACTACCCGGCTCGCCCTCGTCACCACCACTGCCCAAGTCACTGCTACACGCATCAATGTGGACTCGGAGACAGTCACGCAGTATAGTGGAACTGTCACGACCACAAATCCCAACTATGCGACTTCTCAGCTCGGTCCGGGCACGAATACTGTTTACGCTAGCGCCGTCAGAGTAAGCTCAAGCTCAAGCATGAAAATAGCGCTCTTCCTGCACCGTCAAATTATGGCTGACCGCTGGGCTTTTATGACTTTCCTTCATCCGGCGATGCGCAGACCATTGCATCATATGTGCGTATGCTTGCACTTTGTGCTTGTCCATGTTACATTTGCACAGCAGACTGAGCGGGTATCTCGAACCGGGACATACTTTTGTTTTCTGTTTTTTCTATCAACAGGTCATCAATTGGGACGATATTCCTGCATACTGGCTTCTTTGGGATGGCTATGCAGGAGTGCGCTGGGAACAAGGCGTCGATCAAGCAGGAGATGGAAACATTCCCGCCAATTCGGGCCCGAACTACCTGATCCTCAATGGTGGCTGGAACCCAGTAATTCGGTCCATCAGGTACGATCCCGCTATACGGATCAAGAGCCTCACTTGCGCTACAGGCGCATATGCGCCAGATGATTCTTATGCTACGCTCGTTGGGTCTGTTGGTGGCATGGTAGGTCTTCTCGCTCAGTCTTCCCCGTGAAGCTCCTCGCACGGCTGCTGATGACCTTGCCCCGCATCTGGCACTATTGCGCTCTCGCGTGCAGGAGCTCTATGCCATAGACTTGCTCTGCTTCAAGTACTCGCACGCATTCAACGATTTCCGAAGTCGCCGACTACCTTGGGTCGATACGATGTGAGCTGTAGTTCTTGGGATTTCATTCCTTTTGGCATATCCGTTAAATCTCACGTGTTTCTTTCCCCGCTCGCGGTTTTTGTTCTCATAGCTCCTTCCGATACAGCGATGGATGTAAGTCAAAATTTGTCCTGCCAGCGCGTGCTCATTCTAAAGGTCCGCAGCAAACTGAGAAGCGTCCTTGCTTTTCCAGATTACGGCGGTATCGACGATCTGACCTTGGACGTCGTTCAGTAGCCTTTCTCTTTTTGCAAATGATCTCAAGCTTGTCCTCTTCTTCGTCTCAGAGGTCTTCTTTGAGGTTCTGCTCTTCGGTGCCGGAGCAGGTACATGCATTTTTGCTTTTCAAGGGTCGAGGGTTATAATGGTGTTTCTCTTTCGTGTTTGGGCATTGTGGGAGTACGTTAGCATCATATCTACCTTTGTCGATGGCATCCCTGCTATCATTTGCGGCGACATCCCGTTTGGTAGTCACCATTTGCTAGTTTCTTCTACCTACCCTGATGAGCAGCTTGAAAAGCGTTGCGCACTAGAAATGCGCACACCTTCTCACTTGAAATGCGAAGCTTCCACATAATTCTCCCCAGCTCTTCCGGTACCAGCTCGATCAACGCCAACGGTACGTTAGGGCATGGTGTCAACATGACGGCACGAGGTGACTCTATATAATGGATCAGCTATCATGGATCAGCGAGATGTACGTGTCGCGCATGCTGCCATGGAGACTTGCGAGTCAGCTTTTGCGCTTTTCTGTCAGCCCAATGGGCTGACCCCATAGCCTGGCTGATCAGCGCAGAAATGGCATCCCAATTTGAAGCTGCGGCCATACAGCATCGATGGTTCGCGCAAAACTGAGGCCATCGTGCAGTGGTGGGCAAGGAGTCCTGCGGAGCATGGTGAGGGCTTCTTGCTGTCTTGTACCCAATATACCGTACCGCAGACACGGGCAGACCTGCAAAGAATGTATAATAATTAGTGGAAGGCGCTACCAGCAACGGACGAGATGCTGGAGAAGGTACAAGGCCCGTTTGTGTCTGGTAACGTTGTGGCCTGATGAAGGGTGTCGGTGGATGTCAATTGAAGCGCGTGGAGCCTGTGCAGTGGCAACTCGGGCTTCGTGAACCGCTGCTGCCGGGCATGTCGTGTATGGCGTTACTGCATGTCTGTGTGCGCTTCATCTGCTGCTTGAGAAGCGCGGGCCTGGCTGCCTTGAGGTGGACATCGATGGCAAGCTCGCCACTGTCGCCCGCGTCGTGCAGCACGCGCTGAGGCAGCTTGACCAGCTTCCAGGTGCAGATGCACACCTACAATGCACACTGCCGACACACACACAGCAGACACACTTCTGCAGATGTGCTGCACAATGGGCATAGCACAAGGCAGCGTGTCCGCCCGCTTCACCGTCTGTCGTGCGTCGTGTTTGGGCCGCCCAGCGAGACAGTATTCAACCATTCGTGCAGTGTCCGACAAGGACGAAGACACGCACACCGGCCAGTCCATACAGCGCTGATACCTCTCAACTGACCTAAAGGAGCTACTCTAGTCCTCGTCGCATCATGCAGTCCATCCAGCCAGCGTACGAAGTCATCGACAAGTCAGGCGACACCGCTGCCGACTTTGCGATTCTATGCCCGCGAAGCACCAATGGCCCGCTGGCCGTCGTCTTCAAATGCAGCAAGCACAGACTGGCCGCCTGCTCCGAGGTGTTTGACGCTATGCTGCAGGAAGCCAGGCAGGATGAAGTCTTTGAAGGCTTGCCGATGGTCGCGCTGCAAGAGCCTGCTTCCACAATGACGGTGCTATTGACGGTCGTAGCGAATCAAGACAAGCAGACGGAGCCTTTGGAAACAGCAGTCTCTTGGAAAGATCTCCTCGCCATCTACGAAGTCGCCAACAAGTACAATATGCACCTGTTGAGTGCATACACCCAAGCCTGCCTTCTGTAAGTGCAGCCTTTCGATATGTTCGCGCATCGCTCGCTGGTGTTAGAACCAACACTGAGGTCTGTATCACGTCTGACAGACTGCAAATGTCCGACATTCCGCCTGTTGACGCCCTCAACATCCACCTTCGAGCAGAAATGTTCAACGACAAGCGTCTTCTGCATGAAGCCTTGCAACGAGCCACTACAGTGCCAATGAAGCAGCTCCCTCGCTACCTGCTTCAACAGATGTCGGTCAAGCATTTTATGATTCTGGTACGTCTTTACCTCGTTCTGAAGAGCATGGGCAAGCCCGTCAACAAAATGCGTCTGCCTTTCGACAGATGCAAAGCCACCACGTAAAGCTCGCGGAACGCCTCGAAGCAAGCGTAAATGGTCGAAATGTAGACTGCGGCGGGACCTCCACTGTAGCCTTCAATGACAGAATTGTGAATGGTGGCTGGAGCACGCCAATCTCGGTCAACGAGATCAGAGCTGTCACGAACATTCTCAGGACATCGCTCGATATCGGCGGCGGCGGCCAATCGTCGGTACGCTCTCAAGCACCGGCGGATGGGATTTGGGCGCTTTCTAGCAATGGAATCGCTTCCAATCATCGTCGAGGAATTGCGGCACGAGGACGTGGCAGGGGCCGCGGAGGACACTAGGGCTACAGCGAGATGCGAGGATTCTTGAGGGCCTATTGCGGCTCAAAGAACATTTCAGAGCAAATGTGGAAGTGTGTCTCTGTCTTATTACTTGGTTTTGGTAGACCTCTAGCAGCCGAACGAGTCTACGGAGCAGTTTAGATCTGAACACTTGAGCTTTTCAGCAACACGGCACTTCACACGCTTTGCCCAAACAACCGATTTCGTCGCGTCCGAGTGGACCTTTTCGACAGTGACCGCGTTCTCTCCTCTTATTTGCACTACTCCAACAACATCTTTAGCACAAGTCCTCCATGCTGACAAGCACACTCTTGAAGAGCTCTCAACATGGCTGAAGAGACCTACAGCTACGAGGTGCATTCGGACTTCAGCTCGTACGGCGAGCCAGACTGCGTCATCGTCTGCAGGCGGGCCAACCAAAACAAGAACACCTACTGTTCCCCACCTCTGCCTCTGAACAAGGACGACCTCTTGGGAGCAGTCGTTCCAGTCCCCACGAACCACCTGTCTATGATCCCGCTGTACAAGTCAACTGTGCTCGACAATGGATTCCATGTGACCGCCGCAGCCGACGAATTCGTAGAGGGCTTGCCCGTCGTATGGACCGTCAATCACACTGTCAACACGCTCCTGACCATCCTCGGAGCCGCGTACAATGATCAAAAGAAGCTGGACGAGCTCGAAGCAGCAAATCGTTTCCAGCTCTGGCAAGTCTAGCAGGCTTGCAGCTATTATCAGATGTACCAACTGAGGCAGAGCGCTTCGGTATTGCTTCGGTATGTGCAAAGACAATGCACAAGCTTGCTTTCATGCCTCCCGCTTATCTGAGTATTAACTATCTTCTTTTCGGTCGGCTGATTTTCATTGTTACTCGTTTTCTGAACAGTGGGCAGCTATCGAAATTTGGAAATCAACTGTCTATCGAGGAGGCCGTCAAGCTTCACGTGGCCGCTCGAGATACACAGGATGTGCAGCTGGCCAAGCTGACGTACGAGAGCATTGCATGGCCGTGGCTTCCAAAAGCCGACGTGAAGCTCCTTCTCCAGTTGGACAGCACCAAAATGCAGGGTGTGGTGAGTCACATGAGGCTAGAGGGGAGACGCCTGATATGTCCATGCTGACAATGCAAATTTGCTGCTGCTCATCCTTGGGGCCTCTGTCCCTTTGACGTGTTCGTTGTTTCAGATTGACACACAATTCAAGAGGATTGTGACCAAGTTGAACGTATGGGACAATGAGCTCCGGGTCGTACAAGGGCGAGTTCGGGCTGCCTGCCACCGAGACGCTATCCAAGAAGTCAGATATGAAATCATGGCGTACACTCGGGAACTCGGCGTTGTTCCTCGTTGAGAGCGGCAGTGTCTAGACGTGTGTACCGGTAGCCCTCGAAATTGTCCTGCTCCTCGGAATCACCATCGCCGTCACCATCTCTCATAATTCACAGCCAAACATGCTCGTGCAGGTTGAATGCTGGAGCCCCGCGTTTTCGCCCGACCGAAACGAGGGGGGCGTCCGAGTGAGACGAGGGGGCATTTCATGTTTTGTGCATATTGTCTTGCGGAAGATTGCAAATTGCAGGTTATAGCGTAGGCTGATATAACGAAAGACTGAGCTATCGCCAGAGCATAGCAGCTTCTGCCCGGTATTCTCTATATCCTTGGTCTTCCACATGTACACAGCTGCTCGATCACCTCGAGGCCGGCGCAACAGCGGGCGAAACAGCTTGACTTGCAAGCGACTTGAAGAACACCAACAGCGTCGGGAAAACGTCAGGATCAGAATCTGGATTACATCCCCTGAAGACTACATCCTCTGCTCTGCGCCTCATGAATGGCCCAAATCGATGGGGTGAACGCAATTCAAGGTAGTCCTGGCAACTCCAACAGCAACAACGCCTCGTCAACAGGACCAGCAGCAGCAGCACCCGCATCAGCTCTTCCACCAGCTGCATTTGAGCTATATGACCCTCGCGGACTGCTCAACAGGCGCAGGAGCCAGAGCCGCGGCGGCGCTGCAGGCCTGTCTGCCAGTGAGCGGGGCGCTATTGCCCAAGCAGGCAGCAACCATGACAGAGGGACGAACAGCAGCGGTCAGTACACGTATGTGCGCGACCGCAAGGACTCGACAGCGACAACGAGCAGCCTCATGAGCGTGCGGGAGGATGATGCGTACGCTGCCTCGACGGGCTCGCCTGCTGGGGTGAGTCGAGTTCATGACGCTGTGAAAAGTGGAACCCGGCCGGAAGTCCTCTCCTTGATGCGTTTGGAGACTCATACTGACGTATGCGATTATATACCTCGTCTGTCTGGACTCCACATGCAGTCCGTCTCGCCGTCGTACGTTGCCGTTCCGTCTGCTGGCAGCACGCCCGAACGTGGCCGTCTTGCAAAGCTACAGATCCACGACAGCTCTTCGACAACGCCTGGCTCGAGCGTCCACGATGGACTCACTGCCAGCATGCCTGATCTACGTCATCGAAGCTCTCAGCACACAGCTGCCTCTGGCAGGCAGGCCGTGTCTGAAGCTGGCGGCTCTCGCTCGCAATCCCCTCTGCCCTCAAACGCCGGAGGAAACGCCACCGAAGTTCTGCAAGCACGCCCTGCAAATGCACAGGAACGACAGCCTAGCAACGTTATGAGCATGAGCATGAACTTTTCCGACGCCGGAGATAGTGCCATCTCGAACCTGGACCTCTCGTCGAGCGGGATGATGTCCCCTGCAGCAGAGTTTCTAGGCTCCTTCTCCGCCTCTGGCAGAGAAATCTTGCTCGGACGTGCTAGGTCTACGTCGACAGCTGGTAGCAGTCAGGGCAAAGGCACGCAAAATCACTCCACAAAGCTTGCGGGATCTGGAGGATACGGTCGATCAGGAGACGCCATTGGCGCTGGCGCTGGTGGTAGTTCTTCCTCTTTCATGCGAAGCTTTATCGCGCCAGACCCAGATGAAGAGGGCGAAGAAGTAGATGGCTACATTTTGGAAGGTGCTATCGGGCAAGGAACCTTTTCGACGGTCCGCCGCGCACGTCACGTCGAGACCGGCGAAATCGTTGCAGTAAAGATTGTGCGGCACTCGCATTCACCCTCTGCGCAACATCATCATCAACACAACCATGCACTTCCGCAGGATAGGCATGGCATCAGCTGGGCAGACGCACGGCTTGGAGCGGACTTTGTAGCAGAAAGCGTAAATGGGCAAGCAGACGGTCCAAAGCGCGTCAAGCGAGATTCAGTCAAGGGAAAACGGCCAGCAGTGGTCTCGCCGCCACGCGATGGAGGCGATGAAGAGATGGATGCAGAGTCCTCATCCCGTAAGTCAGGCTTTCGGCGCGCTAGATCGTGTTCCAGCCCAGTCATGCCGCTCAAAGGTCGGCAAGGCATGCCTGTCGACGGCCTTCCGCCCAGTTCAGACAGCGACTACTACCAAATGGCCTCATCAATGTCGATAGACGGGATGGACTCTGTGCCCACTACTCCGCTCAATGAAACTCCACCCCGTGAAAGCTCAGAAGAGCGCCAAGAGTCTTTTTCTGCTAGCGGCGGTGGTGGTGGTGGCACAGGTGGTGGAATTGGAGACCTCTCGCTTGCAGATCCGGCTCTGCAACGCGAAGTCAGCATATGGTCACAGCTTGATCAGAATCACCCTCACATTCTGCCACTGCTGCACTACTATGAAGATCATATCGCAAGCTACATCTTCATGCCTCTGTGCCAAAGCAATCTCTTGCAATACGTCAAGACTTACGGTCGGGGCGGCTCGAAAAGCCCAGAGATGCAGCCGGCAACTTCGCCCTCTACCACGCCTGGAAAATCTGCCATGCTACCTCCGCCTGCTCTGCCCGGTAATCCGCTATCGAGGAAACCATCCGTACATTCCTCAGCTTCCACATCTGTCTCTGGCTCACCTTCTTCTTCAGGTGCCATCGCCAAGCCCCAGCGCTCCTCCTCTATACGCATGCGACCAGCTAGTCAGATGCATCCCCACGGTGCTGGTTTGCCACTCAGCGCTGTTCAGAAGATCTTTGCACAAGTCGTCGTTGGGCTCAAATACTTACATACGGAGCTGCAGGTCACTCACAAAGACATCAAGCTGGAGAATATCTTGCTAGACGATGGAAACACAGTGAAAATCTCGGATTTTGGCTTAGCCTATGCACCAAGCTTGCTCGAGAACAGTGCACTAGGCGCATTACCGGCAAGCGGGATGGACGTCGACATGCTCTCCCCTGTGTCTAGTCCTGGTGCAGGTCCGGTCTCAGCACATCCATTCAAAGACGATCCCCGAGCACGCAGGGAGCACGCCCTCAGCGACGGCGATGCTCCGATCGCAAGCGCCTCTTATTTGCCTCCGGCAATCACGAGCGGTACTCCGACTGGGCCTGTCGCCTTTTCGTCCCTGACAGCAGCTGCATCGACCCTAATGCCCAGCACCAAATCACCCAACATACCGATTGCAGGCTCTCAAAACAATGGAGACGCAAGACTTGACGATCTTTCTACTTCTTTGCCGGCGTCTGCTTTCCCCGTCTCTCGACCTTCGATTGCACAGAGACGCTCACAAGCTCATCAAGCAGTCTCTACGTCTCTGAGCGGACACGCAGCCGCGCATGCATACGACGCAGGAGCGGGTAGCTTGCAATACACCTCTCCCGAACAAATCAGATCGCCAGCTCCAGTCTCCAACGTTGCAGTGGATATTTGGGCACTTGGCTGCGTACTCTATGCTCTTATCGATGGGAGACTTCCTTTTGACGATGGTTTCGAACCTCGTTTGCGAGTCAATATCATGAAGGGTGAATGGAAGGTTCCTCCTGCTCTGAAAGTCACCCTAGACAATGTCAAGGGGAAAGTCATGAATGCTGGACCGATGACAGACTCGCCAATCGCCTCGCCAAAAATCGGAGGCAAAGAAAGCGAGATTGCAAGCATCGATGGGACAGATGAGGATCGCAGGCTAGTTGAAGAAATTCTGCGCGGCTGTCTCGAAGTGGATGTGCAGAAGCGATGGTCGATCCAGCAGATCGCGGAACATGCCTGGCTCAAAGAAGCCGTGGCGAGCATCGAAGCGGCGAATCAGCAGTCAAGTATGGAGTCTGGCTCATCGCAAGATAGTTCCTCAATGTCGCCGTGTCGCGGAAGAAGGAAGCATGGTCTCGATACGCTGGACGAGCTGCCCTCCGAGCTCGACACGATGCACAGCAGAGTGCGAGACAGGAGTCGCGGCAGACGAGGCGGCCCGCCAAGTCGCGACGACTCGCTAGAGAGGCCATCGCGTTCCAGCTCGCGGAGACCTGCCAGCTCCCGAAGAGGTCCCTCTGCAGACGAGTACCGCGCTGCTCGTGGTGAAGGCCGCTCGTCAAGTGGTAGCAGACCTCGGAGGGCTGAAAGCAGACCGCGTCGATATGGTGGAGAAGCCGTCAACACCTGGGAGCTTCTGTGAACCTCGATCCGGTAGCCGGCATTTGAGTAAGTCAATCGGAATTACAGTATCTACATGCCTGGATTTAATGCAGTTAGTGCTCAGCATATCTGTTGTTGTTCGAAGGCCTGGCGGTATCAATTTTGTTGACGTACCACACCAATCAATGTGTTTCATAGAGCTCATCTAGTCAATGTCCGTCATGAATGACTGCTGGAACCGCCCAGAGTGTCGATGTACACAACTGCCGGATAACATATTCGCTATTGTGCGGAAGAATTCTGCGCACACAATGCTTTCCACGCTGCCATCCACCCATCGTCAAACACTCCCTCATTAAATCGCGCTTCAGCTGCCGATCTTGTGCGCTTGCGCATCGAGAGCTGGGCGTGGTCTGGCATGTTGACAATCTCGTCGAATGCTTTTGCGAAGCCAGGTGGATCCGTTGCATGGAAACCTTCAAAGACAATTCGAAAAGTGGATCAGAGTGGTGTCAAAGGACGCTGGGAATGTGTGGCAAGTTACCTGTACGATTGCCCTCAAAGGGTATTACAATGTCGAGCAGAGGACCGCCTGATGCATGCACTACTGGGATAAGGCCAGCGGCCATAAGCTCGACTACGTTGATACCAAAGTGCTCATCGGTCATGGTGCTGAGGCCAATAGACGCTCTGCCAAACAGGCGCAGAAGCTCTGTGAAGGGAGCATTGATGACGAATGTCACGCGATGCTGTACATGGAGATCGCAGTCAGCATACAAAAGCACACTACCTTCGGTGCAGATCACATAGTCAGGGACTCACTCACGCTGATACCAAGCTCAGCCGCAAGGCTCCTGAGCTGATTGACGCGCGCTTCGTCACCCGCGTTCCGCACGCTGCCAGCTAGGACCAAGTTCCAAGATTTCTGTTGAACAGGTGTAGCACTGTCGTGCCACAGCTTGAAAGAGCGGAGCTGGAGATTATGATCTTTCTCGGGTCTGGCTGGCATGTCAGCTTTCCGTTCTCTGATTATGTTGCCCGTATCTCTTCGCAACAGCTTACCTGAACTGTGCAAGGCTCAGTATCTCATTGTGTCGTCCTTCCAAGGGCAGGTGAGAAAGGCTCTTGGTGTCGCAAGGCGGGTATACGATCTTTGCAGCTTTATTATCTCTCGGCTCTCTTCCCAATATGCCGTTGATGTGAGCTTGCGTCCAGGACGAGTTGACCATTACATAGTCTGCTCTTTTAAGGCAGAAGCCGTATAGTCTCGCGAATAGTATGTAGTAGCTGACGAGGGCCTCGTCAACTGAAGGTGAGGAAGCCAAAAGCAAAGTATGGGACATACACAAGTTTTCCATTGGAAAGCAAGACCGATCTTGACACCGCAGTTGTGTTCGTGTGACCCGCCGAGCGGTCCTTGACCCTCTGAAGCATATTCGTGCTGCGACAATGGATGATCAGTCTCATGTGACCAAAGTTCGGTACATTTGGCTCATCATTCGAGACATACCTGATTGTAGGATAGTGGACATAAGCGCCAACCGGTATCGGGAATAAGAGCTTGACCAGCGGGAAAATGAAAGCGTAGCCCATGGTATCTGCGAGATTGCACCACTATCAAAATGGCTCGCGGTCTGAGCGAGAGGTATGCTCACCTATGAAGACGTCTGGGCTAATCTTGCGGATAGCTTCATAGCCCAAGACGATGCTGCCTAAACTCTGCCCCAGCAATGTGAAGTGCTTCCACGTCCCATCTTCAACAAGGTATCGCTGCTGCAGATAGACGAAATGGAGTCTTGATGGGTCCAAGCGGATAGAGAAGCGAGCCTATTTTGACCACTATCAGTACTCTTTTGGCTTGCTAGTCTTTAAGGTGACGAGAGCGACTTGCCTGAACCTTGGCGACAATATCCTCCTTTGAAGCATCGACATCACCAGTGTATATCAAGCAGGTGGTTTTTGGCTCCTCCCGCTGCAGACAGGCCACCGCAGCCCACAGGACGCGTTCACCTCCACCGCCAGCATTGCTGACAAGGAGTTTGGCAATTCAGCAAGCGTCACAGCATTCTAATAGCCAGAACGCACCAGTAGGGGTGGAATAATCCAACGAGTAATCTGTCATCTTGCTGTATGCCAAGCTCGGCGAGTATCTTCTTGCGACGCTGCCTGTTTGCAGCAGGAAAGACAGCGCGCCAGACGGCCAAGCTGAACACGGCTCCAGCACAGCAGAGGACAACGGCAAAGGCGGCCAGCCGTGCCAAGGTGGCTATAACTGACATAAGAGCATCAGTGTGTGTCTCATCAGCGGTGCGACAAGAAGAAAAGGTTGAAATTACAAGCACCAACGCCCACGTAGAGCCCGATCACGTCCCATGAAGACGTGTGCAGCAATACAGCTGCTTCATGACAACCGCACAACAGCAGAGACCTAATTCTTAAGATCATTCAAGCTGTTGCTCTTTGCTAGATCGCCCTCTGCGCGCCAAACAGCTTTCAAGCTCTTCACAAGCCCAACAACTGCACTCGCGGCCTCTCGACGCCCATCAACCGGACTCTATCGTCATCACAGCATGTCGGCCCACGAGGACAACAACTGCATCTTGTACGCTTGTACAATGCAATAACACGTGCATTTCATCGACTAATGAAGCCTCTTGTGCCTAAGCTGCAAGATCATCAAGTGAGCACTTGCCTTGAAACCGCAGCACAGCTCCAGGAACCCGCTCAACCTTTGGCTGATAATACTTACAGAGGCGCCATCCCATCCTTCAAGCTGGTCGACACAGAGAAGACATTCGCCTTTCTTGACATTGGCCCGCTCGCCAAAGGTCATGCCTTGGTCATTCCCAAGTGTAAGGCCGGCTATCTCCGCAAAGAGGGCCGCACATCGCTGATCTCGACCATCTACGGCTACTAGACCACGGCGAGAAGCTGACTGACATACGTGAGGCTCTTCCAACTGCCTGTGGTGTTGTATCGGCTGACCGACCTGCCAACAGCTGACGAACACCTTACCGAGGTCTTGAGATACTGCAAAGCCATTGCGAAAGCCAGCGGCTTTGACAACTACAATGTGCTCCAGAACAACGGCAGACTGGCGCACCAGGTAAATGATATGCCAAGAACCCAGCTACACATTAGCATTGATCTGACCTTGATCTGCAATCCTCAGGAGGTACCACACGTTCACTTCCATGTGATCCCCAAGAACAATGAGCAGGATGGCTTGGGCGTCAGCTGGCCAGCCCAGAAAGCCGACATGGAAGAGCTCAAAAAGTACCATTCCGACTTGTGCGTGCTGGATCTGCGTCTGACACCGAAATCAGCTGACTGGGATGTTTTTGTCAGGCAAGGAAAGCTCAAGCTTTAAGCGAGGACGGCTTGATAGTGGAAGCTTGAGCTAGATGTTATCACTGAGCCCTTTCAAGCGCGAAAAACGCTTCTTTTTGTACTCAAAACAAGAAACGTACATCCTAGAAACCGGTGACGGCCTACTCGCCGTTTTTTTTGCCAGGACCAGCAGGGTCCAGCTCAATTCTATCACTCAACACATGCACTCTATCAAGAATCGATACAGACGACTAATGGTCGTTCACCTGCCCGTGAGCCAATACCCAAAACTACCATACTCACATATAGACTTGCCAACTACCGCCCGTCAACTGCTCGCCTGTCGGCCTCATCTTCCTCTAGCGATTGTCTCCAAATTGCGCTGGCGCAAGTGACTTTCTGCGAACAAAGCCCTGACAAGCTTGCTGAGCTCGGTTGCAGAAAAGTCCACCAGATGGCCTTCGGTATACAAGTACATGATGTCCGCCTACATGTAGGATGAATGAGAGTCAGCGCGAACGTGTCCGCGTTGCAAGGGCGGGACACTCGCCATAGACGCTTCCAGGAGCTCCGACAGGAATTTGAATTTGAACCAGACTGGAACATGCATCGCAACAGTCGACTACCAGGCGAGCTATTGATCAGCGAACCGCTCAATACGCAGAAGGTCTAAAGGCTGGACTCACTTGACCGTTCTCATCAGTAAAAAGGCCCTCCAGCTCGTGCATCATCTTGCACAGATCGTTGAGACGATGCGATGATTCTTCCGATATATCATCTTGATCTTCAATCTCGACTAGCATGCGTAACAGAACTGCATTGAGCAGAACGCCCATGTTATCGAGATACACGCGGCGAAGCAGAACAGGCTGAACGTGGCAGATGAGACTGTTGGTCAGGCGGGCCATTATGTGACGAAGGACATGCTAATCTCACCTCCCAAGCATGCGAGATCGATGTGAGAGTATGCACCAGCTGCCGAACGCATCGCTGGCACTGGGCGAAAGCACGTGGCTCATCGGTGTTCCTGAAGCCGTCTGCCTCGTTCAAAGTCTCCATCAAAGGTGCCCGCTGCAAGTTCTACAACCGCAATAAGGAGACAAGTAGTGTTCAAAGTCAGTCAGCAATTGAGGTCGTCTTTCGTGATCGGAAGCGTGCTCACAATCTGCTCGTCCAGTACGCGCTCTCCATATGCTTTCAAGGACATAAAAGATCGCTGAAGAGCCTCCTGTTCGATCTTCGTCAGGTCCAGCTTACTGTTATGTGAAGAAGTCGGCGATAGACGTTCTTGCGTGAGCCGACCACCTTCGCGCGCCACGAACAGGCAATCATTGGAAAATTGCATCCCGATGCTCGGAACCGAGCTGAGCAAGGTCGAATGGGCGACTGGCATGATTGCGCGGTAGAGATCGTAAGCGTCTGTATACGCTTTGAGAAGCCTTCTGGCAGCGCCAGCAAAAACATTGGTAGACGCTCTAGTAACGGCAAGTGGCAAAGCAGCGGTTCAGCGACGAGCCTACGCACAACGTTGATTGAAAAGAGACTTACGCCAAAGTAGAGACCGACAGAGCGGCATCTAGCAACTCCTTTGCAACTGTACCAACTTGCTTTGACCGGGTGGATATCAGAAGCTTGGTCTCTTCTGTCATTGTGACAGGCTCGAGCACGACAGGAACGCTATTCGGCGTCGGAGCCACCTGAGCAGGCACAGGCGGCTCGGAGGGCCTAATTCCCGTTGGCGCCGGGGACAAAGTCTCCGCAGGAGCTGAGCTCGCAACGGACGTGTCCAGCTCTGATATTTGGCTGTCGTTTGCTCGCGCTTTACCACCAAGTCGCTTCGAATTGATGACCTTGGTGGGCTTGCCTATAGGTTTGCGCTCGTCATTGTCAAGATCTGGATTCCAGCCCCAAGCCTCATCGGTTGATGATTGGCAAGCATGCGCTTTGGGCGACGATGAGACGGTTGAAGTGGCCTCCTGTTCGACTTCGATACCTTCTGCATCGAAACCCCATCCTTCTGCATCCTCGTCATCATCTATGTTTGGCCCTTGCTTTTGGCCGCGCGAACCAGTGCTCCGCTTGCTATGCGTGCTCGATTTGCTAGTATTGCGTTTGTGACCATTGGCAAGGGTATGTGGCAGTGTCGATTGCGTCTTTGCTGCGGCATCTTCGGCATCATCGAGCTCGTCTTCCTCAAAGCTCCAGCCATCTTCTTCGGCCTCAGCTTGGGCATTTTTCGCAGGCGCAGCTTGGGTCGAGCCTGCTTCAGATTTCGCTTCACTGTGCGCCACGTCTTCGTTCTCGTCGTCATCATCGAAACCCCATGCAGAATCTTCAGGCTCCTCATCGTCAAACAACGCCTGCGATGGCGAGGACGAACCTACAGCCGACGAGGCTGGAGAGTGCGATGCTTTCAGGGTGTCTTTGGGCGCTGGCGTTGTCTGTACCGCTGGCGGCTTCACCGATTGCACTAAACCGGTTGAATCCGCCAGCCATTTCTTCCAATTTTCTTCCTCGTACTTGCCCGATGGGTCGTCTATCCAATCGACCTGCTCTGTCTTATCCCAATATTGCGACGTTGCGATGTTTGCTCGCAATGTCGAAAAGCACCTTTCAATAATGCTATCCGACCAGTGCTTGCTGGCATCTTCTGCCCAATCTCGCAACAGAGGCTTGAGAGCCGTCATTTGCGTCGTCTTATGCTCATCTTCAAAAGCGGCCACCAATTCGCAGACTTGATGCAGCCTCTCTAGCTCCGCTTGGTTCGCAGTCCTCGGTAATGCCTTTTCCAATACCTGGCTGATAAGAAGCTGCTGCATGTCTGGCAACAGAAAGCTCAAAAACATAGGCCGTTGTGTGGGCGCGGATCGCTGAGGTCTTGAACTTGCTTTGAGCGCAAGCAAGAGCGTACGTAGCGATTGAAGGGCAGTTTCCACGCTGTACTGAGATTGTCTTACGACACGGACAGTCTGCACCTCGATAGTGGCTTCGACCGAGACAATGACTGAGTTCTTGGCCACTAAGACGGGACGGACGAAGTAGTCTAGCAGTCTTTGTGCAATCCGCTCAAACTGCTTTTCGATATTGGAAAGCGCCGCATACGCCTGTAAGATATCGTGGAGTGAGATGTATGGTGCCAGAGAATTTGTCAAATTTGCGACAGAGGCGTTCAAAGTGATGTGATTCTGTCCGAATACTATGCATCGGCTCAGAGCTTCCTCGAGGCGATCCACAGCAATGGCACGAATGCGCTCGTGATGACGCTGATGCAGAGCGCACGTCAGCCGAAATGTAGTTCTTTGGGGGAGTCGCAAGACAACTGACCTTAAGTCTGCGATAGATCTCGCAATCCTTCTTCCACTCCTCGATCCCGCCATTAATGAGCCTTTCAGCTTCCTGTAGCAAGGGCAACACTTCGTCCAGCATGCCCTGTGCTAGGATGTCTTTTGCCATCTGATTGGCATTCTGAAGCTGTTGAAGGCTGTGAAGCAAGTCCACCAGCGCTTGCGACTGCTGATGCTTGATGCTAAGATCTGTGTGTGCACTGAAGCTGGCCTGGAGTCGAGGCCGTAACGCCGACTCCTGAAGATAGTCGGAATAGCGAGCAAGTCAGTGCCTGTGACCAACGCGGGCATATTGAGCTTTTGAGAGCTCACATCACCATCTAAAGCCGTTTCAAGGCTCTGCACATCTTCTTGTACGCCCTTGAGACGGTCTACAAGGTCTGTCGTGGTTCCATACTGCCGCTGGAGAGTCGGCCACTGCGACTGCACCGTCTTGTGCAGCTCTTGCTGGAGACGCGGCACGGTCATCAGCGTTTAGCATGCAGTTGATATAGTCGTCCCTGCTCTCACCTTTGCATCCTCCACTTCCTTTGCAATGCGTGCGTGTATCTGCCTCAACCGTCCAGAGTTCGGCGTGAGAGCTTCGTCGCGCCCGAGCACATCCTGAAGGAATGTCTCGAGCGAGGTGCCCGCAGCCATACGCCCGTCTGACGCTGCAGCCAGGGCGTTTAATGCTGATTGAGATGCTGCTCAACCAGCAGAAGTACTCAAGTCACGAGGCCAACCTGGAGCTTTTGAGTCGATCGCGGTCTTCACGTAGTCCTTGTGGCGTCAGACAAGCTCAAGAATAGCTTTCAAGCTTAGCTAAGCGTGCACACATTGTAGCTGTGGAATGACCTCTGGCAAACAGCCTGTGCAACGCTTTCCGGTCTTCCTCGAAAGTGGGTGTTCTGACATTGCTTGCGAAAATAGCAAAAGGGTATAACGATGCGGTGTATGTACTACTGAACTGCTCGTGACAATGCCGAGTTTACAGACTGAGTTCTGTATCATGCGACTTTTCATCTCCCACAAAGCCAAAGCGTTCTCTGCTGGCCTTGGCCATGTCCAAATCCAGCACCTTGAAGCTCTCAAAGCGGGGATCCCAGCTGACTTTGCTGCCTCTTCGAATCATGAGCCAGCCTTCAAAGTCCTTCTTCCATTTGATTTCCTTGTTCAATCTATCCGTTACCAGCTCCTCTTCTGTCGGCGGCGGATATTTGCCCTCTTCTTTCGTCGGCAAGCGGTCCCGACGGGCCAGCTCCCGAGCAGTCTTGAGCTTTTCTGGCAGATTGTTGTAGAATTCGTTCCGGAAAGAGACGATATTGGCAGGCGTGTCGTTGTACGACTTGCGGTAATGCCATTCGTCGTATGAGCCGGTGTCGAGATCTTTGCTGCCAGTCTCTGCCAAGTCATTGCCCCTCCACTCTCCTCGCAACTTCTTCAGATTCTCATTTAACACGTCCTCGACGGCGATGCCTGAGTAGCCTTTTTGCTCGGTGGCTTCAGGATTGCGTGGCTTCTGCAGAGACCGCAAACCCCGCCGTGCATCATCGTCTTCGGTAAGGGATGCATGGTGCCCTTCTGAAGGGTGGACAGCCTGAATAATGGACAAGGCCGTCTCACATCCTTGTTGTACTCGATAGCGCTCCATGAAGAGGTACTTGAACATCTTCAGAGGCCAGTAGCGGAGGTAGCCCAACGGGTGGTCGAATGGTAAGAAGAGCATGGGTGGTTGGGTAGGGATCTCTGACACGCCATTAACGATGAGGGATTTGCCATGGAAATCGTCTGTGGCTGCACTTTCGATCTTGGATGTGGAAGCTACGGGCGAAGATGGCTGATTGAAAAATGAGAAAGAGCTTCGCGGTGGCATGAATTGTTGATGATGACTTTGGGGCAGATCCGTTGCTGGTCGAGACACTGAACGACCTTCTTCACTGCTGGGATCCAGCTGTACAGGCTCTTCATCAAATCTGCCATCTTTAGCCAGCTCTTCTCTCAAATCTTGCAACCGTCCTTCGTCTCCCCGCTGTTCCTCCACGGCATCAAAGTCGTCAAGCCAGCCTTGTTTCATGCCCCACAGGTATTCCTTCATCGTGTTCCTTCCAATGACAACGGTCAACCCCATACCAAGAGCATGCCGCCGCTTGTCGAGGTATTCTGCATATCCAGCTTCTCCTGGATTTGTTCGCGGTGGCGCTGGAGACATGCTTGCTATTCGCTCTATGCGAATCCGTTCCCGCACACGACGTCCAAGAGCACCAGGAGCTGTGCCATTGAGGAAGGAATAGTCGTAGCCTGCCGTGTAGAGTATTGGCTAATGCACGTGAGAAGAAAGTCAGTATCAGTGGCGGCAAGTGCGAGTTGTTGCACCAGGCACACCTGAATATACGTCTTGAACCAGCGGTTGGCTCTGTCGTTTTCATTGTCGTCTGGCACTCGACTGCTCATGACCCAGATCTTGCGCGGGAACTCTAGCTCGTCCCTCTCGAGGTCTCCAGAGTCTGGCATGGCTGCGTCTGCGAGATGCCGTATTTTCGCCTTGTACTCGTCTCGGATCTGCTCTGCGCATCTCCGGTCGTACGTGTAGAATGCGACCGGCGAAAGGGCGAGACTCATGTACGCTGCCGTCTTGCGCGAGGGGATAAAGTCCTTCATGATGTACGGATTGAGGCCCAGGAAGCGCAGGACTTTGCTCTTTGGCCGGCGCTGCGGCGGGCGAGGCGGTCGCGGTGCCTCCGGAGGCACGATGGGCGCGACCCCTCCTGCAGCTGACGTCGACGCCATCTCGCTCATGGCGGCTGCTTGGCTTGCTGAGTGGTGCTGAAGAACAGTTGCAGCTTTTCTGATCACGCTCAGCGTCGCCTACAAAAATTTGGCCACCGCGCAGGTCTGCTTCCTTCCCACAACCAAGACCCGGCACAGAGACTGCCAGACTGGGGTGCGAGGGGCAGAGCCGCTGAGCACACGGCTGCCGCCGACGCCTTGCGCGTTGTTGCGGCTCCGCCTGCTGTGCGCCTCTCGGGGCTGCGCGGCACACGCTGTGGATCTCTGCCCCCGACCCCGACAGGCTGTTCAGCAGTCCCGCCGAACGAGGTCGAGAGCAGCACACGCGCGACTTGATTAAAACAACCGCTTGGATTTTCGCACTCGCTGCGGAGGAGGATAAGAGGTCACCTGGAGAGTCGTACATTCCGCCTATGTCACGCTTGGCTTTTGAGCAGGGTTGCAGGTGAGTGAACATGATTCAGATATCGCACACACACACTCCCCGCTCCTCTGCATCCAATGAAGAACAAACTCTGGTAGTCTATTGCGGTACCAGGCTTGCACTTGCTGCACGCCAGTCCGCAGCCACACAACCCGCCAGGCGCAGCTGTCTCTCGGACAAGCGCGTCGAGGTAGAGCTGCATTGCTGCAGGTTGTGGATGCCGATCTTCAAGGCGAGTCTGAGGACTGCAGGGCTTGTTGAATGTAGCTTTGCCATGTCTTCAAACGCTATTCTGACTTTTGCGTTGTTTCTGCTTGCAGGTTTGGATTAGTGCTGTCCTAGTTGTACAACAGCTGCCGTGCAACCGCAATATTAACGAGGTGTATCAACGAAGGACGGACTATGCGCTTCTTGCTCGATCACTGGGTTGCTCGCACTCGTTCCCTCTAACTACCTGCTCTCAGGTTAAACTCTTGCTAATCTTTTCGCCCTTGATGACCTTGAGCACTTCCTCCTTGTTGAGCGTTTCATACTCTATGAGCGCGTTGGCGAGGCGCTCCAGCTCGACGCTCTTTCGCGTAAGCACCTCTGTCGCGCGGACCTTAGCCTCCTCCAGCATGCGACGTACTTCCGCGTCAATAGTCGAGCGTGTCGACGGTGAAATGATGTCGTTGTCAGCTACATTGACAGGTCCCACAAGGTCGCTATAGCCGTAATGCCGGACCATGCTGTTTGCAATCTTGGTAGCTTGGCTAATGTCGGAGGATGCACCAGTGGTGATGCTAGAAAGAGATTGTAAGCTTTATCTGCCCGATTCTCGCGCATTACAGTGGACAGACACCCACTTGAGCTTGCCGTAGATCAGCTCCTCTGCCACTCGGCCACCGAAAGCAACGTCCAAATGCGCTTGCAGCTCTTTAAAAGTCTGATTTGTGACGTCCATGGTCGGCAGGAAATGAGTCAAGCCCAAGCTCGCGCCTCGAGGCAGACACGTCACGCTGTGCAATGGGGTGCTGCCTTCCGTCATCAGAGCAACAAGCGCATGTCCAGCTTCGTGGAAGGCGGTTCTACGACCAAGAAAGCTGTCAATATCATCCTGATAACACTGGAAAGTCCATTCGACGAGTACTCACAATCGCTTATCTTCCGGCGTAATGACCGCGGACCGCCTTTCTGAACCAAGCATGACCCGGTCTTTCGCCCATTCGAGATCACGAGCCCCGACTTCAACTTTTCCTGCTCGAGCAGCATGGACGGCGGCCTGCACAACATATCTCAGCATATCGTCTCAGCGGCCCTGGCTAGCGTCTCTGCGCACTTGATTGACAAGATTCTGCAGCTCAGCTCCGGAAAACCCAGGTGTTCCTCTTGCCAGGACGGACACATCAATAGCTGTAAAGCAATTCAGCAAGTGCGTTGATGAAAGAACGCATCTAAACAGCTCACCGTTGTTGTAAAGTACCTCGGACAGGTGATGCTTCAGGATAGCCAATCTGCCACGTACATCTGGCAAAGGGACAGTGATGTGACGGTCGAAACGACCAGGACGGATGAGGGCTTTGTCGAGGGATTCTGGGAAATTGGTAGCGCCGATAAGAATGACTCCCTCCGTCTGTGTGAAGCCATCGAGCTGGACGAGCAGTTCGTTGAGAGCTGTGACACGAAGACGCAGGTTGTAAGCATACTTCGAGGCGAAGGCATCGACATGCTAACTCACTCTGCTGCGAGTATTGCATGTTCTTCGGTGATCGCTTCCCGCCAACCGCGTCAAGCTCATCGATGAAGATGATAGCTGGCGCGCTCTGCTTTGCGGCAGTGAACAGCTCGCGAACTCTGCGTGCACCGACACCGACATACATCTCGTCAAACTCCGACCCGCTCGCAAAGAGGAATTTCTAGAAATCGCGCCGAGTGCCAGTCGCTTCACTTGTCGAAATTTTGCAGAAGACAAACTCACAACTCCAGCTTCGCCGGCTACTGCCCTTGCAAGCAGGGTCTTGCCAGTTCCTGGCGGTCCAGTGAGCAGCACGCCCCTAGGCAGCTTTCCACCAAGCTTGCTAAACTTTTTCGGATCTTTGAGAAATTCCACGACTTCTTCAAGTTCAGATTTCGCCTCTTCGCAACCATGCACGTCTGTGAACTTGTACGTCTTTCCAGACGCGGGCGGGAGAAATTCGGTGGGGCCGCCTGATCCTGCTCGTCCGCGCATGATGCCGGATTGATCGATCATGAAGGAGAGTAGTGTAAGTGTGAGGAAGGTGAGGAAGAGCGTTCGACCAAGCCAGGCGATCGTGCGGAGTACGAGGTTGCCTTTTGCTTCTTCCACGACTACGCGAATTGGCTCGCCAGCGGCGCCAGCAGAGCGACCACTACTGGAAGCGTTTGACTGGGACGCTTTATCTGCGCTCGATGAGCTGGAGGAGCCAGAAGAGCCGGATGCACTGCTGCCACCGAGAGCAGTGGCCGCCGTGAGACTGCTTGTCGCAGGTGGACTTGACATGTCAGCTGGAGTTGTAGTCACATCGGCTTCTGCAGGCTTGCTTTCTTGCGGCGTAGACTTGTCTTGCTGTATCTGCTCAGTCATGTTTGAAGCAGCTGGGCTTGCGGAAGTCGGAAGTGATGATGAGGATGTTGAGGCAGTGTTGGAGACAGGTGAGTCGGAAGAAGGCCCATTGAGTACTCGGACATTTGCTGTTGGGTTTCCTCGAGACAGGACTGCACTTGCGATTTGCGCATCGGTAAGAGTAGGCCGTGGCGCTTCTTCCGGAGGCGCACTGTATGATCAGGCGGTGTCAAATTAGAGACAAGGAGGTGCATGTACGCTCAAATAGCTGAACCCACCTCGCTTGCTGCTCTACGGGCGCCTCTTGCACTTTCGGACTTGCGAGAATAGCATCTCGGCGCTGCGATGCTTGTGCGAGCTTTGTGACTGCTTGGCCGGAATTTGCTATTGCCAGTGCAGCGAGGTACATGTCAAATGCTTTCTGATCTTGCAAAAGACTGAGATTCGCAGGTTCGCTTGCGTATAGGCCAGAGTATTGTTCATAATGTCGGACAAGCTCTGCGGCGTTATCCTTGTCGCCCGATTCCAGCAGGACGGCGAATAGAGAGAGGTGCTTTTCTGCATCTTCAGGCATGGACTCGGCTTGGAGACGAAGAGCGTAGATGCGCATAGCTGTGGGCGACAGGCGCCCGAGGGAGAGCTGCCTGCATTGCGTCTTGTCAACGGACAGGCGCACCGAGGATCGGGCTGCAGGGCAGCTGAAAGTCAGGAGATGACCTGCAACATTGAAAGGACAATGCTTACGAGACTGCTTGCTGTATGAACGCGCTGGCAAGTTCTGGCCAGTCGACACTGAAAGGCTGGCTGCTAGATGCCATCGCCGTGCCAGGCTTGCGTATGCTGCTGTGGAAGCTGGGCCACCCGAAAGACCATGGGCGCTGCTTGTCCACCGGCAAGGCGGCAGGCGAGGCGTGCGTGCAGCCATGTATATGAGTCACCTCGAGACTGGCGTGGTACGGAGGAGGACAAAGCAGCATGTCCGTGATCCAGCCAGCTCGCACTCCATGATGCCCCGATCGCAGCAGTGGCGGCTGCTTCGAGTCCGTCTCATGCAGACAGTTCTGCTTCAACGCATGCATCAACTACAATGGTCGACCCGGACATGGTCGTACAGTCAGGGTCCCCATTGGGGAACTGAAGGAAGGGTCTCAGCTCGCCCTCGGTCGCATGGACGGGCTCACTGCGGCAGCTGAAGAACCGCAAGCGCTGACGGTCGCATTTACGCGTCCTTTACACTCCTATCTGACTCTCAGCCGCAGAGCAACGTCAGCGACCAGCGCATACCAGATGCAAAGAATGCAGCTGGAAGAAGTATCTCAGTACGCCGCGTTATTGCAGACGTGAACCCTCCGTCTTCCACTTGTCATGCCAAGCCATATGCATAATCCCTTCACTTCCCTGACTGCTTCACTGACTTCACTGCTTTACTCACCTTCCATTCGCACGCCGATGATCATTTCTTCCGCCTTCACTGCTGCAGTCGCCTTCCACCGGCAGACCTATTCCGGTACATCTGGAAGCCTAGCTGAGTCACGGCACAGATCTGGAAGACTTTGTGCAAATGGAAGACACACGCTGCAAAGTATAAAAGTGGCTGTAAGATGGCTGAAGCTTCTCTCCTCTGCTTCCTCCACCACTAAGTTAAGCGCTAATGTCGAAGCTATTGTCACGCTCATAATCAACGGAAAGAAGAATCAGAAAAAGGAGCCACCCAACGTGAGCGATGGATCTGACAGCGATAGTGATGCCGAGGAAGCTCGTCGCTTGAAGAGATCCAGGAAGGCAGCCATAGAGCGGGTTCAGGAAAAGAGGATCGTTAAGGCCGCTGGTCACGAGTGAAAAGTACTCAGCATGCATGCTCGAGACCCCAAGAAGTAAAACTGGTCAAGCGGATCGGGCATCGATTTCGATACTCTCAGATTCCGTCGACGCTCTCCTATTCAGCCTCAACCTGAAAGGCTTTACGAGTGGAAATTCCCCGGCCATCCAACCCTTTCGGTTGGGTCTGATGACGGTGAGCAACCGGCTGTTCCCATTCGTGCTTTATGAGAGCGCCTGACAGGTACTCATCGTTTCTATCGACGCAGTCATGGTGCTTCCAGTGTTTCGGATACGGCCACCTCGGCTCCGCATGTCTTTGACCAAGACGCAACGAGCACGACGTTACCGTACGCTAATGTCATACGACACGACTTTTTGACTTGCTGAGCGTAGTGCTGACCTTGTGCCGTTCACTAGATCCCATATCTTTGCTGTGGTGGAAGAGGTCACCTGCAGGAGCAGCCGAACAAGAAAGATCCCTCAAGAACTGATAAGTGCATGTTCAAGCGCCTTGCACGGCTTTGGAATCAGTCGACTGGGACCTCGATAGCCTCATGCCGTCAAGCGGGGAAATGGCATTCCAGGCCAAATGCCTGATGTGCGTACTCTGCCAACCAGTTCGGCACAACCGAAGGCTGTGCCGGCAGGCGTGAAGAAAAAAGGCAGGACTCTGACGCAAACGCGGCCTCCGCGAAAGAGCTGCTATCCAGAGCTCGCTCAACACTGGTCCCGACGACAGCACGCCCGGTCCTTGCGTTCTGCAACTCCCAAATGGCGCCCTCTGGGACTTGGAGGGGTACGCTCGCCGCAAGGTGATTTGTATCTCAGAGTCGAATGCGTCTGCTCGCAAGTTTCTCCGTCGGCTTCACTTCACTTTGAAGGCCAACGGGCTCTCGACCACTTGGATGACGCACGCCTGCGTTATCGGCGAGCTCACGTCCGAGGTGCAGCACACCAACAATTTCTGTCGGGCCATGCGAATCTATCAGCATGTTTTCCCCTACGACATCGGAGCTCAAGAGCAACATCTCGACGAGCTCGATGCTGAAATATACAGATTGAAAGATTTTATGTCTACCGCGTTCGTCGACAAGAAGCAAAAGTCGGGCCTTTCTAGAAGCGATCTACTCACCGACGAAGAAGCCTAGGCAGTCCGCAAGGCTGTTTCACAGCCTAGAGAAGATGCCGGCAGATACTCTAATGAGGCCGGCCGGCTTCGAGCCCTGTTAGAGATCATGCGCGACGCGGTCGAGATGATGCGCGACGCCAAGGGAGGAACGGGTTGGAACATTGCTCATACCTTGCTGAATCCTTCTTCTGGCCCCTCCTGCAGAGCAGAAATGGGCCATCATCCTTCCGGAGCTTCTCCTAAATGTTGGCAAGCGTCTCGACAATGCTGGAGATCTGGCCAGCCTGACCCGCACCTGCAAGAAAGCTTACGTCACTCTGAGTGACTTGGCCTGCAAGCAACATGAAGCAGAAGTGGAGGCATTGGCGAACATGGTCGCCAGATGCATGCAGATTGAGACCTTTCATGGCTGAGAAGCTTTGGCCCCGAAGATGACACGACCGCTGTCCCTTCCATCCAGCTCTTGTAGAATGCGTTCGAAGCAAATGAATCTGAGTGCGGTGCTCCAGTGGCCGAAGCTGGTCGGAAGATGGTCGCTCGCGTGACACGATTCGTCAGCACGTCCACCATCCTTCCTGAAGAGCAAGGGTTCCGAGTACCCGGTCAATATGGCTTGTCTGGCACGTTTGGCTTTCATAAATCCAACAAAGCCCATGCATCTCATGGAGCTGAAAAGTCCCGAGCTTCCGCTGGCGAATAGAGTGCTGCTCCCAGTTCTGGAACCGCTACCAAACGCGCCAGTGATTCGACAAGCACAGGGGTACCATCGAAGCGAAGCAAGTCAGGAAAGCAGAAAGATGCACCTGAAACACAGAATGCACCTCGCCTTGCCAAGATTGCCCGTGAGGACGCAGATATGCATCAAGACAATTCAGCTGCAGACGAAACAGGGGTCCAGTATGAGAAGAAGGTGCCGGTGGGATGGGTCACCAAGAGCCCTTGAACCCGATGACAGCCGATAAATCAGACAAGTGTTGCTACGGCCGGAACGCCTCTCCAGCGCATCGAGCCGAATCCTGGCAGCATCGGAAAGAACTGGCGGCGCGAATAAGCAAAGTACCCATTCGAGCGGTCACCCAACAGGCAGACCTGGACGACACTCTCGAATCTGTTGGTCTACAGCCAGGAGACTATTCGATCGAAGAATGGAGACTCGCTTTCAAGAGGGTGGCTGCCAACGTCGCTGATCAGGCCAAAAAAGTAGCAGTGCAGGGACGTATCTACACTGTCCCAGCTTCCAACGCATTTCACTTTGCTCTATTCATGCTAGCGTGCGACCGCTGTGCTCATTACTGGAGAAAGCTTGGCAGTCAAAGAACAATCATTGCATGTGTAAGTTACCTTGCATTGCCGCATGTTGCAGGTTCTCTTGAGGAAGGTGAGTCAAGTGGAGCACCGCCTGCGCGGCCTTTGCAAGGCCACTTGTCTGCGTCAGACTTCGCAAAGGTACCTGGCTTTCCCTATGAATGACTTGATTGAGTCAGCAGACGGAACGTCGTGGGCAGCACATGATCTGTACGAGTCTAGCACCACATGTGAGCAACGTACTGTAACGAGAGCTACGCGAACCCAGAGACATCAACCGAATTGATTTGCCTGCGGTTATGCATCGCATGTCAGTGCCGTGTCCGCGGCCTTGTCAATTGACTTGAGACCATAGCAATCTTCCGGATGGGGATGATTCAGAGTGACTCGAACGCTTTGAGCTCGAGAATAGCATCTGAGCGCTACTGAAGCATGCTCCCTATACAGCGGACGGCCAAAGGCTTCAAAGTCGGTTGGCAAAATATCACGTGACCTACAGGAGGGACGCTGCTTTCGGCAGTCCTGAACAGAGAGAACGAGGAAATACAGGTTGGAACGCTGAGATATGAACAAGACCCACTTGCGACCATGTCTGAAGTGAGCCTCTTCGCCTGAGGCTGTTTCATCGTCGGAAAAACTGTGACTACCCGGCAACCGGTTTTATAATCTGTGCGTCAGCGTCGTTACATCAACCAAAGCGTGACGCCCTCGTAGCACAGTGGTAGTTGCGCCTGCCTAGTAAGCAGGAGGTCTTGTGTTCGAACCACAACGAGGGCAGCGCTTCCTCTTTTGCCTCGACGAGGAAGCTTCCTGGATGTCTTGGATGCCGAAATCTTCTCGCCACATGCCTCGCATGAAGTCAAGCCTCCCCCACGCCTTTCTCTTTTTGCCGCAGAAAGCTGGGTCGTGTGCTGCAGCTCTGCATGCGCGAGGTGTGACTTTGAAACCTCCTCGACCTCTGGCGCGAGAAGATCACCACGAATCCTTCCTGTGCCTCAGTCCCAGTCGCAAAGGCGCAACGGCACATACACAGCATGCCAGACTTGCAAAGAGTGCATTCAGCAACTGTTATCAATTCTTGCGACTCGAGAAGTCGCGGGCGACTCGAGAGCTTTTTTGCTTGCATAACGAACAGGAAAGAAGTCGGAGAATGCGACAGGGACGGCCCAGGGGCCGTCTTCGGGACGTGACATGACTGTATATCATCCCAAAGAAGTATAAAATGCCAACAAATTGCCAGTCAGGCCCTTTGCGCCCGTGAACTGAAAGATCTTTCCGGAAGAAAATAGGAAACAAGGACTGTTTAAAGCAGGGACGGCCCAAGGGCCGTCTAAGCACACATTGATGAGTGTATCTCGACTCAATGAGCATATATTGCCAATCAATGGCCAGCCCTGCTCAGTTGCGACTCGGGAATTGAGAGGTGTTTGCCGCATGAAACTGCGAAGAAAGCCCATTTGAAGCAGAGAAGAGCTTAAGAACCTTGAAGGCGGAGGAGTATGATGCATTGCACATATACGAGTATAGAAGGCCCATATACCGCCGACTCTGCTCAATTGCGACTTGATAAATGGTAGCTCGTTCCCAGAAGGAAATACAAGAAACTGAGCCGAAGAAGCAGGGCTAGCTCAAAGGGGCGATTGGGACTTGATAAACGATGCATTACATGCCAATCGATACAAAATGCCAATCATAGGTCAAGCCTGCAGAATTGCGACCCGAGCATTGAGAGCTCCCAGAAATTAGGAACAGGAAAGAAGTGCCCAAGGCAGCAGGGACGGCTCAGAACCCGTCCTGGTACAAGCGCGTGATGTACCACAACTCAACAAGTTTAGACTGGCAGCGACCGACCCTGCACGTTGCCAGCCTCTGGTCTGACAGCTGTCTCATACTTGAAAGTAGAGAAGAAGCGTCAATGTATTGGGGAGGGACGGCCTAGGGGCCGTCCAGCAGCATAAGCATGAATGTGTGAAGCCTCCAAGAGATAGATGTAGCCCATTGTCTTCTAGTTCTTCACGACTGGCCGCGCGCAAATTTTCAGCAACTCTCTTCTCGACACAAGGCAGGAAGTGAAAGCAATGACGGCCCCTGGGCCGTCCTGACGAAGAAGAATAGTAGCAGCCAATTTCAGGGTAGTACACGTTGCCAACATAGCGTTCAAAGCCTGCTCAAATAGCCTCGCGGCACTCTGGAGCATTTTTTTCTACAGAAAACATGAGAGGAACGACAAGAGACGGACGGCCCATTGGGCCGTCTTGAAAAGTAACGGACTACGCCCTGATGTAGCTGCCAACGAGAATGCAGTGATCACGCTCGTAAGGCTCAAGGGTGAGCTGTTCCCTGGGCTTGATCATCTCCTGCTGCATCTTCTTGACTTCTGCGGCAAAGACAACCTCTGCAGGTGCGGTCGAATCGATACACGAAGCCTTGATAGAAATGACGACGTTGCCTCCGTTCTTCAAGAAATGGTGTGCGTTGAGCGCAACGATACGTGCTTGGTCTGGCTGAGCGACATCGGCGAAGATCACGTCGACCATGGGCACGAGCATGCGGTACTTCATAGGATGCCGCGCGTCTTCAACGATGGGTACGACGTTGGTGCGACGGCGTGCCATGCCGATGAGATCACGGCCTGACCGGTGCGAGAATTCGACTGCATAGACGGCTCCTTCCTGTGAATTATATGCAAGTCAGCGGCGAGAAGAAAAATCACCATTGTGGACATGCGCACCGGCCCAACGACATCTGCAACGTGCGAGACCGACGTTCCACTCGCAGCTCCGAGGTATAGCACTTTTTTGCCAGGCGCGATGTGGATGTTATCCAATCCACCCAGAATGCCAGCGGCAAGCTTGGAACGGAAAGGATTCCAAACACGATATTCAATCTTTTGCTTTGTCTCTGAACCATCTTCTGCTGCTGATTCTACGCTGATTCGCTTTTCGCCATAGACTGATTCGCCTGGCACAATGTTGCGAGTCACGAGAAGGTGTTCTTTGCCTTTTGCGACAAAGACGCCCGCATGTCGGTGTGGCTCGATGACGACTTTGGCACCACCGGCGCCGCCTGCGTGAAAGATAGTCTTAGCGTATGCTTGTGATAATGAGTATAATTATATGCACCTTTTGCCGCTCCTCCTCGTCCGCCTCTCCCAGCTCCTCGTCCTCTTGGAGCTCCCCGGCCGCCTCTTCCTCCTCCTCTGCCACCTCCACGGCCTCTGTCACCACCGCGTGAGGCTCCGAAGCCGCCCCGTCCGCCTCCTCGAGATGAGATGCCGCCTGCATGTCCGTTGTGCATCATTCAAAGTGATTTTTCGATAGACCGTAGCGAAAGTTGATCGCAGCGAGAAGGTAGCAAGAACTGTCAGCGAGACCACAAGAGATGGAGACCGAGGGGATAGAACGAACCTCGACCGCCTCCTCGACCACCACGATCACCGAATCCTCCACGTCCACCTCCTCTTCCGCCGCCTCTGCTGGGAGCACCACCTGTGTCGACGAGCGAGATTCAAGAGCAAAATCAGCATCTGCAGCTGACGGGTGTCCGATTCTCTTGCTCAGGACGCATGACCCACCGTACGCCATTGCTGATCTAGGCGAGTGTTATCTCGTGCGCAAGGCGGTATAGCCAGGTACGCAGTTGATGCCTCCTTCGTGCGGTCGCTGCAGTGTCGAGCTGGATGCGCTGGCGTGCAGATGCGCACGCAGAGGCGATCGAGGGCAGCGAAGAAGGCGGTGGCGAGGAGCAACGAGAGAGAAGCAGCGAGCGATGCAGAGTAGACGAATGGGCAGAGTGGCATGCTGCTCTTCACTGTATGCCTGTGACTCCCAGCGTGCTGTTTGTACCATCGACTTCCGCAATCACCCACCCGCCAAGTGCACGTGTGCGTAGGGAGCTCCCGCCAAGAAGCCACTGCGAGCTCTTCTCTGCGCCATAGCCTGGAAGGCCCGCAAGCTTGCTCTATCTCGTACCGCTATACCTGTGCTCCTCTACAATCATACGTACCTGACCTTATCGACGGACGATCATGCTCCCCTCACAAGCAAGACAAAAAGCCACGACGACCGCCGCGCACAAAATGCAAGGACACCGCTCGTCTGCCCTCGACTGACTGACAGAAAGGCACGAGGACCCGCGTCTTCATCACCCAGACCAGGATGTCCATTCCATCTGACTTTCGACCCTCCGCCGTTCCCGTCACCGACTTCAGCTACGTCGCAGAAGGCGGCGCCAACCTCGTCGTCGCTTATGCGCCACGACCAGGCAGCCCCGTCCTATCCATCCTCGCAAACACAGTCCTGCGCATTCGCAAGACTGCACATGGCAAGTCACACGATAATCCCACTGTCAGCACCGAAGAGGATGCCAGCGTCGCATTCACAGACCAGGTCGTCGTGCCTTTGCTTCCGCCACGCTCGACACCGAGGCTCGTTTCCATACAGCTGGACGACAACGGAGAGTGGCTCCAGAAGCTCTCGCAACACATTGAACCTGCTAGACCGGCTTCTCGCAGAGCCGTCGATGCGATAGACACCAAGCGGGCCCATGTCGTATTGGCGGACAATCTCGTAGGCACTGCAAACGACAAGTCCATCATCCTGAGTGTCGAAATAAAGGTGAGTTCTCACGACTGCTTACTACTTGAACGATCCATGAGTCTCATTATTTGCTCTGTGCTACTCGACTACAGCCAAAGTGGGGCTTCCTGCCCAATCCCAAACACCTCTCCGAGGCTTCTCGACCCATCAAGGCGGCGCACTGCCGCTTCTGCCTGCACAAATTACACAAGGCGCAGCTCAGCGAGCAGAAAAAAAGTCACCAGCAGCAACCGCCTGCAGATTCACATGATCGCTCTGCGCCTTCAACCTCGCATGTGCATGCGAGCCATGCCAAAGCTACAGAAGACTACTGCCCGTTGGACCTGTACTCTGGTGATCAAAAGCGGGTGGCTTCCGCTGTTCAGGCACTTCTCAAAAGCTGGAGCGTAAGCAATGGCAAAGGCAACAATCTAAAGATCTTTAAAAAAGGCGAGATGATCATACCAGATCAGGTGAGTTGCTTTTAAATCGAGAACTTGCTGTAATGCACAGTGGCTGACAAGAGTCGGGTTCTTTCTTCAAAAGCACCCGAACTTTGTCGAGAACTTGGACATCGGCGGCCAGTCACTTTCAGTCACTCTCACTGCATTCTTGGCTACAAGTCCGCTCGTGAAGCGTCTCGCGCACCTTCAAGGCAGCCTCGACGCACTGGACATTGAAGGTTTAGCAAGTTGTGCGAAAGATGCTACTGGGATAGATCTTTTCGAGCACTCCGACGAGAATGCCCTGGTCGAGGCACTAGGAGGCATGGTCTCGCTCGACGAGTACACCGCTCTAGTCGCGAAATTCGCGGACGTCATTGATCCTGTTTTGGACGAGAGCACGGACCTCAGGACATTGATTATCGCGTACCTCCTCTCTGCTGCTTTCAAAGACTGCTCGATGTTCGTTCGCATCAGCAAGTCCGACACGTCAGATGTGAACAACGGTAATCCGTTGCAAATCGAGGCATTTCTGGTGGACGTGGACGTGAAATCTCTGGCCAGGCTAGGCAGATATGCAAGGTTGGACAAAGAGCTTGTTGAATGCTTTCAGGCGCACATGGACGCCGGCAATGCAATGGACCGCTGCAGGCCGTGAACACAAAACTATCAAACGCACGTTGTCCAGAAGAGGAGTCTATAAGAATCGTGATGTGAGTCTGGTGACATGCTTCCCTCGTCAACGTTGACGTCGAAAGCTTCTGCTAATGGTTTCTGCTAATGACTTGCATGTTTCGGTACATAAGCAGGCTTCTCCTCTTTATGTGCGGCAGCAAGCACATGTGCTTGCCAGGCCAAATCCGACTACCAAATGACAATTGTGAAATATTCGAAGCCCGAAGCGACCGGTGCTGCAGCTCGCAAAGAAGCCTCGAGTATGATTCTCACGCCTCTAGCTTACAAATACCACATATGCAAACCTACTGCATCAAGGCTCGCCCAGCATACTCTCCCAGCTGATGATGACGAGGAAGCTGATGGCTAACTTACCAAGATGGGGCATTATCTCCCAATACATCATGTACTTCGCAGTGGACGCGCCAAGCCTGCAGCTGTCAAGCCGACGCGTCCGCAATCTGGCCATCGTCTTTCACGCCGGCTCGCGAATCCCCCCTCATTTAGCCGGCCGTCTTAAAATAGACCAACGCATTAAGGTGGCGATCGGAACTAACCTGGAGGAGCACATGCAGGTCGGCGTCCCGCAAGGCAGCAAGGGGGCATCTCCGAGTGTAGACCGCAGCTGCCCGATTCAATCTGCAAGCTGCACAGAGATTTGGACGAAGCCCGTGATCTGCTGGAGAAGATGCAGGATGCCCGCCGTGACTTGCTGGATGCGCTGTAGAAGGGCCGCATTGCAACTGCGGCTGTTGGAATTTATGTGGAGCTCCAAGGACAGGCTACAAAGGGACTTGATGGGATGATGTCACCTTTACTGTGCTTCAGAAAAAGCTCGGCCTCGCTAACTTAGCTCAAGCCTTCCTCGAATTTTAAATGCGCTCCCCGCAGCCGCAAACCCAGTGCCACAACGCGGAGCCGAAGGGGCTCTCATCTGAAATCTCCATGTGCTAGTGCTCCTTGCCTCTTGACTTTCTTCCCCAGACATCCACCAGCAGCAGCTCATCATGGCTGCTACCAACATGCACGTCAAAGAAAAGGACGCCGAACTCAAGGGAGCTACCAGTCACGATAAAGGCTATGAACACGACGAACACAATGTTCCTGGCCACCAGGACAAGCCCGTGAGTTGTCCTATTCTGCACATCTGGAATAGTCTGGACAGCCTAGCTGATGCATTTCGTTCCGCTGTCAGCTCTCGGCCAAGCTGAGGAACCCGCTCTCTGGCATTCCCAGAGACACCCTCATGCGCAATGTGCAGGACTTCGCAAGCCGATGGGGCCTCGAGTCGGAAATCGAGACTCTGCGCAAAGGTGCTCTGCTCGCCCAGTCTCCTGTAGGTGGCGCCTTTTCTTCTGCAATCGCCCACAACCCCCACGCTAGCATGCAAACACAGGCTGACATACCTAATTGTCTCTTATCTCATCTATTCCTTGTGCTTGCCTTCGCCGATGCGCTCGGTTACCGTACTGTTGCGTCAATCCCCCGAATCGATCGTTCGGCACGGTATGCGGGGCTCCAAATTTCCCTATCTTGTGGCGGCTTTTTCTATGCCGGCTTACCAATGCAGCACGCATACAATGAGATGTCCGAGCTCACTGCCGAGGAAAAGAACCTCATCGCGCGCGAACACACCCATCGATGGAGTCACCCTTTCACACTATACATCACCATCGCCCTCTGCTCCATTGGAGCAGCAGTCCAAGGTTGGGATCAAACTGGCTCCAATGGTGCCAATTTATCCTTCCCACGAGAATTCGGCATTGACGGGACCGGACGAGACACCTGGCTCGTCGGTGTCGTCAACTCTGCCCCTTACCTGGCCTCCGCGGGTTTGGGATGCTGGCTTTCCGACCCTCTTAACCGATTCTTTGGTCGCCGAGGCACAATCTTCATCACTGCTTGCATCTTGCTCGTCACACCCATTGCTTCCGGCTTCACTCAAAACTGGCAACAGCTCTTTGTCGTCCGTCTTATTCTTGGACTCGGTATGGGTGCCAAGGGATCGACTGTGCCCGTTCTCGCCGCCGAAAACAGCCCTGCCTACATCCGAGGTGCTCTCGTCATGACATGGCAGTTCTGGACAGCCTTCGGCATCTTTGTACGTCAGACCAGTCACATTCGATCCAGCCTACTGTAAAAGCTTCTGACCTCTGTTCTCACCGCAGCTCGGATACGCCGCCAATGTCATTTGCTTGTCCTTCGGCGACAGGGCATGGCGATACCAACTTGGAAGCGCTTTCATTCCTGCCATTCCTCTCATGTTCATCTACCTCGTCCCCGAGTCTCCAAGATGGCTCATGAAGAAGGGCCGCTACGCCAAGGCATACCGCTCGTTGATCCGACTGCGACATTCGGAGCTCCAGGCCGCTCGCGACCTGTACTACGTGCACGTCCAGCTTGAGCTCGAGCAGCAGATCTCGCGAGCAGACAACTTCTTCCGCCGTGTTGTCGAGCTCTTCACGATTCCCCGTGTCAAGCGCGCCACTCTTGCCTCCGGAACCGTTATGTTGGGTGAGTAACAGCAAGCTCCTCTATGAAATAGGATCATACCAATACTTGCTATTACTTCTACAGCACAACAGATGTGCGGTATCAACATCATCGGTATGCTGCTTTGTTGCTTCGTCGTGCACTCGCTTGCTTGCTTGCTGACGCAACTTCCTGCCACAGCCTTCTACTCGTCGACCATCTTCGTTCAGGCCAATTACACTGAGACGCAGGCACTGTACGCCTCACTTGGATTTGGTGCCGTCAATTTCTTGTTTGCCATCCCTGCATTCTTCACAATCGACACCTTTGGACGCCGAACCCTTCTTCTCTTCACTTTCCCTCAGATGGCCTGGTCTTTGCTGGCCGCCGGTCTCTGCTTCCTCATTCCAGAGTCTGCCGGCACAACCCGTATTGCATTGATCGCGCTCTTCATCTACATCTTCGCCGCATGGTACAGTCCAGGTGAAGGACCAGTACCATTTGCGTACTCTGCAGAGGTCTTCCCACTCTCCCACGTGAGTCTGCCAACTGCCTGCTCTTGGACACTCGCATTAGCTGATCAGAACTCGTCAACAGCGAGAAGTTGGCATGTCATGGGCCGTCACCGTCTGCCTTGGGTTTGCAGCAGTCCTGTCTATCAGTCTACCAAGGATGCTCGATGTTATGAGGCCAGTCGGCGTATTCTGCTTCGTACGTCCTACACAGTTTTGCTATTACAAACGTGTGTCTGCTAATCCAGCGCCTTCACAGTATGCTGGGCTCAACATGGTCGCATTCGTACTTATCTTTTTGTTCGTTCCAGAGACCAAGCAACGAACGCTCGAGGGTAAGCTGAGCATTTCGAACATAAGAGCCGAGCGTCGGCTGATCTCGTCAATATGCAGAACTCGACCACATCTTCTCCGTGCCCACGGCTTCATTCATCAAGTACAATACCACCAAGGCTCTTCCGTACTGGTTCCAGCGCTACATCAAGCGCGACAAGACTGCCAGGCTTGAGCCTCTCGTGCAACTCGATGACACCATCGATGCCCCTGAAAGCCACCACGACGAAAGCAAGGTCTAGAGGTCCACGGTACTACATGTCGTCAACGGCCAGAATGACGCCTGCCCGTGTTTGGTGCAGCGCGTCGCTCAATCAATCAATATCAATCTAATGTCAGATGCTAGCAACAATCGCGTATGTAATGTGATCTGGTAATGACCTCTGTCTACCCTGCTGTTCGAGGATTGTATTGCTGGATTTGCCACATTAAGACCACTTTAGTGTCGCCCACACTACGCCAGACTGCAGCCACGGCGCATCTATAGTCAACGTAGTCCTCTAATGAAGCGACGAGTATACTCAAATTGGCCTGCAGCTACGACGCAGGCCACGTCCGATCACGTCAGGGCAACAGTGAAGTCGGCCTGAACCACTCATCTTCTCGAAAGCGACTCATGAGCTCCTACTCATGACCAGACTGTGGCCTTGGAAGGCCAATTCCAAGGACGAGACTAGCGCACCTTCGTCGCCGGGCTGGACCTCCCCAGGTTCCATCTTTGGTCGTGGCGGTGGCTCAGCGGCGAGCTATGACAGACCGCCTGAATTCGACATCGACTATGCCAACGAGGACCACCTGAGGGTCTTTGAGAGAGCTCTCAGCGTCAATGACGACCCAGAGGAACCGCCAATCGAGCATATTCGCAGTGTCTCGGACTTTGCACCCATCAGAGAGCGGGTCAAGCGCACGAGCAAGAAGCGGCGTGACGTCGTTCGTGAGGGCTGGGCATATCATGTCTCACGATGGCCTTTACTGGTGCGTTAGCGAACAGCTGCTTCCATACTACACACTAATGTCTTGCCTACACAGCTCTTCATCTTCACACTTATTGGCCTCGAATTCGCTGCTTATGTCTTTGTTCGCCAGCTGGTCAACGTGATAGAGCTATTCTCCGGCTGTGCGTCTCGCTGTCTCAAATAAGCGAATCAAGTGGTGGTTCTTGCCTGAAATTTCTTCTGAATCGGACAGGGCGAGGAGAGAAAGGCCGATTACGACTCAAACTCCGTCGGTCGAAGACCTTTGAAGACTGGAAGGCGACTGCCTTGCAGCTGGACGAGCGTACGTACCCATCATCTCTCACAGTAAAAGCTCAAGACTGAAGTTGCTACTATAGTACTCGGTCACACAACATGGAAGCGGACACCATCGAATGCATACTATGACTCCTCGCTCGTCCGCCGCGTTACGGACAATCTGCGAAACATGCGCACTCATGGGGATGCAGAAGGGGTCTGCGCCATCCTCGAAGTCTGTCTTCGCAGCAACTTCGGCGGAGTAGAGAATCCAAGGCTCTACAGCGAAACATACTATGGCACCAAAGACCGGATACGAGAATACGTGGAAGAAGGTGTGCTTGCATGAGCAGTCTCGCATCGCACAGCACAGCAATGCTGATCGCACGGCTGTACAACAGTCGAGCGATCAATTGAGTATGTCCGACATACATCTGATTTGACGAACGAGGAAAAATCCCGGCTCTTTCGCTACGTCACCAAGAACAACGGCTCCACCGCTCTATGTCTCAGTGGCGGTGCTTCCTTTGGCTACTATGTAGGCATGTGCATACGCTGGCTCGCACTCACGACATTAACCTTGCTTTTTTCAGCATTTTGGAGTCATTCGCGCCCTGCTGGACGCCAACCTGATCCGTAAGCTACCCGATTGGGGCAAATTGGCTGCTTTTGCTGACTCAAGGTTCTTGCAATTGCAGCCAAAGTCATTACTGGAACTTCTGCTGGCGCTCTTGTTGCCGCGTTTCTGTGCACACACACAGATGACGAGCTTCGGAGGATGCTTATCCCTGAAGTTGCTGAAAAGATCACAGCTTGCGAGGAGCCTTTCAGAGTGGGACTGTCTGACTTTGAACTGTATACAAACAGGGCAAAAATCACTCACGCTTTCTCTTCTTCAGGTCTGGGCGAAGCGCATGTGGAGGACTGGAGCAAGATTCGATACCATCGCGTGGGCCCGCAAAGCAACCTTCTGGACAAATGGCTCAACAACTTTCAAGGAGGCATACGAGCGGACTGGACGGTATGCGTGCATGCTGCTCGCTGCAAGCGGCAGTTCTCTGATGATCGATGTTTGCAGGATATTGAATGTTTCCGTTATTCCATACGATACGCATTCGCCCACCAAGCTACTGAATGTGCACACTGCGCCGGACTGCCTCATCTTCACAGCTATAATAGCCTCGGCAGCTGTTCCCGGCATACTGAACCCGGTAGTGCTCATGTGTGTAAGCCTGCTTCCGTGTACGCTGCAGATTATCTGACTTTTCGCTGCATGCAGGACGAAGGACAAGCAAGGCCAGGTCCAGCCGTGGCAATTTCAAGGCAGACACAAAGATGGCAGTTTGCGGGTCGATATACCGCTGCAATCGCTCAATTTATTCTTCAACGTGACATACAGGTGACTCGATTTGCTCTGCCTATACTGGGAGTCCGGTATGCTAAATCTGCAGCCTTTCACAGCGTTATATCCCAAGTCAATCCGCATATCCATCTTTTCTGTGCGTCCCTTAGCCAGCCCCTATCAAGCAAAAGCTAATAACGCTACGACGTAGTCTTCCAACCGCGCGGGGCACCTGGTCGACCAGTCAGCCATCGAAAGGGCAAAGGCTGGCGTGGAGGCTTCTTTCTTTCAGCAGCGGAGCAGTTCCTGAAATTGGACCTCACCAAGAATTTCCGGGTGAGAAGTGGATTATACGGAATACTAGTATCTCAGCTAATGTTTAAAGAACTAGGTCATCCGAGACCTCGAGCTCCTGCCTGAGCTGTTGGGCCAGAACTGGTCAAGCGTCTTTCTGCAAAAATTTGAAGGCTCCGTTACCATCTGGCCGCGATCGCGAATCAAGGATTGGTTCCGCCTACTTGCTGATCCAGATGTTCCAGAATTGGCTAGAATGATGCGAGTTGGGCAACTTGTTACCTGGCCAAAGGTGATTATACGCAGTTGGGACCACTGAAGCTCTGCTGAGGTCCAGATGTTCTAGCTCCACATGATCTCGAACAGACTTCGCATTGAGCGCCAGATCGACGCTGGCCGAGCGGAATGCCGATCCCTCCACACTCAAAGCTCCAGAAATCAGCTACAAGAGCCAAAGGGTATTATGGCCAGACATAGCGATTCGTCAGGCATGGAAGAGTCTGATTCTGAAGCCGATCTTGGGGGTCCTGAAGGCAATGCGCCCATGCCGGACAACGACGAATCCTTGGGTGGGACACGCATCGCGGATAATGGAGCCGATGGTCCTCGCTCAGTGAAAGGAGATGTCGATGAAGACGAAGACGAATTTCTGCACAGGCGGCGACGCGTTGCTTCAGCACCTGTCTCGCCCTCCCTCGCCAGACACCGCCGCCGACAGATCGCCTCAAGCTTGGGCATCGTTCCTGACCGCCCGACGCCCCCATATTCGCCATCAACCAATGGCCGCCAGCGGGAGTTGCAGCATCCAGCACCAGACACCGATGGCACCAATACTTTTCGTCAGAATGGCGCTCGGCCGACTGCAGGACTCAGAAGCACGCCTAGCAGGAGACGTTTGTCGACTGGCGAGATGTGGCTCGGCCGGTACAATCGAGCTCCTGCACCCGACACTGCTTTCGGCAGCGGCATAAGTGACGAAGACTTCCACAGCGGGGACGAGCTCGTCAGCGACCCAAGCTGGGAAAAGCAAAAGTGACGTGAAGTCAGCAGAATTGTAGCCCCTGTTGTCGCATTCGTAAGGAACAGACAGTGCTTTGCAAGTAGCAGTCTCGTGTATCATATAAATCATGCAGCCTGTGGTTGAACGTGCAATGCCTGTAAGCGGTGTCTCAAACAGCAGCTTCCTGCAACTATACACGAAGGCGCCTGCTCGACATGACATTGATCTAGTCCAACTCTGCTTGCGTAATTTTCGGGCCCGCTGCTATCCTTCCCTTGCCTTTACCTTTTCCAGCTGCTCCGCTTGATGAGCCACCACCGCCTCCTCCGAAAAGACTGCTCATCAGGTCTCCCAGCACATTGCCCCCTCCTGATCCCGCAGGCTTGATGTCAAAGTACATTTCTGCGATGATTGACGTACTCTGCAAGTAAGTCAAAAGTCGTTGTATCGTTAGGTCAAAAGTAATGTCTGCAGGTGATGGAGATCGAGACCTGGAGACCCACCTCTTTCACTTCTGGCTCCTTCAGCCACGGCACTTCACGCTCGTATCGATTCAGCAATTGCAGCCACGCTGCCTTTCCGGGATAGCTTGTCTGAGTGCCAGCTTGGTTTCCGGGCTTCTTGACTTGCTGCTCCACCAGGCCAACCTGGCAAGTCTTGAGAACCAACTGCAAGAAATTCAGGCTTGCGAGTCTCGAAGTGACGATTTCTGGGTCGATAGCCGAGTCGTCCGCCCAACGTGTCAGAGGCACACGCTCTACGAGGAGCGCAGAGTCGGCAGAAAGTGCGAGGGCAACAAAAGACTCGATGAATATGCTTGCGCACAAGACGGAGGAAGCTTCGAGATAGCTCAACACGCCGCGCGCTGCGTAGCGACCTAGCGTGGAGACGGCAGAGGTAGACGACGGGTCGGTCTTGTACCACTCGAAGAGTAATGTCGCTAAGGAACGAGCGGTATCCCGCGTTTGAGCAGCGAGGAAGTGGTGTTCTGCGCCGTAATAGTCGCGGTCTGCTTGCAACTCAGTCAGCCATGTCCACGACAATCAAAGGGTAAAGTGGCACATACCTTTGTAGAGTATCTGACCGATGTATGCATGTAATGCTGCGTCGCCTGCGGGTGTTTCTGCATTGGAAGACCATCTGTGATTGCGATTCAGCGCTGGCCACTTGACAGTGCTGCGTCGAGCTTCGAACAAGAATAAGAGACTCACGCAACGGCATGGTCGACGATTGTCTTCCTCCACTTGCCGCTACCTCCAACGAGAAAGATGAGTGTCTGTATCTTGTTCCTGTTCTCGTCCGAGCAAGGAACTGCCCGGCTAGCCCACGTGTCGAGGAGGTACAGTGTCAAGTCTGTGCCTCCGCCCCGTTCTCCGCGCTCCAGGAGCGCCTTTGCACCTTCATGTAGAAGTTCAGCAGCCTGTTTCGCAGCGTCGTCGTATACCAGCTTGTTGGCTCCCGCAGTGCCGCCCGCGCTCGAGCCAGAGGTTGACGATGCTGCGACAGACGAAGACGACTTGCCCGTTCCGAATGCAGACGGCGCAGGCGTCTTCAACAGCCGAGCTGCAGACGTGCGGTACTTTTGATGCGCGGCATAGTACTCGCCGTTCTTGATGAGGTTGTTGAGGATCACCCGCGTGCGCTTGTCTGCGACGCTGCCCATGCTGGCGGAACTCGCAGCAGTCCGGCGACGCGTTGGATGCGCTGCCTCAGCAGGCTTCGACGATAGCAGTCAGACGATGAATGTCCCTCGCTCGTCCGTTCGTCAGGCTCTGTTGCGTGTTTCGTGTTGTCGAGCTCACAAGCACTGGCACCAGGCCACTTGGCTCGTACACCGGGCTCCGCTCGCCACTGAAGACAGCACACCATTCCTGAACGCAGCTGGCTTCACACTCGATACATTGGTCTATTGCAGTACTTCTCAAAAGCGACCCTCTATTGTTACACGCTTCTTTCACGACCGCCAAGCGAGTTCAGCACGGGCCCGTAGGCGGGCTCACGGCGTAGGCTTGATTTTGAAATGCAGTGTGATGAGCGAAAAGACGAACATCTGCAGCGAAGCGAATGGCAAGTCGTATATCAGCATGTGCGCAAGGTGTTTCAAGTTCGTGAAGAGTGCCTTGACCCACCCGCAAATCCTGGATGAGGTAGTAGAACACGCGCATGCCCTCTGGGTCGTCAGAGCCTTGAACGTCGACCAGCGATCCAATCTTGGCAGTCTCAAATGAAATGTGCGAGTTGCCGAGGCGGACTTCAAGTTCTTGCTTTCCAACAACTGATTTCTGCGGCCAGCTTGCATCGTCTTCCCTGTGTGCATACAAATAGCAAGTTTCAGCACGCACAAATGATCAATCTCAGAAGTCGACTTTGCGGGTACAGGGGTAGAACAGACGCACTTTACAATCTCAGACTCTTCGACTATCCGCTTCATTTCTTGAATCGCTAATGGAGAGAGGTACATTTCTTTGCGGATGAGCGAGTCGCTTCGGTAGCTGCGTGGTTCAAGCAAATGTTCGGGGTCAGCTGAAATGGTCGTACACGCGTGCGGGTCGGAACATTCACTTGGAATTGTTGGCATAGCGCAAGCGACCTCCAGCATATTCAAACTCCAGGAATCTAGTGAACGGAGTGTGCTGTCAGCGTGCAGCACTCTCAGTTGCAGAAAGTAGCGGTTCTCCAAGCTCACTCGTGGCCATATCGACCTTGATGCCCGGTACTGCACAAGACAAGCTCAGCAGGGCCAACAATAGAGGCAGAAGTCGGACAGGCTCACTAGTACCGCAAGTAGAAGTCGTCTTTTGCTGTTCCAGCCATATCTCTCGCTCTAGCCGCTCGTCCACAATTCTTCGACTGACTGTCTGCCTGCTCAGAGAATGGCAGCGAGAGGGTGTGCGAGGCTTCGACGGCGCTGGACAGTCTCTCCGGAGCTTCACTGAATGGTCTGCGTGCGCCTTGCTGTCGTTGATGTGGACTGCAGTCAAGCGAGGCGGTCTGCTGCTGCTGGACGCTCAGACGGCCTTCGATCACCTTGCCTGGCTCAATGAATGCAGCTCGAGAAGCGTTGATTCGTAGCAAGCGACACGATATAAGCTACGTCGTGACTCTCCACCGGCTGGAGTGCATAGAGACGACTGGCAGAAATGAGCCGCAAAGCTCCTTGCTCGGTCACACGCACCCTGTCCCACTATTCCGGATGGAAGCACGCTGCCAGAAGGTTACGGCACAACACTAAAGACTGGGACAAACTGCTCGGCAATCATGTACAGCACTTGTCTGGTTCCCTCTGAAGCTGTCCCCTGCGACAGCACAGATGCGACGAAGCACCACTTGAATGACGAGTTGCCGACCAGCTCAGTGGCTCCCGCGACAATGCAGCAGCGACACACCAAGACGACAAGACGGCAAGACAGGCCCGCCAGAGCCTCAGCGACCACTTTAGGAGAGGCTACGACGAGCTACAACTAGGCGTGTTATGTTTGCCGCTCTCCAGAGGGCTTTGTCTCTTCGCAAAGCGTCTCTGGCCACTTTACACGTTCACGTGCAGATTGACCGGCCAGCGACTCGTCCAGTAAATGCGACAGTTGTGCCCGGGAGCTGCTACTCGACCATCGACTATCTCTCTCATCGAAGCGCACCAAATACCGCTCGGCCATGCGTCCAATTCCAGCTTTTCGTCAGTCCAGCACCGTGAACGTTTTGGCACGCTGTGAGAGACCACCGCTTGACACCTGGACGGCCATACTGTATGGCGCATGGATCGGCCGGGCCACGCAAGAATATTGGCACTGTACGATGGTTCTCTTGCGACCGTGTTCCCCACGGCTCCATCACGTCCATGTCCATGCATGCACTGTCAGCACTCGATCATCGACAGGCCTGGGCAGGCAAATGCGGATATGATATGGCATTTGTCACCGTCTGTCTTTCTTGTGGGTCGACGGGTAGACCTGGACAGCTTCGACAGCTCGTCTAATGCGATAACGTAAGGAGAGCCGCTGGCAATGCGTCCTGCTGGCTGACTGATCTGGAATGGGAAAGCCCAGAAGCCTGCTTGCTGCACTGGGCCAGGCTGGGCCACAGTGTAGATGATCAGCAGGCAGCACGAGCTATTTAATCGCTCTCTTTTCTTCCTCAGCAAACCTGGCTCTTCGTTATCTTGTTTCTTCTGCTTGATTGCATAGCACCGTCATCTGGCAATTCTCAAGCAAAGAGAAGAGAAAATAAGCAGAGCCAGCGCTCGAAGCAGCTTGCCAGAGTCTGCCTCAGCCCACGAGAGCTCCAGCCGACACATCCGCCGTAGTTTCCACGGGGGCGGGGACACACGCTGTCCAACGACGACCGCTTCTCGAGTTCCGCCGAAGGTCGAGGTCACGCTTCCAGCCCGCTCGCATCGTCCGCGGTGCATCCTGCGTCGAGAAGAACTGCACGCGCCGTCCTTCTCGCCTGTGGTGGCGAAAAGTCGAATAAAGTCGGGCCTGAGCTCGTTGCACGAGGGGTGCGTCAATGCTCGCTGTGCATTTTGCGCTGCACCTGGAAAAATGCACGGACGCTTGATGAAGACGAGACTGACAGTTCTTCCCATCTTAAATAGCTCGAAGCCAGCCCCTGCCAGATCCACATCGCTTACCCTCCTCGTTTGCACCGATACGACCCTCGTGATCCTGCGCGATCCTTGGCGACTTGCGTCAAAGCGAACCCTCGATTAGCTCGCTGTACCTTGCGCATTGTGCGAGTGACACAGCTGACAAGGGCTGCGCATCGTCTCCAGCCAGAATTGCAATTCTGCGCCCGATCAGAAAGCCTGGGCTTTCCTGCACCTTCTACCCGGGGGGTCCTGTTCTGGCACTTCGGGCGCTTTGAGTCCCAAGACTACTTGCCCAGGTCCTTCCTTTCCCTTTCCTCTCCACTCATTGATCTCAACAAGGTGAGCTCCATTTCGCTTGCATTGCTTGCTGCGCGAAACTTGCCAGACGACTCCGCTGACCATCTTCCTCGAATTGTCTACCAGTCTCAGTCTCTCAAGTTCGCCCGTCCGCCGCCCGAATACGTCAACACGGTCGTCACGATTAGCCTCCTGTCACTGCAGCGCAAGCTTGCATCAAGAGCTTCACCCCATCGCTCGCACTGCTGTCATTCATCCTATACAATAGCAAGAAACCTTCCTCGAATCGTTGCGTTTCTCCAGTTCCAGCAGCCGCCTCACCGTCGCGTATTCTCGGCTCTCTTCCAGGTCCATTCCGACGCCTGTGACCAGATTCCAATCTGAGGTTCTCAATTCTTATCACTATCTTGACACCATCGCTGTGTTCACTGGCGGAGACCACGATCCTCCATCATGCCAATCCTCTCCCTTCCGAATGGTCTTCAGCTAAGCTACCACATTACGCGTGGTGGACAAGCCGTCCCTTCGCTCGACCACAACAAACGGACTGTTGTCTTTCTACACGCTCTATGCACCAATGCTAGCGCTTGGAATGCCCAGGTTGCGGATCCAAGACTCAACCAAGTCTACAATCTCGTAACTTTTGATGGTGAGTTTGGATTTTCTTTCGTTCTGTCCACCAACGACTAGCTTTGATCCGACCACAGCCAGTGAAATTTCCTTGCTGACACTGTTAGGTCCTCTTTGCGTGTCTCACTTGCAGCCAAGTTCCAGTGAGTCGCTATCGAAATATGGGTCGGGTCGCGTTGACACCGACTGACAGCGGCACACCTTCCGCTTCTGGCTACAGCGGTCAGAGTCAAGGTCCGCTAGTTCCAGGCTACTCCTATGCCGTAAGTGATATGAAACTACCTACAGGCTCTTTGATGCGCCCCACGAGATAAGCTGACTCGTCCTATCGTGTTTCGACAGGATTATGGAGCAGAGTTGGCCATGGCGTTCGACATGCTGGGTATGAGCAATTGCCACGTCATTGGAGAGACTTGTAAGCTTTGCTTTTGAAGGCCTTATCAGCTCTCTTCCACCCATCTGACCATCTCCTTACGTCTTCCCCGAAATAGTCGCCGGCTGCCGTTCAGCGATGCACCTCGCCATCTTGCGAAAAGACCTTGTAGCCTCCTTGATGCTGATCTCGCCAGGCTACTATTATGGCGAGCCAGACGAGGTGAAAGCCGTCTTCACGGAACTCAGGGATCTCTTTCTCGAGACAAACGAAAAGGTCCGCGCAGGTATCATTCCCAGGAATGCACCAGGGAGGATCGTTTCCAGCGACGCATTGCAAGCGTACATCAACTATACTTTCGGAACGTGTCTGTCAGAGGAGCAAGCAGAGTTTGAGATGGACCGGGTGGGTCTTGAGTCATCAGCTGGAGCCTCTTGTGGCTTCGTGCTAATAGCGATGTCTGCTTGACTCGCAAAGCTGGACCGACAGCGGGGTCGCTGCCCGCCTGAGTGGACCAAGGAAGTTTTTGGCATGCACTTGAACATGACCGAGATCAAGGGTTTAGAGCGAATCACGCAGCCGGTGGTACGTACTTTGGGATTCCGTCCAGTCGCGCCGCAGACTCAAGTCCAGTCCTCCAGCATCAGGCTGACTTGTCTTTTTCTGCCTTTTTTGTTATCTTGCAGCTCCTCGTCCGTGGCAGCAGGAACCAGACAGAATCACCAGAAGAAGCTTGCGACCTGTGGAAAGCAGCGCTCAAACACTCGAGCAATCTAGAGATGCAAGTCATTCACGGCGCACCTAATCGTGCGGTCACGACGTATCCTTTTTTGGTGTCACGCTTTATGAAGTGAGCCTGTCTCCACGCTGTCGTTTCATGCACGAAGTCGATCACTGATTGCTATTTGCGTTCCACTCCGTTTCTTCCCCTGCTTCACTACAGCATCTGGCTCATGAAGAACAGCAACAAATAGTCTACAGACCGGGATAATCATCAAACACAGAGTTTCTTCCCCACATCACACAATTCAGTCCAGCAGTATGCCCCTCGTTAACATTCGAATGCAGCCATATTCAATTATCACACGTTGTTCGCGTATATTCCGCCAGGGGAAAGGCTTGGGTTGCTGCCAAACCATCTGCGCAGCCATGACCCCCTTCTGTGCGAGGTCTTGAGGTCTTTTGGAAATAGGATCATAAAGTCAAATGCAGACTTCACTTTGTATGTCTGGTGGAATAGATCGGTTTCGTCGAGCCGCGGTGCTGCACAAGGGGTGCAGTGTGCTGTAGCGAGCCGTCGCTGAGATTTTCTGAGTTTGCGACCAGTGTGCGGCAAGGAAGGAAGACGTAGCCATCGCGTACGATATTGTACAATCGAAGTGGTTGAACGTGGAATGCTCGAGCGATTTCAGACATTTTCAAAACAATTGCTTGCAATTCAGACCTCTATCATATAGACGGTCACCTCGCTTCCGTGTGAGAGCTGACAGAGAATGGATAAATGCGCATTTCAGCCTCGGAAAAGACTCGCGGGCGCGTAAGGCCCTCTTATGGTATCGCCTGCCCCTTTCAACATACCCCGTATTCCGCAAATGTACGGTTCAGATCTAGCTCCACAGTATTTGGCGTGTCGAGAGCTTGATTATCTATCGGTATGCCAGTTCTCCTGTAGACTGAATGAGCGATGTCCATGACGCGTGACGAGTGAGGCAACCATATGTCGAAGACAGTATAGTTCTGGTATGTGTAGCGCGCCGTGATTCTGAGCCTAGTTAGGTCGATCCTCAATTGCGCCTCGAGGTTGCTCTGTTCGTCGTCTGTGTCTGCATCTTCTTCCGTTTCCTCTTCTTCATCCTCGGTCTGCTCAGAACGCTCCGCCTCTTTCTGCCGTGGAATATGCGCGTTCAATCACGAGTCTAATCAGATCATTACTGACTCATGCGGGCGCAAAGTACCAAGCAGACCTACCCTAGCCGCTACTCTGAGCGGATTCTTCACAAGGGAGACCTGCAGAAGTGCCCGGTCGCGTACGAGGTTCCATGCCAGTTCATCACCAATCTCCACATCCTCACGCTCGATGACTGCATTGAGGACAATTTCCGATGCTTGCGCGTCAAGCTGTTGATCCGAGAGGTAAAAGATTTGTTTTACGCGCCTGATAGCAGACTCGAGCGTCTTGGGCTTGCGGAGGATGACTTTACGCTCATTGTACTGGAGCTTGATCATTTGTCGCACTTGCTCGGGCTGTTGTTGCTGCTGCTTCTTGGCGGCGGCGGCGGAGCATGCGCGCTTCACGACTAATGCCTTGGAGGGCGACTTGGAGGTACGAGAGGGAGCGGAAGGCATATCTAGCAGTAGAAAGTGTTGAGCACGAGTGAGTGTGAGTGATAAGAGGAGAGGTACGCTTGTTCGCAGAGCTTCAAGCTTCAAGACGCGTAAAGTTCAGGGTCGTGTCGATCACGTGCCTCTATGTCTCAGCGAGTGCAACAAAGACGCCCCGCTGGAGGCACTGTCTGGTGAATCAGACGTCGACCATCAGATATCTTCAGTAGTTCACTGTACATTGCGCTTGTTAGAAAGACCGACTCGCCGGGCGCGAGTTGGTGGAAAGGAATGCATTTGAGTCCATTGCCAAATCTTTGCTCTTGTCGAGCGAGGCCTCGCAGCTTGTCCCGCTGCGGAATCAACATCAAAGACACAAACATGGCCTCGAGCGAGCAGCACGAGGGCGGCAAGCGACGACGAAGTAGTTCGGTGAAGGACAAGCTGCACCATATTGGGGAGAAGGTGGGCATATGGCTGTATGTTCCTCCTCGAGTGACCCCCAGGCTGATCGACGGTTTGTGTTTCGTGTGCAGCTCGCCCTCGTCCCACCCAGGCCAGAGGAGGTGGGTTTGCAAAGAGGGAATGGCGTGCTAGGGACGTTGTGTTCTCGCTCGTACTGATGACGCACCCGCACCCGCTCTGCAGCTCACATCCCGCCTCGAGCAAGCAGAAGCATCGGGAGACCAGGACGCGATACACAAGGCTCAAATGCGCATCGCTGCCAACAACCAGGACGCAGCGACGGGCCAGGAAGGGATGAGCCTGAACACTGCGTCGAATGCAGAGGGCAATACGGTGACTACCAGCACGATGACGGCGTCGGACAAGGCGTGACGGGCGTGATTGATATCAATGGAGAGATTGTGGACGCTTGTGGCGGACATGCCAGGCGAGAAGGGACGGATGGATGGACGCGTACATTGCATGCCTGTTGCAGAGGACTGCCGTACCCAGCATGCACCACTGCCTAATGCTGCTCTCAAATGCCTGTCACGGAGCACCACGCAGCACTGAAGTCGTCAACGTCATCGTCTAGTGCGCGCCTCCACGTCGAAACGGGGGCACTTTGGACGAGCAGGCACGACGCAGGTTCCTTTGTCTTTGTGCGCTAGTCTAGCAAGTGGGGGGGACAGGACAACAGAGACAGACGCACACACTCGAGAGGACTGTCGACACTCACCTACTCTTGCTCTCCTCTCACTCACTCACGCTCGACTGATACTGCCTCGCTCACATCCAGTCACTCCCTCACTGTCCTTTTTCCACTGCCACTGTCACTTGCACATTCTCTCACCTTCTCATCCCAGCCAAGGTCATCGAAAGCAGGCATGCTCCCACAAAAGCACGCTGGCAGGAGCAGCATCAGTCTATCCACACTCTTTGGCAACGCCCTCCTCGTCACCCTCCTCGCTGCTGCTGCAATTCACCCAGTTTGCGCCTCGTCGAACAGTGTCAGACTGCACCATGATCGGTCTCTCGGGCCTCCGCGACCCGTCTCCTGCCCACTACGACGGCGACAAGCATCACCACAGGAAGACAGCAACAACGCATTCGTCGACATCGACGTCAACGTCTCCCTAGACGGCGACAATGCTGCTACCCAACAGAACCCACCTCTTCTCCAAATACGACTAGCAAATATCGATCGCCTGAATTGGATCAAGAACCGTGTATCCTCGAAATGGAGCAGCCATGAAGACGAGGATGGTATCCCCGCAAAGGCCAATGAGCTCAGACATCATGCAGTAGAGTCGCTCGCTATGGAACGAGCGAACAAACAAGCCATCACTTCGGATATTCTGGCACGTGATGGAAAGCTCAAAAAGGTCATCAAGAGACAGGATCAGCAGCAGCAGCAGCAGCAGCAGGACGGGGCATCTGGAGAGTTTGATACTGGGAATTCAGATTATGCGCCATTCCCTCCTTCTGCTGAAGATCCATCTGCGTCGCCATCTTCTGCCTCTGAAGCTGCCGAGACAGCCGCTGCGAGCACCTCAGCAGCCGCTGCTCCAACCCTCGCTCAATCCAGAGGTTTCAACAATTCCAACAACTCTACAAACATGCCTGCTGCTGGCTCGCCTAGCAACAATGAAAAAAGCAAAGTCAAGTTGCACGATGACGTTACTTCTGGAGAGGACATCGAAGTGAGCTGTCGCACTTACTCAGACTTCGCTTCACACAGCAAAGCAAAATTGCAATAGACTGATGCCGTTCTCAACCTTTATCTTCACAGTATCTCGCTGCAATTTCGTGAGTGGCTTCGCCCTTGCTCGTGGCTGGCTCGACAATGCCGCTCCTCATGACAGGGCCACAATCGACTGACTCACGATTGCGCATGCCTTCAATCAATCAGCGTTGGCAACCCCCCACAATCATTCGAAGTGATAGTGGATACAGGATCAGCAGATATGTGGCTTCAAGGCACAAGTTGCAACAATTGCTCTACAGCTCCCAGATTTGAAATTTCGAATTCGACAACTATTAAAGACCAGAGAAGGGATTTCGATATTGCGTACGGTATTGGATCGACGTGAGTCTTTCAAGTCCTTGGAGATGATGCTTGGAAAAAGATTGTCTGACCTGATGACCTGTGATTGTTGCCCATCTGTGGACTACACCAGATCTGGAGAAGTGTACAAAGATAGCGTCAGCGTTGCTGGAAAGATGGCTTCAAGACAATCTTTTGCAGTCGCTGATCAGATGAGCAGCGATTGGACAAACCAGCCGTGAGCTTGTCCTTTGTACTGTCAGGGGTGATTGGGATTACGCTGAATATCTCGATTCTTCACCTGCTCCAGTGCCAGCGGTCTGCTTGGACTCGGCTTCCAAACCAACTCCAAAATTGGCGACAAGCCTTTCTTCCAGGTGTGTCTCTGCGTCCAAACAATTCAAGCCCTGCCTGTACTGTATTACACGAAGCTCATGCTTGTCTTCCTTACAACTGCACAGACTCTTGTAGCCCAAGGCGTGGTCCCCGAAGCCAAATTCGCTTTTGCATTCGGCCGTCAGAGCAGTGGTTCAGCCGATCAATCAAGCTTCATGCTCGGCGGTGTCGATTCTACCAAATATCAAGGCGATATCACCTACTTGCCAGTCTCGACTACGCGCTGGTACTGGCAGCTCCAGGTTGACTCTATCAATGCGCTGGGACAGAAAGCAGTCGTACCAAGGGAAGGATATGTCAAGGAAGTCGTCATTGATACAGGCTCGACGCTGATTGCGGGCCCGAAAGAAGAGGTCGATGCGTTTTGGAAGACGTGAGCTTGCCTACATTATGCGTCTGATTAATAGCGGGAAAAAGAGACATGGCGTACTGATCGGTCGCGTCCTATCGTGTCCTGCAGCGTCCCCAATGCCACCTACAGCGAAGCAGGCGGCTACTGGGCCTACCCTTGCGCGTCCAAAATCGAGGCTTCATTCTCCTTCACTGGTTTCGACAAGCCACTGGTCGTCAGTGACGAAGACCTCAATTTTGGCCAGGTCAACGTCTTTTCTGACAAGTGTGTTGGAGCTATCATCCCTGGCAACACCTCGGGATTCTGGATTTTGGGACTTGCTTTCTTGAAAAACTACTACACCGTGAGCATGAGCAGATCATATATGTCATTTAATGGCATGTACTGATGGCATGCCATGTGATGTGACAGGTTTTCGATGCTGGAAATTACCAAATCGGATTCGCGACTCCGACCTACTGATTGCAAGCAAATTCGCCTAGTCGTCAAGCAGCAAGAGCGCGCGCGCAATTTCGTTACTCGTCACAGTCTTTCTCACACGCACACATCGTTTGACCTCGTTCAAAATCCAGAATGCGCGTCTGGTCTACCAAATATACCCGGGCGGACATCTAGAATCTCCCCCAAGACGTCATTCCCTTCGCAGACAGGCTCCGCATAAATGTTCAAAGTATTTGATCGTTTGTGCACTATCTCGTCACCACGAAGCAAAATGTGTTCTGCTTGCTGCACTTTCAACTGCGAATGGCGATAATTGAGCAGAAGTGATGTACTCGTCAACCACACTAATGTACGAGTACGAGGACGTTTGCAAGAACGTGATATGGGTCGTGCTTAATCCATCTATTCTATTATTTTCTCAGCTTGTACAGCCCGCTCACCCGCTTCACGTTTCCGCAGCATGGGCCTATAGGCAAAGTGTTACATTCACCAGACCAGCGCGTCTATGCATCATGAAACCGTGCGGACCTTTTGACGGGGACCGCCGGTCGTGACTGACTGTCGCGCAGTCAAGTCTCGGAACTGACGCCCAAGCTGATGACCGAGGCATTACTCGAGCGAATCTTTCAATAGCCACTACTTGGTGCGCAGACAAGCTGCGACGTGGGAAAGCCTCTGTATTTCCACTTCAAATCATCCGCTCGGTCGCCTTGTCCAAGCGAGCTCAAGTGCATTGCTCAGAGGGACTATACCACGCACAAAAGCACCGCGCGGGACCAGCGACCTGCGAATATATTTCTACGAAGCTCCCTGCGACAGCATCTGCGCAAGGACGCAAAACAGTACTAGTGCGCGCGACTGCGCTCTACGCATGCAAAGTGGGCTGCTCTGTCGTATAAAATGCAGCCGGCCCTTCACTTCGAGGTATTGCAAGACGAAGAAGATCACTGACAAGCTCGCCATCCAATGCAAAAGATGCCGTGGTCTGGGAAGCTAGTAACATCCGCGGAGAGGCATGCCGGGCTCATGGGTCAAGCAAGTGCAACAAGCGAGGGCTGACTATAAGCACGAACGAGAGCCATAACGGATTATTGCTAAAGGAAAATCAAGCTCTGAAAACAGACAGCTTGCACTACACTTATGATTATCTATGCACAGATGCTAGGTTGAACAAAGAATTGTAGAGTTCGACCGATTTAGGCGTCGTGAGGTTTGAACTGAACTCTCTGAAGCCATTCTTTGAAAGTTCCAAACTTGGTTTCCCGATAAAGGTCCAAGGTGGGCTCGAGCAACTCTCCAAGATAGTAGCCGAAACGGTTGAACAATTGGATCGTGGCCTTGACCTCGGCGATTGCGACCTCCGACTCGGAAATGCGGCTCAGGTGAACGTGCTCGCCTGAAACCTCTTCGAAGACACGTGCCATCTGTGGAACGGTCAAGTATTCCGTTGCAGCCAGAACTTTCGCGCCGTTGAAGTGTGCTGGCTTCGCAAATAGAGGTGTGACGAATTTGCCTAGACAGAAGCGCGAGTGTCAAAACATGTGATCATGAAGAATGCGGAGAAGGACCCTCACCAAAGTCTTTCTCGATATCGATTAGAGGCACTGCAACGTCTGCACGAATCGCCGTCTCAATCACGACCTTGTCACCCTTTCGGGTTGGAACACCAAAGGGAGGGAACATGACCCAGTTCTGCATGTAGAAGCCCGGGTAGACGAATGCTGCCTGGATGGACGTCTGTTGACGAATGTACTGCTCGACCTTGTTCTTATTGCTGAAATGTCCGACCTTTAGAGAACCTTGGGCTGCACTGTCGACATCGTGCAACGAGGACCAAACGATGAACTTGATCGTCTTGGAAGCGACAGCCGCATCGACGAGACTTTTGCCCTGAATCCAGTCGGTTTCTGGGTTGAGTTGATTGTTGGGATCCCAAAAGCTGGTGACGAGGAAAGCTGACGTTGCACCAGCAAAGGCCGGTGCCAGAGAGCTGGCGTCGCTGGTGTCTGCCACTACAACCTCAACTCCCTGCTTCGAGAGTTCTTGCGCTGCGGGAGAGCTCGAGTTGCGCGTGACGGCACGCAGGTTGTATTGACCGGCGGCCAGAAGGTCTCGAATGACTGCACCACCCTGAGAGCCGGTTGCACCAAACACGACGACGGTTTCTTTGTTGGAGGATGACATTCTGTCCGCAGAGAGGGTGCATAAGTGCTTTTGCTTTGCTTGATACAAAGCCGCAAAGGAGAGTTCTAACCTGTAATAGTAGGGCTGTAGTGGACGACTAGCTGGGGTTGAAGCAAGGCCAAAGGCAGAGTGTAGCGTGTGATAGGAAGTGATCCGTGAGGGAAAGCAGGAAGACGTTACCCGGAGAACCCTCGTATTTATACTCTGAGTCTGTTGGCAGAGCGTCGGAGGATCACTCATCTACCTTCGTGAACAAGCAGCCCAGGCCACGGCATTCTGTGATAGATAAGCTTATTCACCGCACATACTACTGTAGATGACTTTAAATCAAGCTCTTGCTCTTTAAATAGCATGGCGGCTTACAACGGTGAACAGAAACCAACAAAGATCCCGCACCGCGTCGCCGTGGGTGCTGCTTAGCAATACTAGTATCTTACTCACCTGTCAAATCACGTGGGTTAGCCGGGATTTGCAGCTCGATCGCCCACGTTCAGTCCAGTATTGATAAGCCGATAGATTGGTCATTGGTCAAGAAGCGAAGTTGCCGGCGCAGCGGCACAGCCGTGGAACGGTGTGTGTAGATGACATGGCTTATCTATCACGACGTGTCCCCTCTTGCCTCCAGAAATTAGTAATAAGCCAATAGATTGGTCAAGAAGGCAATTTGCCGGGGCAGCGGCACAGCCGTGGAATGGCGTGTGCAGATGACATGGCCACGGCTTACCTATCTCGACGTGTTCCCTCTTGCCTCCATCCTGGCCCGTGTCTGGGATTCCTTGAATCTTTCTTTCCTGCAATTGCCGATATCATAGCAAGAAACTGCATACAGTACCTCCACTCACACCTTATTCCCTGTGGCACCATTGGCAATGATGTTGCACACTGAAACGAAGCGATTGACTGTCAGCGGAACGCAGGTCTTCTACCGTGAGGCCGGTCATCAGAGCAGCAAGACCATTCTACTGCTCCATGGATTTCCATCAGTAAGTTTTTGCGCTCCTAGACGTTAAGACATCGAGAACAAGGACTTACACTTCACCTGCCCTTGGTTTCACGTAGTCTTCCCACCAGTACCGCCATCTTATCCCTCGTCTAGCCAGCGAAGGCTATCGAGTTATAGCACCCGACCTTCCAGGATTTGGCTTCACCATCACGCCCGAGAACTACAACTTCACATTCGACAACATCAGCCGAACCATCGAAGAATTTATCGATGCTCTTGGACTCGTCTCATTCGCCGTCTACGTCTTTGACTACGGAGCTCCCACAGGTTTCCGAATAGCTTCTAGAAAGCCAGAATTGGTCAAGGCGATAATCACGCAGAACGGCAATGCATTTGAAGAAGGGTTAGGTGAAGCATGGGCCGACATTCAGAAATACTGGAAGTCTGGCTCTCAGGAGGACAGAGACGCACTTCGGCCTGTGCTTGGGCTGGACATGATAAAATGGCAATATACCACTGGCGAAGCGGAGCCGGACCTAATACCCCCAGAGTCGTACTCGCTCGACAAATATACGCTCGACTTGCGTAGTCCGGAAGTCCAGTTGGACCTCTTCTACGACTACCGTACCAATGTTGAGAGCTATCCCATCTGGCATAAGTATATGCGACAGCATCAACCGCCAATTCTGGCAATCTGGGGAAAGGGAGACCCTTTCTTCATCCCGCCTGGCGCAGCAAAGTTCAAAGACGTGGTCAAGAATGCCGAAGTCATCATGCTGGACGCTGGCCATTTCGCGCTTGAGTTGCATCTCGAAGAGATCGTCGGCCCTATCTTGAGGTTCCTCGCAGGGCTCGAGCTGTAGGAGTTGTTGAACCAGCTTCATGGTCTGTGAGATAGTCCGATGTAGAATGTGCACATAAGAGGGGCCGAAGAATGCAGGCGACGCCGTCTTTTGCGCTGAAGCCGATCCTGAATGCAGATTACCACGACGCTCTACTAAGCAATGTTTCACCTATGATACCGTGTATCTATTCAGTCGACCCATAAAGGCTAGTCAGTTGCACATTTCCCCGTAAAAGACAGCTCCTTGGACCAGCAACAAGCAGCAGCACAGCATTCACAGAATTTTGCCCATCCACACCCGAGCACATATCGAGTGCTACAAGGAGTTGGCATGGCGCAAAGAGAAGGGGAGCTACATTTCAAAAATGTGTATTTGCTCCCCTTTTGATTTCTTGACAAGTTCTTGACGCAAATCTCGCAAATTCTGCGTTAGAATGGAAGGGCCAGTCAGCCGAGAGAAAAGTGCGCCTTCAAAAATATGATATGTAGAGCTCACTTGCCAGTCCTTTTCTGTCTTTTGGCTTCCACATCTGCGCATACAGCTTTTTTGAGCCTTTAGTCCCACAGACTAGCAGCACTTGCACGCTGCGCAGCTGCTGCATTGTTGTCTCCATCATCGCTCCACGCGCCGTTCTGAGGCGTAGAAGCCGGCATTTCACTGCCCCACATTGCCGTGCTTTCCTGCTGGAACGACGGTACAGAAGGCATCGAGACAGACGGAGCACTGCCCCAGGCATCGTTGGTCGTCTTCTTCTCGACGACAGGTGTTGCAGCCGAGACTGTCTCATCGTCTCCCCATGCTGATGTGGATTTGGAAACGGACATTGCGGCTGTGCTTTCGACTACATCGTCTCCCCAATTGGCAAGAGCGGTGTCCTCCTTCAAAACAGCGGCATTGGCACCTCCTGCTAAACCTCCTGCTTCACCTCCAAAAGCAGCGTCATCACCGCCTCCCCATGCGGCTGTCTTCTTGCTGTCTCCATTCTGGCCAGAAGGAGCATCGTCGTTGTCGCTCCATCCAGCGGCGTTGCGGGTGGGGATGGACGTAGCAGATGCAGCGGGTCCGTTACCCCATGCGTCGGCAGCAGAGGCGTCGGTGGTGTCGAACGCGTCTCCAAAGCCGCTATCGTCGTTGGACTGAGGGGGAGGCCCGATAGTGGCGGGATCCTGTAAGCAGACAGCGAGGGCGAGAAAGACAGGAACAATGATCAGCAACGCGTTTCGTCAAGCAGATCTCGAGAGCAGGACGACGAATTGATATCTGACGCACCACGATGTCAAACAGGAACGTCTTTGGGGCGCCTTTGCCTTTGAGCTCCCACCAAGCCTCATTTCCACGAACGACGACATACTGACCCTGCTTGTCGTATTTGCACAGTACAGCATCAGGCGGGGTTCGAAGCGGGAGATCAAAGCACCACACTACGAGATTGATGAGTATAGTGTACGTGGCTGGTTTTGGGACTTGGATGCGTCGATGACCTAGCTGGAGCGTGAGGATGGGTGGTGGACGCTTTGGCGCTTTGAGAGGCGAGTCATCTTGCATTCGACGGTTGTCGTGCTCGAACACAGCGGGTGGGGGAGTGAAGGCGCGGCTTGCAGGCCCTGAAGCTGCAGCGGGGGTCACTTCCTCGCCCCATGTGTCCTCCCAGGCGTTGTCTCCCATTGCTTGAAACGTGTCGTGTCTCTTGGCCCGTCCTGCGTGAAGAGCTCGAGGGGATGACGGAGAATGAGCAGGTAACGAGTAGAGGAGAGCAAGGCCAGACTCGAGCAGGCGCGGATGGCACACATCAGCCGGCACTCTTGTATGTCTCCCGTAACGTGCTCGAGCCTCGTTCTACGTGCCCGTCAGACGGTGAAAAGTCTCATTCTCGCTCTCTCGCAGGCGGAACCAAAGCCTCCAGCCTTACTGAGCGACGGGCAAGCGGGAGTGCGCGAGAAGACGGACGACGAGAAAGAGTACGACAGGGGTAATTAATTGTATGTGCAGGATCAGTTGTCGATAAGGCGCGTGCGCGGCTGTTGCGTCCTTGTCGTCAAGGGTCGCCATTCTGAAGTATTGAGTCCGAGCATGGTTCCCTTCGTGCGCGCGCGTGGGTGGACAACGACATCGAAGCATGCAAGCGTCCAATCGCGTCGAGCACATGCAATTGCCATCTTCTACCTTCTTGCTGATGCGTGGAAGGGAGAAGTGCAGCGTCTGTGTCGTCCACTCTTCTTTGCTGGCCTCGATCAGAATAGCAACGGGCGCACTTCCAACGAACAACGAAGCCTGCTTCCAGACGACCAAGCTGCCATTGAAAACTCAGCAAGCATGACATAGCACAAAGAACTACGCCTCTTTATTCTCTCAGTCAATCCGCCATGACGGCCGCCACGCTCAGCAGCCCGAACAGCTGGCTCTTTGAACGAGACGACCTCGACCACACACCCTCGAGGGCAGATGGGCTCACCTATGAGCGCGAGATCTATGAGAGAGCGTCTGGAGTGGACTTGATTGTGCGCGTAGGCGCTGTGCGGGTGGACGTGTGGGTGTTTGCACTTTTTGGGACACTGCCTTGATGCGAACGCATGGTGGCGAAGCGAGCGACCTTATACTGACTCTGTATGTATCGACCTCGCAGACCCCTGCTCACAGTAGCCACAGCCTCTGTCTTTCTACACCGCTTCTACATGCTCGAATCGCTCAAAAAGTTCCCAATCCGTGAGACTGCAATGGCATGTCTTTTTCTCGCTGGCAAGGTTGAAGAATCCCTACGAAAGGTAGAGACGGTCGTGAATTACTGTCTGAGGCTGGAAGACAGACGAAGAGGGAAAGAACCGGATGTTCATCCTTCAAGTGATGTGCGTCATTCTCAAGTGGTTGTATTTGCCTTTGAATCGTTCCACTGACTTTGGTTTCCACGCTTGGTGTTTCTCCCGCAGACATTCAAGCGCTTCGTACAGCAGGTCCTGTACACTGAAGAAATCATCCTCGTGGCACTCCAATTCGACCTCAATGTCGTACATCCTCATCCAATTCTCACTCGCGCATTGAAATCTCTCGAGTCCACACTCAAGCATCAAGAACGCCTCTCGCTCGGCAGATGCGCATGGCAGGTACTGTCCGACATGTGCGCCGTCTCCTATCCGTTTGAATCCGCTTCTGCTTTGACATGCGCTGGTATGGATTTTTTGCAGTTACACACTTCCACTATGTATCTGTCACGAACCAGAAACACTAGCTGCGGCTGCTTTCCTCCTCTCGTGGTCCATACTAGCCGACATCTTTCCAGCTCTTCCACGCGACTGGACGAAGGAGTTCGATCTCGACTGGCAGGACCGAGAAGATGTACAAGAGGTGGATACAGTGATTGAAGGTGTGCTGCAACTCTGGGAACAGGCGAGAAAAGATGAGATTCGAGCACAAGCGGGTGCGGTTAGACAGGTGAGCTTTTCAGTCTTTTGCACACACAAGGCAGACGCTGAATGGTAACCTGACAATCACGCTTCTCTGTGCTGACACATCTCCAGAGACTCTTGCGGTCTAACGACTTCATTCAAGAGCCTCTGCCATTACCGCCTTCGGAAATAATATCACAAGAAAGCACAACAGCGATCGCAGAAAAGATGCCACAAGAGAACATCGCTGCCGACGATGCGCCTACAGACTCTATGAAAGTACCATCACTGCCGTCAGCGCCAGTACAGCAGGATCAGGATCAAAGATCGCCAGACCAGCCTGGAGAAGCTGCGGAGGATATGCAGGTCGATGCACAGTCGCCGATAAAGGAGTACGAGCAACCGCCTACACCAGGCTAGGACTCTGGAAGTGGTCTTCGACGTACAAATTGCCAGCGTTTTAGCAGTATCAAGAGCTCTGTTGTTGTCCCAACCTATCATGTTTCCTTTCTGAAGCGAGGCGTCCGCCTTTCTCGATCGCCTCTGTAGCTGGCTCGTAGAACTACTGTACTCTGTTGCCGAACAGCTCATGCAGAAGGATTGTTCGCATCATGCATGATGCACTTCTTGTCGGTGGACTGCGAAAGATCAACATCGTGCTGAGAGCCCATAAAGACTCGGGAACCCCCGCGAGCGCAATCACGCGCGCATGCACCGTGCTCATGTCGTCAACTGGCGCTCGTGAATGTGTCCAACGATGCTCAGACGCGTCCTCTGGTCGACGGAAGCGATCAAGGCACGATGCAGGGCCACGCTGGATAGCTGAAATGACCTTGTTCTCTTGCGTCTTGAGCGACTGCTTGCGTCCACTCACTCCACTGGCGCTCTGAAACAGCTTCAGGACAATATGCAGACACGTGCGAACACTGGCACGAAAAGGCAGCGCACATCTCCCTCGTCCGCAGACAGGGCGGCCGAGGTCATCACATTCACCTACGGCGAGCGCCATGTCGCTGTGCGGAAGCCTGTCAGCTACGAGGACGCCGGAGCACTGGCAAGACGGCTCTTCGACCTGAGTCAGTCTCAAACGCTCCGTCTCAGCATCTCTATGGACGACAGACAGGTAGAACTGGGCGACGAAGATGCCTGGACGCTCGTTGGCCACCGAGAGCGGGTGGAAATCACCACTGCCCTGCCGGCACAGGTACAGGCAGCGCCAGCGCGAAGGACAGCGCCAGTCCTAGACGACGTGAGTCCTGGTCAGGGCTTCGTGCGGGCTCGCGAGCGTCCTTTTAACTTCATTCTCCGTCCTTTTGGCTACCCTCTCCTTCTACTTCCAGCCCACTCGCAATGCTGTCTTCGCCAGATTAAACAATTGCAAAACGATAACCGTCGACATCACAGACACAACAACGGTGATTCAGTTCAAAATGGCAATTCAAGAAAAAGAGGGCATACCACCTGACCAACAGCGAGTCATCTTTGCTGGCAAGCAACTCGAGGACGAAAGGCTTTTGACCTTTTATGTAGGCCACATCCAGACTGGTTCGGAGATCCTTGCATCTGCTGATGGCTGTAAAAAACACAGGGCGTCCGAGCCGGCTCGCTACTTCACTTGATACTGCGTCTCCGGGGCGGAAAGCCGGTGATCTTCTTCTACTACCCCAAGCCTGTCTGTTCTGTGGAAGTCCATCTTGCGCTCCGAGCTTGCTGGGACTTCTCCGCCGTCTATCCTGTCGCACCCATCAAGCGCACCCCAGAAGGGCAGACCATCTCTTGGAAGGTCGACGTTGACCGTGATGGTCTCACCTCGATGTCCAACCCGAGCATTCGCTACTCTTCGCTTTTCTGGGAGGCAGAGACGAACTCGACCTCCGCTTCTGCCCACGAGAGCGGACTATCTGTCGACCCGCGCAGAGTCGTCCTCGACGCGAGCAATGCGCTAGTCTTCACTTTCGAAGACCTCATCCCCTTCCTCGAAAGCACGCTCCGCGGACTGCAACTCACAGACACCGCTGCAACCGATTTCATGCAGTACTGGATCCCCAACTTCGCCAAGCTCGACGAGAAGAACAGGGATATTGCAATCAGCTTCCTGCCGATGGAACACCTCGATGAAGTTGCAACACTTTCCATCCAGCCTGCTCCCGATGTAGTCTTCCGCGTCTTTCTACTCTTCAAGGGTGTCAGCAAGACCACTTCAGCCTCCTGGAATGCAGACGAGAAAGCATTGCTTTCAACCTGGCTAGCAGATGTTCCTGCTGGCTTTCACGACACTTCGAAGCAACGCGTACTCGAGTGGGGCGGAAGTGGGTGGCTTTATTCCCTTCAAATGAGATGGTTACTAAGAGGAGCTTGTGATACTTCAGTGCAAGTCTAATAGCCGGCTATGCGAGCGACCAATCTTCGAGGCGCGTAGCCTTGCAAGTTCGGCGCTCAGGCTACTCTAGGAAGGTCAGAACGAGCTTGCAGACAGAGATAGAATCCTGTCGCAATGGACAGAAAGGATGCCGACTGTGTGCTGAGGAACGTAGTTTGACCTGATGCAATTCTAGCCTTGCGCAGACTGAAGCGCTCGCTCGTCTTGTCGTGATCGACGGCTGCCAGCGGCAGACACGCGTAAAGGTGATGATGCTGGCTTTCAGTCAGCTTGTGAGGCACCACTGAGTCTGTATGAGACTTGCTGTTACGCAAGGCCTTAGCTAGCTGACTGTCAGACGAGACAGACAAGGGCTGCCTGGTGGCGTGAATTGGCCTCGTTGTGCTGACCAAAAGCTTTTGACCACCTTTGTTCCGTCAGGACCAACACCAGATGAAGCAGCTACTCCGGTGACACGACAGACCGAGCGAGGCCATAATCAGGACCGTCAAGATGCGTGGCTACTCCCACAGCAGCCTTCGAGCGGGTCCACTGCTGGCCGTCCTGCTGGCCGTCTCTGCACGTGCCGTGTATGCACATGGCGGCCATCATCATGACGAGGCTGTGGATGCGCCAGCGAACCAGAACTTGGCCATCGACACTATTCTTTGGCTTCACATTTACGCGGAAACCCTCACATGGGGCCTGCTCTTCCCCGTAGGGATGGTGCTGGGCTTGTCACGCTCTCGCTTTCACGTACCGCTGCAACTCACTTCAACCGTCGTGTCGTGCGGTGGAATGCTGCTGGCACAACATCATGGAGGGAGACAGTTTCACCATGCCGCGCATGGAAATTTCGCTCCTTGGCTGTTCTGGATAATGGTCATACAGGCCGGACTGGGGATCTTCTTGAAAATGCACATCATGGAAGGTTCGACTATGCGCTGGCTCGCAGTCGCTTTCCATGGACTACTAGGAAGGCTGTACCCCGTCATTGGATACATTCAAATGGTTCTAGGCGTCATTCTTGGCCTGGTATGTCAGATCTTCGCGTACCGTATATCTTTTACGAAGTCGCTGACTGCGGTGGCGAATGCTATTCTTAGGGCTTTTGCACAGGAGGACATCTTGGTACGTGAACCACTCAGGCGATAAAGCAAGCTAGACTGGCTCACTGGTACAATGACACAGGACAATGTCTTGCTCACTTTATCCTGGGCTCGTCCTTCGTCGGCTATGGCATCCTTATCCTCATAATGTCGATGCACGGGGCGCCATGGCTGGCAAAGCACAACATCTCGCAGGAGTTCATGGACTCTACTGTCATGTAAGCCAGCATAATTCTGCTTTTAGAATCTCCTGACCAACTTGCGCCATTCGTAGCATGACCTTCGGCATAGTCATCACCTTCACGATGGTGAGCTTAAAGGCAGAGTGCTGCATACCTCGAACCATCTGACTCTTCCATTTTGCAGCATGGGTTCATTGAGCCGGCGGTAGGTGGTTGGACTCATAAGGACCTGCAACACACCGCAATGGGTAAGCGCGGGTGTTTTGACGCAGTATCATGCGAGAGCGGCAGCTAAAGGAACCGCCTTCACAGGCGTGCTCTTCTGGACTGGCGGTGCACTCGGAATGTGGTTGGGTCGGAATCGAAAGGTCAGTATTGCAGAGTTTACCTCTGTACCTTTTAACGCAACTACTTGCTGACGTTTCGCTCGAGCAGCGTAACATCTGGCCCGCTCTGGTGGTCTCATTGACTGGCTTTGCAATGTCCGGACATGAACAAGATACGATGCTATCGACGAATGTTCATGCAATTTTCGGCTAGTAAGCGTTTCAAGCCTCACCTCTTAATCAAGAGACGCAAGTTGACAGCAGCTTCGTCACAGCACGCTTATGCTCGCTGGCATCTGCCGCATCGTCGAAATCTGCTTCGTCATGAAAGAAACGCATGAGCCGGCTCATGCTGTGCCCAATGGCGTCGGCGAGATGTATGCCTTTCAGCACTTGTGTCCTTTCTTGCTGGTAGTGGGCGGGTGCGTATCAAGCCAGAGTCATCGAAGCTTCAGAACTTTGAGCTGACTGGGCTATGACGCTGCAGGCTGGAGTTCATGTCGGCCACCGAAGAGCAGCTGGGATTGATGATCACCAAAGGTGTCGATGTAAGTCTTGCTCATGCCATGAGTCCGTCAGGGGCCGAGCTGATGAGATGAAATCCAGCACGTCACCTACATTGTCGCCATGTTTTGCATGGCCTTCGTCGTCTATCTTTGGAGCAACCTCCTGATCGCTCTGTATCACAACAGCGGGCGCAACGCACCAACATCGTCAGACACCGCTCACAGATCAAGCAACAATTCCCCGCCAAGTCTCTGGCGATCAATATGGGCTGGTGCGACTTCTCACCTCGGCTCCGACTCGCCAGCACCAAAGTCTGCAGAATATCAATCATTAGCGAACGGTCACTATGAAGATGGCGGTAGCATCGAGCTCGGCACTACGCCTCAGAGCGGCAGGCTGGGACCAAGCAGAAGCGGAGAGAATGGCCACGCGCTCTTTGATGTTGCTGAAAGTCATGACGATGGGACTGATTCGTATTGGGAACAAACGCCGCCAGAATTGTCGTATGAGACTCGGCAAGTGAGTAAATAGAGGTAGGGCCTGTGGGAGATTTGCGAATGCTGCACATATCGTCCGTCTAAGGAGTGATTAGCATTGTCGTCTTGCTTCACTTCGACTATGTAAGATAGAAATGGTGTTGCAAAATCATCGTTTGTTTTGCATGTAGCTATCGTACGTCTGTACACTCTGCGCGAAGTCCGCTTTCTCTCGCACACGTATAGCTGGACTTGCCGATTTGCTCGGTGTCAAATGCGTTGTCTAGCCCTAGTCTGGTGATATTAGCCTTACTTCCGCACCAGTGCTTCGTGCAGAAAGCCGCCGCCGCAAAGCACTGCGCCAGAGCGCCGGTTGTCTATCAAGCGATTTTCCGTTTAGACGTTCGTGTTCAAGCGTTGTGTCATGTGCTAGTCGTGCTAGAATCGCCATCAAACCGCCACAGGCCATAAGTCTTCGGAGTCGTCTGCCAAAGCCGAATCGTGCCATCTTCCGAGCCTGAAGCGTATAGCTCGCCGTCTGGTGACTGAGGCGGCACACAAAGGTAGGTCAGGCCGATTTAAGAAAATGTACGTTGAATGGCAAGAAGAACAAGGACGCACGTATGCTATCGCATGCACTGGCCCGTGATGCCCCTTGTACACTTCTTTCTCCTCGCCTGTCGTCGCGTCGTGCACTCGGACCCAGCCGTCTGCGCTGCTCCCTGTCACAAAGCGATCTTTCCATATCGGATGTATTGAAGCTGTTGATGGTGGATACGAGAGGTCGAAGCTGAGGTACGTCTGCCGGCTGTTGAGGAAGAGGAGCAGCATCAGCACTCGTAGTTACCAAGAAAGGAGACAAGGCACGTCAAATTCTGGCGACGCACGTTTCCGGATTGATGAACTCGACAGTCTTGCCATGCGTAAGGCTTATCGTTCTCAAATCATCGTAATTTCGTTCAAGGCTCGTAATGGGTTCCGTAACAGTGATCGTATGGACGCATTTCAGCGTGTCTGGATTCCAGAATCGGACAGTCTTGTCTTCGCCAGCTGATATGATCTGATGATGCACGTCGTCCCAGAGTACAGATTTGATGTACGCATCGTGCGCTGGTGAGCCGTCATCGCGCAAGAACTCGCGAGAGGCTGAAGCTGCGGCCTCTGGGAACGTCGACGTCGACGATGAAGGTTTCGGCGTGCTGTTCGACTGGGTCTCGCCGTCTGCATCCCGTTGCTGTGAGCTAGCACTCGCGCTCAACAACTGCTCCACGTCCCACACGCGCAGCTTCTTTTCATATCCTCCAGTGACTGCTTTCGTGCCATCATTGTTCAGGTCGACAGCCTTGACGATATGATTGTGCGGCAAGCTGGCGAGACAGCTTCCATCTGTTGCGTCCCAGATGCGTGCGCTGAAATCTGCTGAACCGCTGATTGCACGATGGCCAGTAGCGCTGAGCTTGATGTCCCAGCAGCAGCCTTTGTGGCCAAGAAAACTGCCTGTGGGCGTAAAGTGAATCCACCGAAAGAAGGAAGGCAAAGCAAGTATCAACAACCGGTTACTCGCTTGCAGGATTATACCGACAGAATGGTGACACGCTCGCTTGCAGAACAGCAAGCTGATCATGCCCTTTGCGCGGTGACACTGTGCCTGTTGCTCACCTAGCCAATCGCCCTGAATGTGTTAGTACGGTGGATGGATGAGGTGACCGAGTGGGAAGAAACAAAACTATCGTCGGCAATTACGTCCTTGTACGCTCCGCATCGACCGCGCAATTCCGGGCGACTGGCAGATGTGCGTGATCTCGCCAATGCACGCAGCGCTATGACTCACAGTTGCGCCGTCTCGAAGCTGAAGACAGTAGGATACAGTCAGACAAGGTCTCATACAAGCCATATGCATGTCCTTCACGTACCATTGGAATGCCATCCTTGCAGCTGCTGACGAGCAGATAGTGCTGCTTGTCTGCGTCCAGCGATGAAAACGAAAGTGAAGGGACGGGCCTGCGGGCGGTACGAGGGTGTACTTTAATCAGCATGGGACAGCACAAGATAGTCTCATACAGTGATGCACTCACCTTGTGTGTCCTCTGCAGACGAGCGGCGGCATGCTCGCTTGCTGGTTGGCTTGCTTGCTTGCTGGCTGGCGGCTAACTACGCGAGCAGTGCGTCGCGCTCGCTTGGTGTTTCTTGACCGTGCAGCGACGCTGGTAATCAATGAGTGTGCGTGTGGTATGAACACGAGATGAAGCGAGTGAGCGAAACGCGGGATGGAACAGAGCTGAAGGACGCCCAACTGCTCTTGAGGTGCAGAGACAAACGTGCTGCTCCAAGGTGGAACGGCAAACGAGGCGCAGAAGTCTGGTCCATGGCACGGGTGCCCAAACAGTCGAGTGAGCCGCACAAGTAGACAGGCTGACCAAGTCCTATTCATATGCTGGATCAGCTTACTACCAGCTAGTCTAGCTGTCAAAAGAATGCTGTCTTTGCAGATTTGATGGTCGCCACCACCACGCACCTCTGTTCGATGTGAAGCACCTGCAGCAGCCCCGTAGGCGGCTGTACGGGTCAACAGGCTGCAAGATCACTCCTTCCGATAGCTGGGCCATCCATGTGCTGGTTGGCCTCAAGTAGCCTGCTCGGTCACTGGCGCCTGACAGGCGGTTCATTACAGCGCGTCATGCGCCCTGCTCACCAAACTTTCAGCAAGACAATGAGGGTCGAATGTGATAACAAGATCATACAAGCTATTCCACGGCTAATCATCAGCCTCGTACGCGTCCACCTATACCTTGTGACGCGGTCATCACTTGCAGTTCGCTTGCACGCACGTGCTTCGGACGTGAGCGCTCAAAGGTGCGATGCTGGCCTTCCCGGACGGGCGGACAAGGGCGGACAAGCTTTGTTCAAGTCAAGGAATCTTTTGGAAAGACGCAGAGCACGCTGGTTCGGCCGCGTGAGCGCTCATTTGTCGCGGTGTTGCTCCGTCGGGACCATTCACGCCTACGTCCGTCTGAAGCCTTGGCTCGCCGCTCAGCCCGTCTTTCTGCGGGAAAGTCTGCCTCTTGCCTCTGCTCACATCGCAAAGATCAACGCACGCTGCCAAAGAGCTATTCGAAAGATCCGTTGGTCAGGGCTACCATACAACTGCAGCCTATCGGCGAGGAGAAGCGGCAGCTAGGTCCTACTGGGACCATCAAGGCCATGTCGCACTCCCATGGCACAGGCCTGACAGAGGCAGAGACAGCAGAGACACTTCGCGATCCGTACAGCGAATCTCCAAAATACGCCTGGATTACCTGCGCCGTCTTTGGAAGTCTCATCGCCCTCTTTGCGCTCGCGCACGCTTCATACGCAGTAAGGCGGCGATACCCGCACTTCTTCCAGAGCTCAGGATACCTCAAGCGCAAGACTGCAGCATGGCGCTGGCTTTCTCTTCGGCAGTTCAAGGTCACATTCAGAGGCCAGACGCACTATTTGCCGGTTCTCGGGCCGATGCTCATGATGCTCGCTGTCTTCTTGTTCCTCTTCACTTGGACATGGGCAGTCAGGCCGTACTATTATAGCCACTGGTACATCTCATCGCCGCCTTTGGCGATCCGGACTGGCTTTATGGCCCGTGAGTACCCAAAGTCTGCTCGCTTGAGAAGCCGTCTGCAACTTGAACTGATTCTCTTCGTGAAATGCCGTTGCTCATGTGTCCACAGTCGCCTGCTTTCCCTTCATCTTCGCCTTTGCATCAAAAGTCAACGTCGTTACATTCGTGACTGGCGCATCGCACGAGAAACTTCAAATCTACCACCAGTACCTGAGCCACCTGTTCCTTTTCCTGTCATGGGTACACACGATCCCTTTCCTGATTCAAGGTCTAAGCGAGTACAAACCCGACTATGAGCCTCCTACGCTCCAACTCAACTACAGCATGTTTGTAAAGCGCAAAGTCTACTATTGGACGGGCGTCATCTTGCTCTTCCAGCTCTCCTTCCTATGCTGGGGTAGCCTGCCTTACTTTCGTCGCAAGAATTACGAGTTCTTCAAATGGTTCCATGTAGCCAACGCGATCGCTTTCATCGGGTTCTTATTCCATCACTGCAACAAGCTCCTCGGCAGCTGGGACTATCTCTACGCCACCGTTGTGGTGTACGGCGCCTGTGTGTTGTTGCGTTTCATCTACCTCTTCCTCTTAAACGGCGCCGGACTCCCCGAAGCAAAGTTTGAAGTTCTAAGCGGAGGGATGGTCAGGCTTCGCGTACTTGCGAATGGAGAAGAGAAATGGAAACCAGGACAGCATTACTTCCTCAATTTCCCATCTTGTCAACCTTTTCAATCGCACCCTTTTACAGTCGCTAGCATACCCGAATCATCGCCCCATCCGCACACCCGCAAAGAACTTCATCTGCTCATCCGTCAAGCAAGCGGTTTGACGCAAAAGCTGTGCACGTCTCTGTCTGCAAGAACGACCGACACCATCCCTGTCTTGCTGGATGGGCCGTACGGAGGCTTAAATGGCGATCTGTCACTCTATGAGCACGCACTGCTCATTGCTGGCGGAGCGGGCATTACATTCGTCATGCCTATTTTGGCAGATCTCATCAACCAACTACAATACAAACATACGAAAGTATCGACGATTGATCTAGTGTGGTCCGTCAAAGAGACAGGTAAGAACTAGATTCTAAATCTCCGTCCGAAAGGTCTCTACAGACTGAGCTGGCAAACTTTCTTCATTAGATCATCTCAGCTGGGCGGTGGAAGAGCTTCAAGCCTTGCAGGCCAAGGCACCTCAAGGCTGCGTTAGACTCAACTTGCACGTCACTCGTGGGGGCGATAGCAAGCAAGAGAAGGAGAACCCAGCATCTGACTACGTGACGACCTACGACCGGGCGGACGTGGCTGATCTCGTTGCAAAAGTAGCAGAGGCAAACATTACAGTAGGCATCGCAGGTGAGCAGGTTATCCAGACTCGTGGCTATCTCGTAAAAACGAGACTGACGTTTTCTTCCTTCTTTAGCATGCGGTCCGGAAGGTCTCATGTATGATGCTCGGAATGCAGTCGCTGAAGTCGAGCGTCGGATCATGAACAACGCGACGAACTGCAAAGAAATGTTCTTGCATACTGAAGAGTATTCATGGTAGAATAGAGTAGGATAGATTACAAGCAAGCTGTGTGGCTGTGTTTGCACAAACAGGCCAGGCCAGGATGGGTATCCATCCGGTGCAGGGTGGGGAAGTGTGCAATGCATGCAAGGCAACGTCATCGGACCGGAACGAAAAATTCGCTTGACCATTTCAAAAAGAGCACAAGGAATGTCAGAATACTGCCAAACCTCCGCAAATTGTGATCATATTGTCGTTGAAATGAGCTTATAGGAAGAACAACAGAAGCTTGTACGCATGTGAAGTGATAATGATCTTTACAGTTTAGCTCGAACTTCATCGCTGTCCAGTGCTCGAAGCTTGTCGGTCTGCAAGCTTGGATCCCAAATGACGTGGTTGATGGCTGAAATGCAATAGAGGTCATTGAACAGGCTGGCACTGATGCTGTTAACAGGTCGGAACTCACGTTCGTTTAGTGCAAAATTGAAGAGCGCCCGATAGACGTTTCCATCTGACCGACCGAGAGCCGAGTTGAGGAGGAAGTCTGGCAGCTTGAAGGCATCGACAAGTGAAACAGCTTGAGGTCGGAGATGGGCTAGTAGCTCTGCCGTCTTCGCTCGAATGAGTTCTGCCTGTCTTGGTGAGAGGTACCCGGAAACCATAAAGTCTGCGGCCTCCTGCTCCATCGTATAGCATGCTGCAACAAGACCTTGCTTAGCAAAGTCATTGACAAGTCAGATATCGGACAGCATGAGACTCACCGAAAAGCTCGAAGACGCTTTGCATAATCCTGTGCACCGCGGGGCGAGAGCTACGGCGCTCGTCATTCTTAAGATGATCCGCAAAGTTTCGGATGAGGTAATATTGCGCGTGTGCTTTGCTTGCGCGGTACATCTCGACCAGCAAGCTGTTCCAGGTTCGCTTCTCAACGTCACGCATGCGGACCAGACGCCCGACCATGTGTGCTGCGCGGAATCCAAAGGCGTCGACAAAATTTTCAGGCGAGTGGAGGTCGCCACTGTATGCAAACGCGGCTTTTCGCTCAGGGTTGTCCTACAGGAGGAAGAGGCTGATTAGCCTGGCGCGCGAAACATTGGCTGTGTGCTGCGAGATGGACAGCACTCACGATATACTCTTGCATGTATTGGATTGTCAAACTTGTCTTTGGAACCTCCTCATCCTTGGGCGTATCGCCCTGAGCTTGCACGTACAGCCTTCGGAACACCTTCATGAGGTATCGCGAAGCCTGTTGCGTGAGCATGTACGAGTCTCCCTCCCACGTGACTTGTGGCAGGTAGTCTGCGTATTGCGAGCCCATGCCAGCTGCCAAGCTGTAGCCGTGCCCACCACATGCACGGCGACAGGTCTCGATAGACTCTGCTGCGGTGATGGTCGAGAGCGACTTCAGCGCCGAGCTGAAAGCATGCGTGTCGGCAAGCATGGAGAAGTCTTGATTGCGCATCATATCCATGTTCTTCTCGTACTGCTGGTACATGGCTTGACCGGCTGTCAAGGAAGAAAGAGTCAGCGATAATCAAATCAAGAGAATACGGTGTGCTCACTGAAGTGGAAGGCGTATGCCGCTGCGACAATCGGTAGCAAGCGGTATTGGACTAGGGAGTAATTGAGGACTTGGGTTTCGGTCGGCTATGACAGATATACTATCAGTATGTCGTTGAGTAAGCAGCGAAGAGCCATCCTTCAGCTTACTTTACGCTCTTCGATGACTGGAGCATCCTTGTCTGCAAATTGGCGTCGAACAGCGCAGTCTAGCAAGCAGAGAGGCCCAATCAGCGCGAGGCACAGGAGGAACGACAGCTAGCTGACACACATCTGACAGAGATTGTGGCAGCACGCGCAATGACGTCTCGTGCCGACTTGACAATGCCTGCTCGAATGTACGTCATTGTGCCGTATGCGAGCTTGTCATGAGCCTGTCAAGGACAATCAGCATCGACTTCTACATGATACGCGACAACTCGGCGCTACTGACTGGCTTGGTATATTTGCCAGTGTCTGGGTCAACTTGACTGTACTTGGCGAGGAAGCAGTGATGAGGGCTGCAGATGCATGATGCAGCGTCAGCTGAGTAGCGCAGCGCGACAGTGCGTATTAGGACCCACATGCGGACATGATCAAGGAGGAGGAAGCCGTTGTCGACCATGTTGAAGCCGAACTTCGGTCCAATATCACCGCTGCATGCCAAAGCTGTCAGTCTTTCGACTCGCATTCACGCATCTTGCCACTCACATCGACCGGCCAGGCAGCGTCTCGCGAGTCTTCGGGTCTCGCAGAGGCACAACGAATGGGTGTGGACCATAGTTCTTGCCGTTGAGAACGAGCTGGCACATGACGATGGTGTGCGTAGCCGTTCGTCCGAGTCCACCAGACCACCATTTTGCAGCGGTCAACGTGGGCGAATGCAGCTCAAACTCCTTGCTGTCCGGCAGATACGTCGCGGTCGTCTCGAGGCCTTGCACGTTACTGCCATGACCTAGCTCGGTCTGCGAGTAGGCGCCGATGAACTCATACTTGTTGGATGGCTCGAGGAAGAGCTTGTGCTGCTCCTCTGTGCCTTGGTCGCGCAGAGTCTTGGTCCACATGCTCCGGTGGAGGTTGAAAACACTCGGCAGGTCAATGAGGAACTCGGCCATCATCGTGTCCTCTTGTGACCAGCCCTTGTCGAGGATCAGCTGCGCAAGGCGCTTCTCCTGCAAGTATTGCGGTCGTGGTGGAGAGCATGCACAGGTCCAGACATCAGCACGACTAGACCACAACGGGCAGGCGACGTGAGAGCAGCGACGCACCTTGCGCAGACCCATCTCGTACTTTGCCATTCGGCCATGGTAGTGCAGCTCCTTCTTGTCAAAGGCTGGCTCATTCTCTACGATCTCCAAGATCCGCTGCATGCGTTCGAGGTGTTCATCGCCATAGAGATAGACGGCGAGCTCATCTGCACTGAAGGACTGGAGGCGCAAAAGAGCGACAAGAGTGAGGTCAGCTATTCGTCCTTGCGATCCTCCAAGCAAGCAAGCGAATGGATGGTTGCTCACAGCTCTGCTCCGCTCAATCTCGAGGAGACGGGCACCAGGGACGCCAAATGGCTTGAGCTCCTTGATGCGGTCGTACTGCGACTCTTCCTTGGCGGTGGTCATGACTGAATGACTTTTGATGCTATGCTACGAGCAGCTTGAAGAGCAAAAAAGAAAGGCACAACTCTTCGAGTCGCCTCGTCGTCTTTCTTCTCGGCGAGCGGCGCCCCGATTCAACCGGCTTCTACTTTGGCCGGTGGCAAAAGCTTGCGGATACCGGCTACTGCACAACAGCGTCCAGAATCCAGACGATTCCACACATCTGAGGGAAGGGAGCTAAGAGCATGTCTCCTCTATCAAGCCTCACCTCGTCTGCCTACCCTCCCGCTGCAGCCGCTGGCTAGGTGCGATCGTGATCTTACGGTCTCGGTCTTGGTTTCGCCAGCCTAACACGCTCTCTACTCTCTTCGACTGAACAACAGTCGTGGTCGCACATTCATCCGTATGATGTGCCAGCATATCTTGCAGCCCTATTCGCTGTCATCAGATCCTTCTGATCTCACAAACGCTGGCAAGATCCACGAAGTATAGCTATCTCTCTACATCCCTGGCAATCTACACCATCAAAACTTTCAAGTCGACTCAGCTGTGCTTGTATGATACTAAGTGCATTCGACCTCCCGATTGACAAATGTGAGAGACCTATTGCACTGAGCCACTCAATTTGCAAGGCAGTACAGTCCTTCTGATTGAAGAAAGCTATAGCGTCAACTATCAAGCCAATGCTTTCAGCACTGAGGAGGACGACGCTGGAAAGCATCCAGTGCAGCTTGACGTGCACTGCATGACTAGTATTCGATGACGGGAAATAGCCCTTGATGAGCACCAATAGACGGAGGCTCCCGATGTTGAGCAGAATTGGGTCTTCATCCACCGAAGACCACTGCATCTACAGAAACGTCACATAGTCGCAGGCCAATGTCCGTACTGTTCCAAACACCAGTCTGACGCTCTTTCATCGTCTGAAGCGAAAGGGAGAAAGGTCAAGGATGGCCAAAATGATTCGAATGAGCGGGTGTTACCTGCAAGAACCCCACGAAATCTGGTCATATTGTGCACCGGGACAAGAACCCAGCCTCGAATGTTGAAGCGGTAAACATAATGCAATTATGGTCACGGCTCGATTATAAACAACCGCATTCTGGAACTGCTCCTACTCGCATGTCGGTTCAACGTGGCCTCGCGGCAAGCTAGAGAAGGAAGCTAACGAAGATACGAAGAAAGTATAGTGACAGGAGAAATACAATTCGCAGACAAAAGAACGAAGTCATGTACCTCTGTAGACCTGTAGCAGGCCATAACTAGCAGCACAGCAAAATGTGGGAGGTCGCCATTGTGCGCCTAGAGCAAAGCGGTGACGCATTTTGGCGCAAGTGGCGGAGCTCCAGTGCCCTGCATTGTAGTGTCCTACCTCTCTTTGTCTCTTGCAAGCCTGTGCAGCCAGACACATGCGGGCGCAAGCATGAGTGCGTCACAGCCAGGCAATGACGAGTCGCAGAGGCAGCCCGGGCTGTCCATGGCGCCTGGAGGGGCCGCTGCGACTAGTTCAACAGGCTCTCGGGAAGATGTGATGAGCCCCACGACCTCCGTCAAGGCATTGCTCGCAGACACAAATGCTGCACCGCCGCCGTCGCGACCCGGGACACCATCCAGTAGGACACCATCTGCACGGCCTGCACGCAAGTCGTTCGAGGAACAGCAGTCTGCGCTCCGCCAGCGTACGCAGGGCAAGGGCGACAGAGCTGGCGTTGAGGAGCAGGACGTGGGCACGTCGCAGGCGTCTGACGCCCATGAGGGACCCTCGAAACTCTTGTCAGAGGTCGCAGACACATCATCCACAAGCGGAACCTCGCGACCGCCTGCCTCTGTCGCGCCAATAGATGGCAATGCCCATCCTGGCAAAGCATCACAGGGACAAGACGCTAGGCCATCCGAGCAGCACACCCTGCAAGATCTGCGCCAATTCCTCCTGCATTTCTTGAAAGTCTTGCCCTTCAAAGGCCTACAATCGTACATCAAGAAGATCATCGGCCCTTCTGTTCGCTTCGTGGTCAAGGTCATGGCCCGCATCCTGTACAAGGGCAACTTTGGTCTAGCAAGCAATGTCGCATTCGATGTGCACCTGCTGCTGTGGAAGGTAGGTCAAAGCGGTATCGTATTGTCACATCCGCTGACTAACTTCCTTGCAGTGGGTCATTAACCTCTTCTTCCGTGAGATTCGGCCTCGAGGCGCGTACCGGATACCCAGAGAAGGACCGCTCCTCCTCGTAGCAGGTCCACACCACAATCAAGTGAGCACGCGCGAGTTGATGTTGGAAATAGTGACAGAATTCAAAATTGACTCTGTCTTTGAAGTTCCTTGACCCCCTGCTCTTGATGAGCGAAGCTCGACTATCCGCTGGACGCAGAGTCAGCTTCCTCATCGCCGAAGCAAGCTATCATCGAAGTTTTGTAGGACTCGCTAGCAAAATTGCGCAGAGTAGTGAGTCTTCATCTGCTTCATGCATCTCCCAGATCTGAGAGCTGACCGCGGCTGCGACCTATTTCCACTCTGTAGTTCCAGTCGCGAGGGCGTCAGATAATGCCAAGACGGGCAAGGGGACAATCTATCTACCAAGCGACAGCTCAGATAGCAACACGGAAAATGGAAAAGATGCTCAGCCTATCATCAAAGGCTCAGGTACCGAGTTTACATCATCATTGAAACCCAAGTTTCAGATTCAGCTCGCAAAGCAATACGGCTTTCCGACTGTCGAAGTCGTGGAAGTCATTGACGACGAGACAGTCAAGGTCAAGAAGCTGTTCCCAAAGGGCAAAGCTATGGATGATATGAAGAGCGCGGGCACGAAGGTGGAGAAGCAGAACGGGCAAGGCTTGACGTACCGGACGTTGCCGTACATCGATCAGACCAAGGTACGCTGCTTTTTCGGACTCGGATGTGCTTGTTTGGTGCTGATGTGCTAGGGTTCTCATTGGCAGATGTATTCCTCGGTGTATCAGAAGTTCAGTGAAGGTGGCTGCATCGGCATCTTCCCAGAAGGTAGGCATCCCGCTTGCGCGGACAGCGTTCCAATGATAGCTTATTGCCCCTTTACCTCTCATCCGTGGTACTCAGGCGGATCGCATGACCGTACAGACTTCCTGCCGCTCAAGCACGGTCTGGCGATCATGGCCCTTGGAGCAATGGCCGCGAATCCCGATTGCAAAGTCAAGATTGTCCCTGTCGGCGTGAGTTGCACGACCTCGACGATATTGGCGTGTTCTGACTGTGGTACATGCATGTTACAGCTCAACTACTTCCACCCGCATCGCTTCCGCTCAAGGGCAGTCATCGAATTTGGCGCTCCTATCAGTATTCCCGCCGAGCTTGTCGAGACTTTCAAGCAAGGCGGTCAAGCTAAGCGGGATGCAGTGGGATCCATCATGGATCTCGTATACGATGGCTTGAAGTCTGTCACCGTGCGAGCTCCAGATTATGAGACCCTCATGGTCATTCAAGCAAGTAGGCGGCTGTACAAGCCGCCTGGCCAGCAGCTCAATCTCAGCCAGGTCGTCGAGCTCAATAAGCGGTTCATCATGGGCTACAACACATATCGTGACGAGCCCAAAGTACAAGACCTGTACAAGAAGGTGGAATCGTACAACAGATCGCTTCGCCGACTCGGCTTGAAGGACCACCAAGTCGAGAGTGGCGGCCGGCCAGTGTGGAAATCACTTATCATTCTGCTGTGGCGGACAGGCCTGATCAGCGCATGGACTATCATGGCTCTCCCCGGCATCATTCTCAATGCGCCCATCTTCATCACTGCTTCGAGCATATCGCGCAAGAAGGCCAAGCAAGCGCTTGCCGCTTCGACAGTCAAGATCCAGGCTCGCGACGTTCTGGCTACTTGGAAGGTGCTCGTCTCGCTCGGCATGGCTCCTATTCTGTACACTATCTATACTCTCATCGCCATGTTCCTCGTCTACCGGTACCAGCTTGGTCGAAAGTACGTCTTCTTGACTCCAATCTTCATGCTGGTGGCGGTGCCCAGCTTCGGATACTCTGCTCTGCGATTCGGTGAAGTCGGTATGGACATCTATAAGTAGGCGCTTTTTCAATGACATATGGAAGTCAATCGACTGATATTATACGCTCCCTTCAGATCTCTACCACCTCTCTTCATGTCTCTCTTCCCCTGGCACAAGAAGCAATTGGACGGCTTGCGCCAGCAGAGAAGGGACGTAGCTGCCGAATTGACCGATGTAATCGAAGAGTTCGCGCCAAAGTTGTGGGAGGACTTCCAGTCAAATCGCATCATACCGCCTTCCTCGGATACTCAGCAGCAGTACTCTGCTTCTCGCCCGATCACGCCCAGCACACCTGGCGGATCCAGCGCAAAGCGACGCTCCACCTTCGGCACCGAAAGCAGCATACTTCAACATCCCATGTCTTGGATTGATGAGAAGATCTTCGGATGGTCTTCACGTAGCGGGCGCCGAAGGTGGGCAAGTGAAGACGGTGCAACAAGTGATGCTACTCCAGCGATGTCAGAGGCCGTCACGCCAGCATACCGAAGCGAAGAGAGCGAGCACGATCCAGCCGACTATGATGAGGTCAGTGGAGAGTTGCGGAGCTCGTCAAATCAAGTGTGTATGAGCTGATCTTGTGTTCGCAGGTGGTCCGTGGCGTGGACGAAAGGCTGGCAGACGTGCATTCGACGCAAGCTGATGGTGTTCGCCGTTTGAGGAGGCGAAGCAGCGCAAAGAACCGGAGCGAGTTGAGCTTGACTGAGCTTAATCGCGAAGAGAAGCGGGATTGACGGAGCTCTTGATTTGCAATTGTTATCATGATGCGTATATTAGGGAACCTCGTAGTGTCAGCAAGATAGACCAAGGCAGAAGCCTTGCATAAAGGGACTCATGTGCATTGCCTCTTACGTCGAAAACGTACGGAAATTTAGAAAGAATGAGGATTGAAAAGAGAGTGAAGGCCCGTCAACAGGGACGTGGCTAAGCAGAGAAGAGCTGTTCATCGAATTTGGCCACTCGACCCCAGAAACCGTTAGGTCCGCATTGTTCTTGCCTCTGCATCTGAACGATCTTTGAAGAAGCACCCGACAAGACTAGCATGTTGAGCTTAACGTCTGTGTCAGACAGTGCGGTCGCTTTAATGGCCGGCCAAAGGGCATATTGAGGTGTGTTCGGCTGGCCAGTCGCGGTGAAGGAGGACCATCTTGCCAGGATCTCGTTTTCAAGCGCCGTTTGAGCATTTGATAGATTCTCGCCAGTGGAAAAGACGGCTTCAATGTCATCTATCGTCGAATACGTCAGCTAGGGAGATTTATCAAGATGATTGCCTGCGCACCTTGATGGCAGATTCGACCTTTGCAGAAAGCGATGCCTTGGTTCGAAGGGTAAGGAATACCAGCGTCGAATTCGGCGAGCCAGACTTTGCCATCACCGCCGTGTCTCGTGATGTTGACAGCGGCTTGCTGGTTGGCGCAAGTCCATACCCAGTCCGTTCCAAGTTCGTTGAGCGTCACCCGTGCGCCGTCGCCATTGCTGGCATCCGGCACATAGAGGCCGCTATTGAGAACTTTGCCAGCCCTGTCTGGGTCCATGAGGGCCTGAATGTAGGCGCTGTAGTATTCCTGAGGGATGACTTGGCCTTGCGACACCGAAGCGATCGTAGGTCCAGCTTCATCTTTGACGGTAGTGAAGATGATTTGACGATTTTTGTTATTCAGGCCGTTTCCATTAACGGCTTTGAGGAAGGATTGAGTGACGAGAGTACCATCGACGACGGGTCGGATGGGCTCAGAGGCGCTGACACCTGCGATAGCGTAGGATGCACTGAGGAACGTGTTGTCTTGGGCGGATATTATTGAGGACACATTGGCCGATTGCAAGCAAGACAGCGTGGAGCACTGTAGACCTTGGAGGAAGAGTTGACCAACAACCTCGCTGGTGGTGATGGAGTGGTCACCGTAGTTGAGAGGAGCAGAGTGTAAGATTGCGCGCTGAAACAGATTATCTGCTTGAGGCACGGTGAAAAGGGTCTTGATGAGGTCTGCGCCGCTTGACTGTCCAGCGAGGGTAATGCGCTGTGCGTCTCCGCCGAACGATGAGATGCTTGACTGGATGTAGGCTGACGGATGTCGCGTGAGTCAGAGAAAAACAATACTAAGCGATATTTCTGGCATGCTCACACAGCGCTTGAACGGCATCTTGGACTGCCATGTTACCAGCAATGCCCGCTCCAGGAGCGCGCAGGAAGCCCAGCATGCCCAGACGGTACTGAAGAGTGACCACAATCATATTGCCCTTTGAGGCCAGGATATTTCCGTCCAATGCTTGATCAGAGCTCGAGCCCGCAACGTAGCTGCCGCCGTGCAACCAAACGAAGACTGGAAGCTTCGAGGTCGATGTGGCGGTAGCAGGAACCCAGACACTGCGTCGAATGGTCGTCAATCAGGTACACAGCATGCAGTGACCTGTCGAAGACGTACTTCATGTAGAGACAGTCTTCGGTGGTGCTAGGTGCGCTTGACAAGAGGAGAGATTGCGGGCATGCAGGAGGGAGGCTGGTTGCATTGTAGCTAGTAAAGTCGGAAAGGATTGCTGATATCAGCGGCAGCTTCGGGATGCACCGACCTTGACGCACTTACATACTGGTCCAGCTCGATAAGGCCGAAAGTGGCTGTGAGATATGTCGAGGGTCGGTCGAATGATGCTGCATGCAAGGCTACGTTCCGGACTCACCTGAAAGCGAAGACTTCCGGTTGGCGGCTTTGCATAAGGAATAGTGTAGCGGTAGGTGTCACTGCTCTTGAAGCCAGCAATTCTCCCTAATGGCAAAGTGACTGTCTTTGCGCCAGTCGACCGAGATTGCCAGTCTTCAATGATGCTGTATGTCCTGTAAGGGTAAAATCATGAAGGTCAGACCGGCCTCTTGCTGCCTGTGTTAAAGCAGGTTACCCACTTTTGACAGATTCTGTCAACCTTGGGCAGGTCACAGAGCCACGAGACGGCATGGTCCAAGGCGTCGAAGAAGCCACGAGCCTCCTGGTGATGCCTTACGGGGTCGGAAGAAGCTTGTGATACTGGAGCGGCTGAGACCTGCTGCCAGTCGGCTGAGGCAATGAGGGCGGTGACAACGAGAAGACGCATCTTGCTTGGCGGAGTTACTTGCTTGAAGGATGGGATTGATAAAGGAATGTGTGGACTGCAAGTGGGACTATGCAGAGAGATGAAGGTCGGCCAGCCGACTTTAGAGAGTTGTTATCAAGAGATTGGCGAATGAGTTCGCCGAGATGGGGTGTGAGGATGGAAATGTACGGAACCAAGAGGGAACAGCAGACTATACCAGGAGCATCAGCGCCAGCGGAACGATGCGCAGAGGCGACGAATCTGTCCGTGTTTGTGTACTGTATTGTCATGCCTGTTAGCGGCCAAAACATCGCGCCCTGAGCGGCGTGCGCTAGAGAGATCCGAACAAAAGCTGGCCGGGACGGGTGTGACAGACGGAGGCCAGTGCAGAGGCTACAAGGTTGATGGCACAGGCGAACTCTTGCCGTTCAAGGTTAGACGCAAGCTACTTTGTAGAGGCATGCTCGGCCTGTTGTCCCACGTGGCCGCAAGCAAGCTTGAAGACGCGGTGGATACGGATGCGTAGATCCGTGTCGCAGGTTGCGCTTGCGCCGTCGATGCAATGCTCTTGGTGTGGTGTGGGGGTCTATGGATGCCATGCTGTATCAGTGCGCACGCCATGGATGGCATGGAGAAGAGCTGTGGCTGCTCGCCACCGTATTCTCGTGATCAGCTTGACACGAGCCATCCAAGCTTGGACTCCCAGCAACAACAGCAGCCATGCCACGTGGAGTGCAGCTCGACCTCACGCCAGCCGTAGACCGGATTGATGTGGCAGAAATCCTGCCATCGCCGCCTCCGGCCTACTCGCAGCTTCCAGCAGACGAGGCCAAATTTGAAGACGCCGACGAGGGCGACGAGAGTGACGAAGACAGCGAGCTGGACGACGATGAGGACGACTCTGATCTAGACGGTGAAGAGTATGACGACGACGAGGATGACCGTCAGCTCGGCGCACGCATCGACAAAGAACTCGTCAACGACCAGGACTGGGAGAATGCGTCTGGAGACCTGACAAAGCGCTACAACCGTCTGCGGCAGCATGTCGGCGCGCTCACAGGCGAAGAGGCGCGGCAAACGAAGACTCGAGAAAGCTCTGCTGCCAAAGCTGCACCATCCCGCATGCCTTTGCCAGCGCAGAACCAGCATCATGTTCGCAAATCCGCCACCAGTCAAGGACAGGTTCAAAACGCCAGCAAGGACAGCATACAGCAGACTACAGGCGTACATACCAGCAAGCTCGACTCTTCCCTCGCCGCTCTCTCACAACGCTATGCCTCGGCACTCAATCTAGCGCCTGTTGCTTCCACCTCGACTGCGCCGCCGCCTGGAACAGCAGGTTTCGCCACTGGCTACGCCGAGCCATCCTTCACTTCGAATGCCGCAACGAGAAAGGGGGGAAGTGAGAGACATAACGTCGTCAAGGATAAGAGCGACCGTGCTACCAACGAGCAGGTGCTTGATCCGCGGACTCGGCTTGTCCTGTTCAAGATGCTCAATCGCGGCTTGCTGGAAAAGGTTGAAGGATGTGTCAGTACCGGCAAGGAGGTGCGAACGAAGACTTTGCCTGGCTGCGAACCACACTGACGACTCTGAATACTGCAGGCAAACGTCTATCACGCCTTAGGACGGGTACACCCTGATGCCGAACCACCATCAGAGCTTGTGCATTTCGCCATCAAGATCTACAAGACATCCATTCTCACCTTCAAGTCGCGGTCCAAGTACTTGACTGGCGAATTCAGGTTCAAGAATGGCTACAGCAAAGTCAAGAACCCTCGAAAGCTCGTTCGACTATGGGCAGAGAAGGAAATGCGAAACTTGAGGCGACTGCATACGTGTGGTATCCGCAGCCCAGAACCGATTGAAGTCCGCAACAATGTTCTCGTCATGGGCTTCCTTGGCTTGGAACAAGATAGCTGGGAAGCATGCCCACGTCTTAAGGATGCCGAGTTGCCTGCTGAGCGAATGCACGACTTGTACATCGAGCTGCTGGGAATTATCCGGCGAATGTACAAGGTCTGCCGGCTCGTGCACGCCGACTTGAGCGAATACAACATTATCTACAACCCCAATGACGAGCACTTGTACACTTTCGACGTGTCACAATCAGTCGAGCACGACCATCCACATGCATTCGACTTTTTGCGGAGCGACATTAGCAATATGGATGACTTCTTTGCGCGGCGCGGGATCGCGACGTTGGGCATCAAGCGGACATTTGACTTTACGATAGAAGACTGGGGCAAGAACGGCGAAGAGAGCGAGGAAGAGATCAGGGAGGAAGTCGAACGGCGAATGCAGTCTACGACAGCACCAGACGAGGAAGGTGACGATGGGACTCGAGCAGATGTTGCGCGAGAGAAGCAAGAGCAGGATGATCAGGTCTTCAAGCAGTCTTACATACCTCGGACTCTCAACGAGGTTTACGACATTGAGCGAGACGTCCAACGCGTTGCGCAGGGCGAACGAGAGCAGCTCATTTACGCCAATGTCGCGCAGGTAGTGGGCGCACAAGCAGGCAATGAGCCTACTCCTGCCGTTGTGCAAGTTCGGGCTGTACGGCCCGCGAGCACAACTGTGACGGTCGGCGATGAGCACAACGGAAGCACACCGTCAGAGAGCGGCGATGAAGAAGAAGGTTCAGAGGTCGACAGTGAAGAAGAAAGCGATGAAGATGATGACCGGCCCAAACAGCTCCGAGGTAAAAAGCACGAGGATAAAGATGCGAAAAAGGAGCGCAAGCAGGCTGTCAAAGAGGAGAAGCGAGAGAAGAGAAAGGAAAAGATTCCCAAGAGCGTCAAGAAGGCGAAAATGAAGAAGACTAGCGGGAAGAAAAAGTAGATTTCGTGATGTAGCCCGGCCTGTGGCAAATTCAAGCTGTTCTGTTTCGCACAAATGGCATACGCAATAGAATCTCATTTTGCACGATACACGTTCATATGCTTGCAAAGCAACTAGAGCAGCCCCTGTAGCGTGTTGGCTCTCTTCTGCTCAGCGTTAGCCTAATACGCTCAGGCAGCGAAGCATTGCTACTGTTTCTGTCCTTGGAATCTTTCTTATTCCGTACATTATGCTTGTATTCTCTTACTATTCAGGATTGCCTTGACTTAGCTTGGTCCTCGCCAGGCTGCAGCGATTTTGCCACCTCACCGGCGGCCCATTTATGCGGGTCAAGCTCATCTGAAGGCTCGTACTGCTGCCTTTCCTCGCACCCGAACAGCCAAAGCAGAGTCTCTTCGACTAGAAAGTCACCTCCCTCAACGGAGTATCGTACGGCACCTTATACGCCTCAGCAATGTCGACGGCTGCTTCTTCCCGGCGACGCTGGACGCTCGCTGTCGGCGTTGGCGCCGTTCTCGTGGTGACCATTGTGCTGGGCCGCTCAAAGGGCCTGTACGATGCGCATGCGCAGGGCTCAACACCTGCAAGTGCCCTCTCTGCTCCTGCTGGACAAGGTGAGCAGCTGGCTCCTGTCGCTTGCCGTCCCTGGGTTGGTCTCGCTGGTCGTGTGTCATGCCGTAGTCATCTGCGCCAAGGCGTGGTGGGAGATGTGACACACGCGAGACCAGGCATGCAGATGCGCATTCAGCGAAGCGGAGCGACAGCCTACTCTATATCTGACCTGTACTCTCGTGCATTCTGCCACTTTCACCCTAAACAGCCGTCGAATGCGTGCTTCCACCAGGCGGCAAGCCCGCTGTCGATGACCATGACCGGAACTGGGCTTTTGCGAATATTTACGACACGAACGAATGGTCTTCTACAGAGTCTAAAAGCGGGAAAGGAAGCGAGATGCGATATACAGGTGCGTCAACTATTGCGTCCTCTGTTGCTGTTGGAGCTTTTTTGAGCCTCCTTGTCGATCGGCTTTACGCGGGCTCTGTCTACCCGGATCATCTTTCCGCTCCTCAATGGCTGTAGAACGAGTCCGTGGACTACTGGACCGAGTCATTGAACAATTCAATGTCAAGTCGCTCGCAGACGCACCATGCGGTGATTTCGCATGGCAATGGGCTTTAAAGAACTTTGCGCACATCAACTATACCGGCATGGACATTGTGCCATTCGTAATTCAAGGAGACGCGAAAAAGAACAGTCATCTGCTCAATGCGCGATTCATCAATCTTGACTTGGTGCTGGACAATCTGCCCAACGCGGACGCATACATGGTGCGAGACGTGATTCAGCACCTATCGCTCGAAGATGGCGCTGCGGTCCTCAAAAACGTAGAACGAACGAGCGCAACGTATCTCATTACCAATTTCCACGTCATGAAAGGGACAGGCGAGCCAGTTCCGAATCGAAATATCGAAGCAGGACAATTCTACCCCAACCACGTCATGTTGCCTCCTTTTAATTTCCCACCTCCGATAATGTACACACTCGACATGCACGATGGATATTTCGAACGCGAAAAGGATGATATGGGAATCAAGATGGTTGGGCTTTGGAAATTGCCCGCGTTTGGAAGAGGAGATGGAACGGGATTCAATGTCGATCTTCAACAAGCGCGAGAGATTGTAGAGTACGACCAATCGTCGACAACGTGGTGACACCTGCCGGGCAAGTGGGGAGCTCGACATAGTGTTGGAGGTTTGGTGTTTCCGCATAGAGCTGGACAATCGAAGCAATAACCATCAGTCGCGAGTTCAGTTCAGCAGGATTTAGTAGGCGGTGAGAGGCTGTCAGCTCACTTCTGACGTGCCATACATCTACAGCATTAGAGCTGCACAAGTACCTCGGTCATACTACATAACGAAAGAGTGTGGACCTGGTGTGACCTTCGTTGCCTGGCTACTCTGGCTCACATACTGGCTCAGAAGTGGGAGGATCCAAGCAAGGTGTTGCAGATGCGTCAAGGCTGCCCATTGAAGAGATGAACTGGAGGAAGAAACGAGCCAAAAAAGCATCCAGAACAGCTCTTCCACTGAGTCTTGACCTTCTCACAATCTCACGTTTTGCATCTTTGTTGAACTCGGCGCGTTTTAATTGTGTTTGAAGCGTCATCAGCTGCAGGGTTGACTCAAGACGCGGATTTCGACATACGCCTCGAATATCAAGCACACCCTGGGCAGCTTATCTACCTGATGGAGGCATCGAGCGGCCCTGCTAAACGACTCTATTGTACTAAAGTCCGTCTTCCAAAGCTGGAGAAAAGGATTTAGGAATCGCCGTTTTGTTTTCGGTCACATTCCAGCTTATCTGCTCTGGTCTTGATGCGCTTGCCCCTTTCCTCTCCTTACCATATTTCCATCAGCAGCGCAAGTCTGTCTTCCTCTTTGTGGAGTGCTGGCGCTGTTAGAGCTCCCCTCGTGATTCAGGGGCCTTTTCGCAAATCACCAAAGCCGTTTAATGGCGCAAGGTCGCAGCTCATTCAGAGTGACCAAGCGAGAGTGGAGAGTAGAGTGGTCCTCTTGCATCGACTCTCATCTGACAACCGTCGCTGCGTGGCTATTGCTTTCAATTCCTGGTCTCGCAGCCATCCTTTTCTTTTCTTCGGGTGCTTGAGCGAAGCATATTTGAGTAGGCCATCGATGCGGAGATCAGTACGATGACTCTCATCATCCAGATTGAGCGCTACCATGCGTTTTCGCGATCTTTTCAGGAATCTCCCTTGCGCATGCTTGCCGCTCGTTTTGTCATAGTGACACACCTGTACAAGATCCCCCCTATTCTGGCCCGCGCGTGCTGTGAGGGCGCTCAGGAAAGACGCGCGCAGGAGGCCCAGGGTGAAGGAGAGCAAGACAAGACAGCAGGTGTTCCATGATGGATGCACAGATGTCTACACAGCAGTCGACGCTGATGTTGTCCTTCCTGCGGGTCCTCTGTCCTTGTGGGAGCAGCCCCGGCCAGCCAGCCACGCCAGCTCGATTCCATTCCACAAGGCTGGAAAAAGGCACAGACAGCCCACAGCGAGAGGGACAGGCAGCGCTGAGCACATGGACTGTCCTGGTTGCACTCACTGCGCCTGCAACGCTTGCTAGCGTGCTTTGCTTCGTTGTCCTACGACTGGGCAGCCTACACCGCACGCTGCAAGCGTTTGTTTACCTTTTTACTTCGCTCCAACACCATCCGCAAACGCGCTGCACCCGGCGAGAGCAACGAACCGCAACCAGCAAAGGCGGCTGCACATCTCGAAGACCTCAACACCCACGCTCACTTCGAAAGCCACTCTCTCTCTGTGCAACCTCTGGATCCACGACCGTCCCTCAAGCAGAATTTCAAGCACCCCTCTACAGCCACCGTCATCATGCATTTCGCACAGCTCGCTGCTTCAGCGGCACTCGCTCTCCTCGCTCTGGGGCCTCTTGGCCTCGTCAGCGCAGGCAATGGGGGCCTCGTACAGACGTATGGATCATGCACCATGAACGGCGCACTTGCGCAGTGAGTTCGACTTGACTTGCTTCGTCCTGGCTTGCTCGAGCGTGGGCTCCGGAGCAGGGTTCGCGTGGGCGGGCGGTCCGGTGTACCCAGTGCCTGGAGCGGGTCGTGCGTGACCAGCATCGAGAAATCTGACGGAATGCTTTCGCCTTCTCTTTTCTGTGCTTCGACTTGCTCTTCATTTGTTGCTTGTCTTCTTCGCACCTCTCGGTGGCACACCTAAAATAACCCTTTCGTACCGCGGCTCGACCCTCTTTTCGACATTGGTCACGTGATCTTGTCCAAATGGGCTGTTCTGGCCCGTTCTGGTTCTCTTCATCCGTCGATACTTCGACCCTTCAATGCATGTCTACACGCACGCATGATGTCTTTGATTCCATTCTGTCACATGAAATCATGCTTTCAAGGTGCCTCGACTACAAGTCCCAACGAGGCTGCAGATACACCGAATACGAACGCTGCACGACCCTCGACACCCTCCGAAAGAAGATCGACTGCTACTGCGGTTTCTTCCAGAGGCAGGCAGAGTGCGTGAAGTCTCACGAGCTGAAAGTATCACACCGCGCTGCATGAGCTTATCTCCCGACTTTACTCGCTGCAGCTGCTGGGGCCAGGGGCGATGCTGCACAGGTGAGCTGCGCAGGTCTAAAACCACTTTATTCATCTTCCACCGCTTGAGAAGTCTGCTGACGTTTGTATGCTCTGTCCTGTTTTGTCTGCGCTACTATTCGCCCGTCCGGGTGGCTTACATAGAATGGCCCGCGCACGCTTCCGCCGCGAAGGAGGTCTGCAACTACGGTGAGCGACTTGTCACTACGACTATGCATGAGCCGCCATGCCTCACATAGGCTTCTCGAAACGTAAATGTCTAGAGAATACTGACTCGCACCTCGTCTGTTCCCTCTCTCAGCAAAACTCCCCACCAACCAGCTCAATGCCAGCAAGATGAAGTCTATCCGAACACGCGCATACGATGTCGTCATGCAGGTGTAAGCGAGTTCTCTAAGCTTGCGTTTGCCGCCGGATAAATAGCTCATTCTTGTATGCACTCCGGGCAGTTGCAACAACGACTGCCAAACCGACATTCCCTGCCGAGACGACGAGGTGAGACATATTATCCAGACCCCCGAAAGATTAAGAGCATAAAGCTAACAACATACACATTGTATTCAAGCCCAAACCACGCAACGGCCAGAACCCGAATGGAAATTGCCAGCCCCGCACATACTGGTCCAATGGCAGATGCACAGGTCGTCACATGTGCGCTTCCTATGACCGTCTCAAGCGCAAACCTTTGGCTTCTATCGACGGCGAGGAAGAACTTGAGCCGTTTGTAGACACGAGTGACGCTTAGGTGGTGCCGCTTTGTCGTCGACGTTCCATGGCTTCTGCGATGAAGGAAGCTTTCGCTTGGCCTGGCTTTTCCTTCGATTTCTGTCAATCAGTGCACATTTTTGGGCGAGTGGAGGTGAGAATCATCATCCAACCTTACTTACAGCGAATGAACTACTGTTCAAGATGCTGACATGATGCCTGTCATTGATCGTTGCGGTCTAGGCCACAAGACTTGCACTTTCTGCCCAGCCTTTTTGTCTTTCAATTTCAGTGCACCCGTGGTCAATTTGAAGCAAATTTAGTCCCGGTGGCTTTCCTGCTTCTCCAAGCTCGACCTCTTGGGTTCTGTATCATCTGTCTTCTACCCTCTATAAAAACAAAGTCCCTTTTCTCGCGTGCGGCCATACACCGGTGAAAGGGATGCCTTTCTAAAACCGCAAGGCCGTGCCCTGCTCCTCTCCTCGACTCTACCTATCTTTACCTTGAGTTCTTCCAGAAAGTAGTACAACAATCCTCAACTCCCTCTGTACCCGTACCTTTCCTACCCACATTCATTTGTTTTCGAGTTGGGAAGACCAACACCATTTTGGGCGGCTGCTTGTACATCGGTTGGCGCGGGCGGCTCTCCATTCGTAGGGCGAGTCCCCAATCGTGCAATGCAGAGAAAGCATCAGATAAAAGGCAAAGAGCTGCGTGCAAGTAGTGTTAGACTCGGTGCTACAGGCTCGACATGGCCCGCCTCGATCGTCATGGTCTAGAACTCCTTCGCCAGGCCAATGTGTCGTGCACGTGCCGGCGCGTGCCTTGGTTCGACTGGACCCTGCAGCGCTGTCGAACAGGCCGAAATTGATGCAGTGAAAGCCAGAACATGAGTTGAGAAAGGCATCTCTCTTGTGTCTCTCTCTCTGCCTCTCTCTCTTCTGCACCAACGACCGATTCAGTTCCCACGTTCACTACGTTTCTGCAAAATTACACGAATTCGAACTTTCCCTTCATTTCTCACATTCTCTACTATACATCCCTCCCTCGTCAATCACATACACTCGCATATCCTTCAGTCTCAACAGGCCCAATAATAATCCGTCAAGATGTACTTCAATCAGCTCGCTACCGCTGCTGCTCTCACATAGCAAGAGCTGAAGACTGATAGAACTGATGAATTGATATTACTGACTGCTTTGGTACGGAACATTACAACATGCATTTCTTGCCGCAGCATGTTTCGGTGCCTGCTCATGCAGAAACTGAAAGACTCAACCAACAAAGGTCAAGTCTACGCTATGGCCTGGGAAAAGCCGCCTGAGGAAGGCCTGCATCGCATGCATCTGCCACGGACCAGGTCTGTATGTCCCAGACTCGTCGCTATAGTTTATCACATGCTGCCTGACGATTGGATCGCGGTCGGTATTGCCGGAGGGGCTTTGCGGGACGAGCTCGCAAACCTTCAAAGTGATCTCGCCAGCCATTTTCACCTCGTCTGGGCACTCGCACCCGCGTGCAAGGACGAGATGCTTGCTGAGTAACCACCCAGCGGCACCAGGCACAACAGGCGTGATGGCCAGCGTCTTTGGCGTCAGCACAAAATTGAAGCGCTTGTCTGAAGGCATGAGCTCCGTGATATCGTCACTGGTAAATGTCCCCTTGGAAGCGTATCCCGCCTGGTGATGGGCTATGATGTGGCGTACCACAAACGGGGACATCAGGAAGTGCTTCTTGAGCTTTGTCACAAAGTCGGCGGTGTTTGGGAAAGGTGTAAGATTCTCCGGGAATAGCTGCTGCACTAGCCCAGCCTCGCGCTCGTTTAGATTGAGTCTAAATACGCTATGTGGGCCCCACATCTTCCTCATGACGAGACCAAAGTCGCTAGGGTTGGAGACCTCCACGGAGAAGAAGCGCTCGAGATGGGACGCGGCAGACTCCTCGGCGTTTATGCTGCGAGGCTCCTTTTGTCGATAGTACTTGTCGTCCATCTCTACCTCCGCCGCATGCTTGACTCGCCTGACCCGCTCGGCCTTTCGGACGGGCATGATCTTTGCTTTCAGGAAACGAGTAAGCGGAGTCCGTTGTGCTTTACGAACACGCGCAACGTAGTCTTGAAGAACCTCCTGGACGGTCGAGACCACCATAAAATCCACATCCCTTCCTCTGAATCGCAGACCTCTCTTGATAATCGCTTCCAGCAGGTCCGTCGGCCATGTATGTCTAATATCGCCTTCCCAAACTGCGGTAGGGTCAAAGGACATGCACTTCCTCACATTGAAGCCCGCTCGTGAAAGGATGGTGGACACTGCGTAGCAGCACGTCTTGTACGAGTTGCCGACTTCGCTTTCTGCCACGGCTTGTATGTGCTCTATCTCGGCGGAAGTGAGATTCGGGACAATGTAGAAGCCAGCCTGGTCGTTACCGTTCCTGTTCCGCAGAATCTTGCTCGGCTCACGATAGAGGGACTTTGCATCGAAGCGAGCCACGGGGTCGAGGTGACTTTCGTCGTCATTGTCGGTCGCGTCATTGCTTTCAGACTGCCCAGCCGTGTGGTCCAAGACCTTTGCCAGGAACACGTTCGGCATACCAAACCCGAGCAGGACGGTTCCAGGAGCAAATATCTTGTGTAGCTTGACAGTCAATATGTCGCGATGCTTGTAAGCTTTGACTTCGGGAATTGTTGACAGGCGCTCGACCACGAAGCTTGTCTTGCCCAACGTCTGATCCCTTGGCGCGTGCTCGATGAGTATGCGATCCTTGAATGGCATGGTTTCTTGACCCTGGACATTCTGAGTGAGCAGGTCGGGCTTGTTGCGGAGGCTCATTCCGTTATCAACGCGACCGAGCATGGTGCGTTTGCCCATGTTCAGGGGATCGCAATGGTGGTAGAGTGCGGATTGCCAGAAGGAAAAGGGCGTGCCCGACTCTTCGCTTATCGACACTTGCGTTCGCCAGTCTCTCGTTTTTGTCAGGCGTTTGTCAGTCAGGCATGTCGTGTTCTGTAGTCCGCATGTAGCGTGCAGTCAGTCATTTTGCGACGTGCAGTCAGTCGCGTTCCGGCGGGCAATTAGTCTACTCGTGACATTGCGAACGCTCTTGAGGTCCTCCGTACCGTGTCAGACCTCACTAGGCCGACGTCTGCCCTGTCGAGCTGTCGAGTCCAGTGGAGTCCAGGACTCGACATAGCTCGGCGCGCCGGGGGGGGGGGGGGGGCTGGTCCATAAAGTGGAGGCCACTAATATCTATAACAACAGTTTTCACGCGACAAGCTCAGTCGTCGAATTTGATAGAGTCTGCCGATCAACGTGTCAGTCTTACGGCTGGCGGCAGGTGTTATTGACCAGATCGAGACATACAGCTCTGCATGGAAATTTCTCCCCCTCTATACGAGCCGCGTTTTTTCTTATTCTAGAAAAGTGAAGCGTCCATCAGTCAATTTAGAGAGAGCTAGAGGGGTATCTTTCGCTGACCTTTTCCTATGTATTGTGAAAAATAGATTAGCAGGTTTAACAGGATCATGAGTGCTTGCAAAGACTTGCCTTTCTGAATGAGTCACCCCTCGTGACAATCAAATCTTGAGCTGCCTTGTAGCCATAATCTTTGTTGTGCGAGCCACCTTTGCCAAGGAAAGAGTTGTCCTTGAGTCTATCGTCGACGGTATGTTCTTCAGCTCGGACACGCCTCCAAGGTGTGTTTTGGCCCTTTTTGCCTTTGGCCAAGCCAGCGGCGACAGCAGGTCCATTAATCAATGCAGCACGGTCGGCGTTCATTGGCGTCGACGCGCCGGATGTCGCAGCACTTTCAGCTTCAGGAACGATCTCGGTCATTCTCGACACTTGAACAGATGCAGCAGCTGACGCAGGAATTTGCACCGTGGTTGTCGCTTTCGTGACTCCGCCTTGAACGGTCTGCGTTTTCTTCGCAGGCGGCAAGTCTTCGTCAGACGAGCTGTCGCTGTCGCTACTATCGCTCGAGCTGCTGGACGAAGATGCAGAAGCTTTGCGCTTTTGTCCGGCGACTGGCTTTCCGTTCATGTGCGGGACCGTGGCTTCCACTGCATGTTGTACTGCATTTTGAGCGGCTTTGACGAAGCCGCCAAAAGGACCATTTGCTGCAGGTGCGCTCTTCGCAGTACTTTGCGCAGCAGCTTTGGCCTTAATTGCGGGTGGGGCTGCCTCGTCATCGGAAGAAGACTCCTCCGAGGAGTCGCTGCTGTCGCTTGACGAAGGTGCGGCGCTGGCTTTCGCGGCATTGACAGGAACGGCTGCAGGCGCGGCCTTCACAGCGGGAGTTGGCTCGTCGTCGGAAGAGGAGTCTTCTGAGTCTGACGAATCGCTACTGCTTTCGGCTTGAGCAGGAGCGAGGGCAGCTGGCTTGACAGTTGATGCCTTGCTGATAGGTACCTTCGTCTGAGTAGTTTTCGGTAGTTCTTCCTCGTCGTCTGAGGATTCGTCGGAGCTAGAGCTCTCTTCCGAAGACGAGCCTGAGTTGGATGATGCCACGTTGGCTTTCGGCTGGACAGCAGCCGGCTTCACTGGAGGCTTCTTCTCGTCTTCAACGTCAGATGAGTCGGAATCCAAATCGTCCTCTGATGAGGAGGATTCTGAGCTCGGTAGGACGATTTGGACCGCCTTTTTGGGAGTAGAGGTCACGGCTTTCACTGCAGAGGTGGCGACTGCAGCTGGTGGAGGTACAGCTGCAAATTTTCCTGGACGAGGCAAGTGGAATTTGAGCTTGCTGGACAGCATGTACTGAAAGCGAGCTAACATTGCGCACCTTTGGCTGCGGAGACGGTCTTTGCTGCTGGTCCCTGGTCTTCACTGCTGCTGTCGCTGGATCCATCCGAGCTGCTGTCTTCGCTGCTGCTCGAGTCGCTGTTCGTCTTGGCTGCTGCTTTCAAAACAGAAGAAGAGGCTGTAGCAGCACTGGTCTTCTCCAAGTCACTGCGGGATACAGTGATATATATATATAAGCATCAGCAAAACGTGCAAATGCGGCTTGATCGACCTGGTCAAGAATGGCCAGGAAAGTAGCTGAGGATCCTGCTTGTCGTCTCACCTCTTTACCAGATTGACTAGCTTGCTTGTCGAAGGTGCTGGAGTCCTCGTCGCCAGCCCAGCGACTGCGGGCGCATCCTTGACCAGGCTGGCGGCAGCTTTCTTGCACGACTGAGATAGCAAAAAGTCATGGATTTGTATGAACGTCTCTGCGGGCACATTGCATGAGTGTTGAGTCGCTATGCACCCGCAGAGCTGCTCACCTACCTTTTAGAGCTTGCTCCTCTGAGACGGCCATCTTGCAAGTATGGGTAGCCATCCAAAGGCGAAGTGTGAAATGTGAAGTTGGTCCTGCAGCGTGTTGCCACCGCCGGCCACAGCAGACAGCGAATAGGACATTTCCAGAATGCTCGCATACGGCATACAGCATACTGCAACATCATGCCGGTGGACTCTCGTCTGTCTGCACCCACCTTCACTGCCCACTGACAATTCTCTGGTGGCACCCATGGCCCAGCAGCGTTACTCCCTGCTAAAGTCTCGCCTTGCCTCTGCAATGACTCGGCAGACAAGCCTCCATGAACGACGGCGGGCGTAACGTGAAGATCAATGGAGCAGACTCAGAAGTGGAAGACTTCTCAGTTCACCTCCTGCGCCGCCTCAGGAGGGGACAGCTCAAGTACGTAGGCTTGAAACACGTGCCGAGGTCCTCGAGCGAGCGAGTGTATGGAAGCAAAGCACGAACAGCGCAGCTGATGTGTGGATACTCTCGATAGACAGTACAAAATCACATCATGGTGCTCTCAGACTGGCCTCGTGGCCTGGCCAGCACCCCATCCTCGACAGGAGCAGCCGATTGCCTCGACGTCCATGATGCCGCTGTCGACAGCTTCAGCGAGTCCAGCAGTCTGCATGACATTGCCTCCGGTGTCCAATGATACGGAGGAGATGTCATCGCACTCTTCATTCACACTGACTCTCCCCGAGTCGCCCAGTACCGGCATACGGGGTCCTGGCCACGAGCATATCGTGCGGCTCGACTTCGCGCCAGATGGCAACCACCTTGCCGTCTTCACCAGCTTTCGCAGCGACACAGCATCTAGACAAAGTCACATCAGACTGGTGCTGTTTCAAAAAGGCGATGAGCTCAACAATTGGATGTGCATTTTCGACTGGGATGCTAAACGAGCAAAGGCGAATCTCGCACATCAGAACAAGACCGAAGCCGACAAGCTGAGACTCAACGAAGGCGGAATTATAGATGTTCGGTGGCTTGAAGGCAGTTCACTGAAGGCGTCGGCTACTAGCAAAGGTGCAAAGCGGAGTTATGATGCCCTCCTCGATTATGGTGGGACTCTCAGCCTGGCTGCCGTCCTCGAGTCAAGCGAAGTGAGAGCCTACGGTCTGCATACCTGTGACTGCCATCCATTCCACTGACATGTACGAGTCTGATTGACTTATAGACCATCGTCCTGCACATGCCACAGGCCGCTATGCAGCCGCAGCTGTTCGTTCTTCCACTAGAGAGCGCTTCCTCGACCTCGCAAGACTTGTCGCTGCACGGCACATCGTACTCCCCAATGCCACTGGACACATCAGCGGAAGGCAACATGCTGGGCATGGACGGCATGGGCATGCCCTTGACTGGCACGACACCTATAGATCCCTTGCAAAGAGCGATGAACAATCCGACACCTGGGAGCTCCTTACAAGCGATGCTGCAGCATGTCAAGGATCCCGAGATATTAGCACAATACAGCATGCCTCCCGCTGTGAATACTCCTGCTGCGCTACCGACAGAATGGACAAGAATGGCTAGCATTGGCCCCTGCGCGACTGTGCAGCAACCGAGAACGCTAGCGGACGGACCGACAGGGATCTTGACCAACTTTCTAGTCGCGTATCAAAATGTTCGTCAACCAACTCTGAAGCGAGACGTCCCAAGACAGGTGAATGAACAAGGCCAATACTCCGCTTCCTACGGCGGCGATAAGAATGGCTTCGAAGGGTCAGCCACTGCTGCGGGTACCGAAGTTCAGCACAGGACGAAGACGGAACAAGATCGGAATGGGGCCTCGAATACCACGGCGATGTCTGAGACACAGTCGGATCCGACTGGCCTGGGCATTGGCACATTCAGCATGCAGCCAAGCTTTGACAATGGATACGGCGACATAAACATGTCTGCGTTGGACGATCTCTTCGATGCTGATTTTGGTGGTAGCACGGGCGACTCCTTCAATCCTTCCAAAACGAGCCTTGCTTCCACTTTGGACAGCTTCAACGAGAACTTCGCTTCGGCATTTCCTTCGGCCACAGAGCCCAGCGGCGCAGCCTCTCCGTCTAAGAAAGACACGGTCACTGGTGGACAGGAGAATGCTGGCACTGATAGTCCATCGAAAAGTATCGGAGAAGGAACTGCTGGACATTCGGAGAGCAGAAGCAATAGTCCACGCAAGAGCGCAGTCAACGGCGTGGAGGACGAGGACGAATGTCTGCTACCAGAAAAGCTGCCAACCCAAATTGAAGACGGCCACGATAGATTGAGCGAGGTGGCCATTTCTTCAATCGCGATAGACTGGACAGAGTACGGCATTCTGTGTACGTCTGATCTATCTCTTCCCCTTTTGGGCTATCGTTCGGTAGCCTCAGCTGATTGCGAATATGACGCGGTGCAGCTGTCAGCCTTACTCATGCCACGGCTATCGCGGAGATGACAGCAGTACTATCATCCCAGCCAAGCCTCCCGCTTAGCACTGTGACGCACTGCCAGTTCTTGAAAAGCGGTGTGCAAACAGCAGGCGAAGGCCCTACTCTGCTCGTCCTTTCGCAGCCCATGACAGAAGGGGATGCATCATCGCAGCTCGCCCTGTACAATGTCAGGCAAGAAACCTTTGAATTGTCGGAAGCTTTCGTAAATTTGGATGGTCGCAAATCAGATCCAAATCCAGACTTGTTTGATCAGCGGGAGGAATGGGCTGCTAAGCTCATTCAAAGCTCGACGAGTCCGCCTGGCACCAGCATCCTCCATATCTCGGAAGATTCTCAGAAGTACACCGCTGTCGTCCTTGGTGACGGACAATTGCAGTATGCAACGCTGGACGAGTTGGTGCAGTCATCTACGTTTGGAAAGCAGGTCCACCTGACACTTTAAATCTCCAGAACAATCGACTTGACATCTCTGAGGACGATCAGGACCTTGCCCAATCATTGTATGTGCACAATTCCGAATCTATTGCTTTACATTAATGAACCCTGCTTCCAGATCCATTTTCGATTGAAGCCTCCCCGTCTACAGCCTGTGCTCTCGTCTGTGCACTGCAAGACTCGGACGAGTCGCAGGTTATAGGTCTACCTGCATATCTAGTCTTGTCGGACAAGGCACAAGCTCAGTCGAAAACGAATGTTAAGAAACAAGATGGTGCCGCCGAACAAGTTGGCACGACGAGCAACATGGCCAACAAGCTTTTCTCGCGGGTTCGCATGAGGCAGAGCATAAGGGACATCGTTGGCGCAGCCAGAGGGCTGACACAAGGTCGGTCGCGCCAATGAAAGTGTCAATGGAGTTGTCGCTTACCCGCACCTGACTATCGCATCACAGAGCAACGGCAAGCACTCATCAATGACACTTGGCACTCTGCTTCGGTACACTTAGAGAGTATACGCGTGGAGCAGACTTGGCTCTTGTGGCCATTACTTTCGATCCAGCGACAACTTCTTGGGTAAGAACCAACAGCGAGCTGTGAAGCGGATTATTTCACTGATGGAGGAATTTCTGCCTGACAGCACTTCGCAAAGACAAGTCATCGAGGATATAAATCAGCTTGCTACCTGTCAGCGGATCTTGCAAGACAACAAATCCACGCCTCGCAGTGCAGCGACAACGTCTAGCCAGCAAACTCAGATGGCCGATACTTTCGAAGCGGGTGAGTTTCTTCGCTACAAGGATTTGCTTTGGAACGCAGACTGGAAATCATGTCACCAGACTCCATATGGCCCATCATCGGTCACATCGCTTGGGTCTTCGACTTGTGGGATCGCATCATACTTCGCATGACATCGGACAACCTGTCGCAGAGTAAGCAACAATTTGATACCACTGACCTCTGCTGCTGGTAAACAATAAGTTGAGATCTTCTACAGACTGGTCGGCTTCGTCATTCCTCATCATTCACCCGCTGCCGAGAATCATACAGCAACGGCTGGTCAGACTGATTGCGCGATTTGCAAACTTCGTTATGAATTTGTCGGATGGACACAACATCAATGAAGTCAGTGATCGGGATGCGACCACAGCTGCTCTGGAGCACGAGGTAGCGAAGAACGTCCTCGGCGACCTGATTGTCAGCAATCGGATCAAAACGCAGGAGTGGAGTGGCATGTTGCATGGACTGGCTACAAAGCTTGGCACGGAGTGGGCAGGTGAGACTTTACATTGCTAGAAGCGCTTCTATGTGAAGACTGCCACTGACGACCTTCTCCCACGCTATTCAGACGGCTCGCCAAAAGCTAGGCGAGCACTCATGTCTGGTCAGCTGCCACCAGAAGCTGAGAAAACAGCGCGTGAGATCTCGCGGGGCGTGCGTGAAAAATTACTGCATCTCGTCACATCGTCAAGTGCGGGTGGACACGAGCCAACGAAAGGAGAGCGGGACATTGTAACATTGGCTCCCCTTGAGGGAATGGGCCAACAAGTCAAGATGTGCACCTTTTGCGCGGGCAAGACCGCAGCTTCTCACACCGGTACAGAAAGCGAATGGCAGGCTAGCAAGCGCAGGACCTGCATCTGTGGCGGTTTATGGCTTGCTGTATAGATTGGCTCTACGCCATGTGTATGCACAAGCTTTTGGGCAAACGCCACGGCCGTCCTAGGAACTTCGTCGTAGAAGTCCGCGCCCGGGCTGGCAGCCTAGAGACGCTTGTGACGTAGGGAACTAGGCTGTTTCCGCCAATGTAGCATACAACAGCGTCAATGCCTCGACCGCTTTCGTGGCCGCGCCACTCGCTGACCGCCACCTTGCCGGAGCTGCTTCTCGACACCTGTTGCTTCCCGGCGACTCTCTACATTGCTGCTCAGTGCCCTTCAGCATCACTCGGCAGTCGAAGCCATAGTCAGTGCTGCTGTAGTCGGCGCCCTTCACTGGTTCAGACAGCACAAAGGCATGTCGTCAGCTACGTCGCCGTTATTGTCCATACCACGCAAGACGACGAGCGAGGTCGACTATGCCTCTGCCATCAAGCAGGTCATCAGTACGACGTACGGAGAGCCGCCAGACCGCTATGCAGAGGAGATATCGACCCTGAACCGCGCCAGGCAGGACGCAGTGCGGGGAGCTGCAGGCAGTGACCTGACAGCAAGAGATCTGCTCTATCGCTACTTTGGCCAGCTGGAGCTGCTCGAGCTACGCTTTCCAGACCTGCGCGTACCTTTCCCATGGAACGATGCCTTCACGCCGTCCAAGAACATCTCGCAGCTGTCCCTGGCCTACGAGAAGGCCAGCGTGATCTTCAATATCGCTGCCACCCTGTCAGCCCTGGCAGCTGCGCAGAATCGCTCGTCGCCGGAAGGTATCAAGCGCGCGTTCAATTTCTATAGATCGTCAGCCGGCATGTTCACATACATCAACGACAATTTCCTGCATGCGCCGTCTACCGACCTGGGTAGGGACTTGATCAAGATACTAGTGACGCTCATGTCGGCGCATGCGACCGAGGTATTCCTCGAGCGGATGAATGAGGAGAAGCGGTCACCAGGTCTCAAGAGCAAGATCTGTGCTCAGGTCGCAGCGCTGTACACCAGTGTAATCGAAGATATCAAGGAGAACGTGGGCAAGGGCTACTTTGATCGATCATGGCTGGTCCTTGCGCAGGTATGCCGCAGAGAGGTTGTGTACGCTGTGGTCCTTGCTCACACTGCTATTCTTTGTAGGTCAAGGGCAAGTACTTCTCCGCGTTGGCGCAGTATAATCGCGCTCTAGCAGACACGGCATCGTCCAAATACGGCGAAGCTTTATGCCGACTCAACGTTGCGGATACTACCGTCAAAGAGGCTGTTCGACTGTCTTTGACATATGGAACGTCCTTCTACATCAACCCAGCTGCCTCAGCTAGTTCCACTTTGCCAGCCGATGCCGGACCTTCACTGCAGGAGTTATGCAAGAGTCTGGCAACAATTATTGCAGAAACAAAGACAGCTACGCTCAAGGACAACGATCTGATCTATCATGCCATCGTGCCGAGCGAAGCTAGTCTTTCGACCATCGAGAAAGCTGCCAATGTGGCCGAACCTATTCCAATCCAGGAGATATACGCGAATCCAGACGTGCAGAAGCTGGTTGGGCCGGATATCTTCATCAAGCTCGTGCCTCTCAGCGTCATTGAGAGCTCGTCACTATACTCCGAAGAAAAAGCAAAGATCCTTCGTACAGAAGGAGAGCGATGCGATCTTGCCGACGGAGAGATGCTGGCAGCGATTGAGCATCTCGGCTTGCCCGGAAGCTTAACAAAATTCCAAGCTACCGGGGCTTCGGGAACTGGCGATCAAATGGCAACGATAGCTGATCCGGGAGGTCAGGTGCGAGCTTGGTCTCGGGAGATTCGGGACGCCGAGTCCAGTCAGCGTACGGAAGCGTTCATCTCAGAGCTCGTGCGGTTGCGCGACAAGACAAATGCCGATCTGGATTACTGTTCTCGTGAGCTGGATATGGAACAGCGCGAATGCGAGCAGGCACGCGTCAAGTATGATCATCTGTTCGAGCAATCCCCCTCTGCTGGCCATACGAGGTCTTGGCGGACAGACGTTAAGAACGACAGAGAAGCTTTGCTTCAGGCGCAAGCTAGCGATCATCAAGTTCTGTCACTATGGACAAGTGTGCGGGACGATGTGAACACGCTTGGCGCAGGTGAAGAAGTTGTGGAAGGGGTGTTCCTCGAGGCCATAAACAAGGCTCAGCAGTCTAGCGGAGCGGGCGGAGCGAAGGATTTGCTTGATCTAGATCTTCCGGATGAAGAAGGCGAAGAGATGAAGAAACGGATCGCACATATCGAGGAGAACCTGTCTCGCCTGAATAAGCTGAAACAAGAAAGGACAGATGTACTAAACGATCTGAAGGAGCGGGTGCACAACGATGATATCTCCCAACTTCTCATTCTCAATCGAAAATCGCAAAACGTTGAGCCGACCCTGTTTGCAGCGGAGCTGGAAAAGTTCAGACCACATCAAGCACGGATACAGGCAACAATCGCGCTTCAACAGTCTACGATTCAGCAGGTACAAAATGTATATAGCCAATTGTCTACCGGAAAGAAGGGCAAGGAGATTCAAGACCGCTTCACCAAGGTCGAACGAGTGAAGAAGGATCTTGTCGCGCGCTTCAAACGGGCCCATGATGCCTACCGGGAGATCAGGACTGGAGTCACGTAAGTCAGCTCTCTATACAGCGCAGTATGTCGTGCAAATCGAGGTAGGTCATGCTAAACAACGTTTCATAATGCAGGAAAGGCTCCGAGTTTTATCGCGAGCTCTCAGAGGTCGTCACTTCTATTCGGGGTGAAGTGTCGCAATTCGTCTCGGCGAGAGCAAATGAACGATCACAGATGCTCGCCAATGCTGAGCAGAAGCAACGACGGGCAAGCAGTTCTGGCTCATACAGCAATGGGCTGGACAAGTCGTTCGACTCGCTGAGCTTGGGTGGCCAATCTTCAGCATATGAAGCACCATCTCGCACACCGCAGCCGCAGTCACCCACGAGGTCTGCGTACTCCGGTGCCGCCTATCCTTCTATTCCGCCAGCATTTCCGCAAGGGCAAGCTAGGCCGCCTCAATCTACGGCGCAGACCAGCTATCAACCATACGGCAGTCCGACCTCTGCACGACCTCCTTCCGTCTCTTCCGGGTACAGCAGCGGCTCAAATTACCCTCACTCTTCGACTCCTTCTTTGCCACCGAAGCCTTCGAACGGCGCTCCACCATATCGACAACCTAGCATGTCTGGCTTGCCTCCTCCTCCGAGTCAACCTCAGTACGCGTACCAGAGCCAGCAAACGCATAGCATGCCGCCACCGCCGTCGAATCTCAACTATAGCTCTTCTAGCTACTCGAGCCCGCCGGTTTCGCAGTCGCGCCCGATGCCTCCTCCTCCTCAGCCTTCTTCCTACACCAGTCCACCTCCGCCGCCTCAGCATCCTTCACATACAGGCTATGGTGGCCCCGCATCTAGACCACCTCCGGCTCCACCTACTTCACAGACTAGCTATGCGTCACAGCCCAGCTATGGGTCCCAGCAGAGCCACATCTCGCAGTCCAGCTATGGTGCATCATCATCTCCGTACTACCAAAACACTCAGGGACCACCACCAACTCAATCGCCATACACGCCTAATGCGCCTCCGTCACAACAAGGCAATTACGGTCAGCAGCAATACGGTCAGCAGCAAGGGTATCAGCATCAGCAATACTCTCATCCACCACCTCCGCCGCCGCAGCAGCAGCACGGCCAAGCTCAATACGGCCAGCAGAGCCAATATCAGTATCAGCAACGCTACTAGGGTGCACAGGCAGCGCTACAAGATCTCTTTTCTTCTTGCCAACGTGCACTTTCATGGAAACAGCCAATGTATCGTAGATCACCTTGTACAATGCTAGACTACACTACACCCTTGGCGTGCATACCTGCAATGGCAGCGTCGTCCAGCCCGAGTTCTTCGCGCAAGATCTCTACTGTATGTTGACCCAGTACTGGAGGCGGCAGTTTGACGGGCATCTTTTCTCCATCATACGCTATCGCGGGGGCTGCGAGCTTTAGCTTGCCAGCTCTGGGGTGATCTACCTCTGTTACGACTTTGCGAGCAATAGCTTGAGGGTGCTCGAACGTCTTTTGGATATTGTTGATTGGCGCAAAGGGTAGACCTTTGCCCTTGAGCGCTTCCAGCCATTCGTCTGTCGTTTGCCTTTTGAATACCGCAGTGACATTTTCAATAAGTTCTGTTCGATTTGCGACCCGCGCTGAGTTGGTAATGTATTTCGGATCGCTGGCCCATTCTGGTTTGCCGAGGACTTTGCTCAGCAGGCCCCATTGCTTGTCGTTGCCTGCGCCAACCATGATGAACCCATCTTTGGTAGGGAGAGTCTGGTACGGCACGATAGAGGGATGGGCAGTCCCGTGTCGTTGAGCTTCCTGACCCGCGACTAGCCAATTCGAGCCGATATTTGCGAGCGAGGCGATTTGAGCGTCGAAGAGGGAGGCATCGATGTGGACGCCTTTTCCTGTCTTTTGACGCCCGATGAGAGCGGCTAGTACCGCATGCGAAGCGTACAGCCCGGTAGTGAGATCTGTGATGGCTACTCCGACCTTGACAGGCGTTCCGTCGCGCTCGCCAGTGATGTGCATCAGGCCAGCTTCGGCCTACAAACAGAGCCAAGGAAAAAGTCAGCGCGCGACGAGGCTATCAGTGGGAGAAGTAACTCGCCTCAATCATGACATCGTAGCCTGGATTCCCTCTATACGGCCCAGTTTGACCATACCCCGTGATACTCGCATAGATGAGCTTTGGATTCAGCGCCTTGCAATCTTCATAGCCCAATCTTAGCTCATCCAGCTTGCCAGGCACGTAATTTTCCATCTAGATAGGAGCATCTCATTAGCAGCGGTATGATAGCACAAAGTTTCTGAGAAACAAGGATATCTCACCAGAACGTCAGCTTGCGAGACTAGCTGACGAACGAGATCTTGTCCTTCTTTCGTTTTTAGATTGACTCCAAAACTCCGCTTGCCTGTTCATGCCTGTTCAGCTTGTATATCCTAGGAGAGGGTACTGAAGGAAACAGAGAAAGTACCTCTGTTGACGCTTAAGAAGTACGCAGACTCCGGCGGCAGCTTTGACCAATCTTGCGTCGGTATTTGGGACTGAGGAGTGGCGTCGCTGCTTCCTTCTGGAATTGGTGAAGGTGGAGGCGTTGGCGGCTGTTCAATGAGCGGTGCTGACGGCGGTAGCCTGAAAGTTTATATCTTAGCGAGGTCGAGGCGCTTGAGATGTGCGCGTATTCACCATGCTCTAGTGTCGTCTCCTCTAGTCGGCTGCATGTTAGCGGAATTGTGGGACGAACATTAGCATAACTGAGTGTTCGAGTTACGCTTGTCAACGACACCCACATGCTCTATCTTGATAACGTCCGCGCCCAAGTCGCTCAGCAGCATGCTTCCATACGGGCCAGCCAGGACTCTTGTCAGATCAACGACCTTGATGCCTTTCAGAGGGGGTTCAAAGCCTTGTGCGATCCTTGAGGAAGACAGACATCGCCGTTGCGTGACAGTATGGCGGTATATATGCCCCGTGGACCGCCATAGTGCTGATGATGCTGTAGTATGCATCTTTGGGAAATGGTTGTATGGCTTCGAAGCTGCTTCGGCAGACAGTTAGCCGGCGTGGATGTCGGCAATGTGGCGACAAGCAGCTTTGTCTCGCTGACTGAAGCTGGGTCGGCCGTGCAGACATGAGCCAGCAAGCAGACAGTGTTACTATACTGACAGGCTCTGATCAGAGAGGATTCATCTGCATAGACTTGCCCTTGCTTGAGATCAATCATGCTCTTCTTGCAGCTTCCAACTTGACGTGATCGTGCTCCAGCGATGCCCTACCAACTGTGCGTCCACATTCGCCCACAAAGCAGCAAGAGCATCGTGGACCCTTCACGATTCATCACTGATACGGTATCATATTGATCCATGTGTCGCTTCCAGCCCCGGTCTCCTCTATGCCATTCCCCGCAGTCTGCCTTGGGCTATCGGACTGCCCATCCTCTTTGGCAGTCTGAACGGCAAAATCACCCAGTCGTCCGTCTCGACGTGGTATCCTACGCTCAAACAACCCCCTCCTGGTCCACCGCCGCGCTGGGTCTTTCCCGTCGTATGGACGTACGTTCTTTTTTTCAAGCTTCACATCTCATCCGAGTCGGGCTAGACTTGCACGCATGACGTGATAGACTATACTGACATGCCGTGCCATTTTGTGGAACGCTGCAACCATGCTATGACACAATGGACGGATAGATCTCTCTACGCTGGCATGGGATGGGCAGCCCATATCGCCGTCCGGGCACTCGATACCTCTCCTAGATTGGCAGTCCGACACGCAGCATCCACGTCTCTCGTACTATGGTACGCTCAATTCGCGCTCAACATGGCATGGACGCCGCTCTTCTTTGGCGCAAAGCAGGTATGATTCGCCGCCTCAAGAGCAGAATCTTTACTTCGTTTGTGCTTGATGTGTGTACAATGAGGCTGACATTATTGCCTTTACAGACCGGTCTGGCGGCCGTTGATATTGCGGGTCTTTGGGGCACAGTCGCAGCCCTGACTGTACGTTTCTATCTCACAATCAATACTCTGAATCTCTTGCGCAGGGCAAATCACTAACACTTCCTGCCTGCATAGGTTCAAATGGCCAAAGTCGACCGGAGGACACTCTTTGTCTTTCTCCCGTACATGAGCTGGCTAAGCTATGCCGTGCGTTCTTTGAGCTGTACAAGCAGTCAAAAGTCAGCTGACACGTTGTTGCTTTGCTCCGCATGAACGGGCGACCAACAGTCGTACCTCAACCTAGGCGTGTGGTGGCTCAATGGAGGAGAAGATAAAGTCAACAAGCTCGAGCAAAAAGCAAAGGACAAGAAGAACAACCGCGATTAAGTGGAAAGGAGGCACTATCCACAAACCAGACTGCTGGATTCTCGATGCCATCCTTCGGTTGATATACTGTATGCCCATGTTAGTACAGCGCGAAGACTTTATGAGCGCGTTGACCAAGACTGGATTACGCGCATAAAGCTCGGGCCTTTCAAGCGTGCTCGGGACCCAGCATACCCTCTCTTGGAGCTGTACGACTGGGACTAACAGGTGAGCGTGGTTGCGACTATGTGTGAGCCCTCGGAGAGAACGACTAGCAACTGACTCATTCTCTGTGCATTACCTGACGCACAACCCACTTGCAGGGCTTCATTCCTCGCAATAGCTACAGCGCACAGAATCACTATTTGATCGAACTGATGATGCCTCGAGAATGCGAAATGTACTAGTGCGCTTTGGAAGGCTTTTGGCAAGCATTGGATTTCTTGACCGGCCGACCACCGAACGGGCCAGCATCACTCATGACTAACAGCGTTCTGTTATTGCCGGAAAACTTCCGACTCGCCGTCGGACAAGGCCTTGTCACTACAGGACTTGCTTAATCGGAATGGCTACAGCGCGCAATGTCACTGCGACACGAGATTGCGAAATTGTGTCAGCAACCATTACTCCCTGTCCCGAATACAAGCGGCCTGCAAGCTCCCTGCCCCTTTGTGCTATCTATATGCAGTGCGTTCTACGGGTCCTGGCAATACTACAATCACTATTGTCACTACCGTGACGACAGCTGACTCGGATCTGCCTGCTGCCAAGCCGAAACGCGAGGTGGCATAGCTAAGTGCAGCCTCGGGCAGAAAAAGAGATAGATGACTGAAGGCACTTGGCTCTTATTAGAGTGCTTCACCCCATGCAAGAGTCTACAGAGTAGTCTTGCGGTCTGATCATGCGGCCCGCATGCGAATGCGATGCTCAAGTGTTCGACAGCGTATCTTACACGAGCAGACTTGGCACAGCAGTCGACCAAATGCATATCGTTTGCGTCTCTGCTCCGCTCCTCTTCAATCTCTATCTGACCAGTCAGTGTCCGTGTCATTGGGGCACCGACTACAGGCACCACTGGCAGCACCACTGGCACTTGTCACATGTCGCAAGGGGCCAACATCAAGATCACATTCAACGACATCGTCGAGACGCATGGCTATGTGTACGTGCGAGATGATCTTCTGGGCAATGGACAGCCGTGTCCCGTAGTCAAAGCGTACCATGAAGACAGGTCACTGATTCATGTCATGTCGACCAACGAGCTACAACCGAATGGCAGGCTAATCTACAACAACGAAGCCGTCCAACTGCAATACATGTATGCCAAAAATGCTCCAAGAAGTTACCAGCACTACTGCATTTATGTTCCGGCACCCGTGCCAGCGTTGGTCACGACTCGGAGGTCAACAGTTCATAGTGTCAATTCGGCATACAGGCACCCAGGCAGAGGCCCCGCGCAGACTACAATAAGCCCCCAGCCGAACCCCAACCCACTGATCCCTCCCTACAGACATACTTTGACGCTTGGAAGAGCTACCCTGTCATTCGGGCGTTTGTCGCGGACAGCACAGCCATCCCAATCACCCGCGGCACCATCGTCAATGCAGTCCGGAGGCCGGTCATTGTCGACACCACCAGTAGCCAGATCTCGAAGCCGCCCTCCTGTCGAACTCCCGGGCGACGACCGCTATCTCGCGCACGAGGTGCATGGCCATTCAGCGGCTCACTTGTATGCCACAGAACTTTCCTCTGGACAACCTGGCGGACGAGCGTCGCTAGAAGAGCAATACCGGCCTCGTGCGATTTTGACCGACCCCATGGATCCGCAGGCTTCCACAGTGCGACAGAGGACCCGTGGGCGACCAACAGCACTTGTTAAGCTCACAAACATATTCGGTCTGGGTGACAAGCGGAAAAGACGTTAGGTGTAAACAATAAAGGCGAAGTGCTTCACAAAGACGCAATGAAAAGGTGTAAGATGTCTCTCACCGCATGGTCCAGCTTGTGTCGATGACCTTGCGCCTAAGCCGCGCGGACAGCTGCAACTTGGACATTACTCCCGTATATCATCGTTTAGTTTTAGCTTGTTACTTTTCAACGCTTCTTCCGCCGTATGCTACCTTCATTGTGTTAACTCAAGACAAATCCTTCTTTATTCTGCTCTTTGACTGTCTCTTGGAAAACCCCTATAGTACTTTTAAATGCAGCGCGTGCAGGCAGGCAAGGGCGGGCCGGAGACTCGAGAAAAGAGGCACCGGTGCTTGCTCAATACTTGCAAACAAAAGTTAGGAGCTATCTGGACTATCCTGCATGATGGCATTCAGCGGCGACTGCTCAGACGACCTTGGTTAAGATAGACTACAGTAATGGCAAGCATGCCTGCGTGTCTGCCAGGGCCAGGAGCTTTTGCATTCCAGAGAGGTCATTCCTCTCGGCACGGGGGGTGGGCCAGTAGTGTGGCGGATCTCTCACAGCGCCAGAGGATCTTGCTCTCAAAGAACAACTGCCTCTACAGCGCGTATCAAGTCTGTTAAAATGATGGTTTAGCTCATTTTACAAGACGCTACAGACATGTATGACCTCAAAAAAGGTCTATCACATCATACCCCAGGATGCCGGATGATCTTCACTATCTAGAGTCACGTGACCGCCTTCCATGTCCGTCAAAGGACTGCTGAATGACCGACGTTTGCTTCGCAGCACCGCTCTGACCGGGCCTTGTTTGCTCGATTTGCTGATCTTGCATACAGTACATCCCTCTTTTCTGCTGGGTTCCTCCCCATTCACTGCACTGCTTCTCAAACAGCTTCCGAGCATCCGCATTGCATCGCCACCTAGCTGCCTGGCTGCAGTGGCCGAGAGCAGAGGAACAATATCTTACAAAGGTCGGTCGATGACCAAATAGCAGCAGCAAGAGCGTAGTCAAGGGCGACACCCTCTTTGAGACCCTACTGACTGGTCACACCCACCTGGATCCTTGTTTACTGCAATCACACTTGCAGACCGTCTCTGCATTCCAAGAATTGCCCTTTTGCTGGGCACCAGTGGACAAGAAACAAGAACAAGGTCAAAGGTGAGCAACGGCCAAGCAGGATCGAGGAGGGCAGACAAACAGGACTGACGTGACTTACATTCACTCTCTCTTATCACAGGCACCTCCCTTGTCTTCTCTGCTTCCCATCTCATCAACTCACCGTCTTGGTCTGTGCTGTTCTGCCTGCCCTGCCATTTTACGCCACCAAGGTTCTCAAGCCTCAAGCACACGCCCGTCGCAGCTCTGCAGACTCCCGACTCAGGCGGACAAGGAACACCGGCAGCAAAGGCTCTTTCACCCTGCTAAGCACTATACAACTCACGGTCAGAGACACCCAGTCCGCCCCTCTCGGTGCTCCACGTTCCAAGTTGGCCACTCTCTCTCCCTCCTCTCCCCCTACGATCCGCAAACAACAAAGACGAGAACACAAAATGTCAAGCAGCAAGTCTCGCACAGCAGCAGCTGCGGCTGTCATTGCTGCACTGGGAATGGCCAGCGCACCTCTACAAGCAAGCGCTGCTCTTGCTGAACCCCCTGCAGACAAGTTTGTCGTCGGTGAGTCCTTTTCTCGCCCTTCGTCGACGCCCGTCGTTCGATCTTTTGGAAAGCACGTGTGGCGGGAGATGCTGCGGTGCCTGCCGTGCAGTATGCATATTTACTGACGATGAAATATGCTTGTAATGTGTCCCTGCAGGCATGTGGCCCCAGCTTGTGAGTTGCCTTCGCTCAGTCTTTCCCTCGCCTTACAGAGCTCCAGCGCTCTTTGCGCGCAGATCGCGCGCAGCAGCTCAGCCAGGCCAGGGACTACCGAGGCTTGGCAGATTGATACAAGTGGCGGAGCATTATCCAGCCTCTCCCACATCATCAACGACTAGACAATCAGCTCAGGCCAGCCTTACTGAAATTCTCTCCCACTTTTTCCGAATCCAACCCTCTTTCACTGCCATGTTTCATCGCCAAATCGCGTCTACGCAACAAATACAATGCCACATTCCAGGACACGGGATACCAAGAGACGCCAGGACAGCTCAACCAGATAGCCAATGTTCTATGGCCTGCTTTCCAGCTCTCGCAGCCTATCCCAGTACCTAGATATGACTGTGAGTGAGCGATTCTCCCATATGTGCAAACCCCTTGTTGAAGTGTTGCGATTATGCAGTCGTCACCGGCGCCGGAGGACCTGTGCCAGAGGCGTATATTGTGAGCAGCGCTAGTCAGCTTGTATCATTTGGACGCCTCCGGCTGATGCCTTGTCCTTTTACTTAGGCTGCTACCGGCACAGATGCAGACATGTACGATCCCGACCGTCACTTGCTACGCAAGGCATTTATTACTTGAGCGCTGACACCCTGCTCTTCACATCTAGCTACCTCACCGTTTACCCAAATCAAGGTCTAGCGGCAGTCCAAGATGCCGATATCCTGTCCCTCGCACTGCAGATTAGGACATATCAAGGTTCCGGCAGGACCGTGTTCTTGCGATGGGCGCCAGAGTTCCAGGGCAATTGGATGTGAGTGGCTGTTTATTCTCTGCCCGTACTTGGACGTTTGGCAGGGCGTCAATGGCTGAGAGATGCGACTTGTAGGCCGTATGGTCTCCAGCCTGTCGAGTTTGTAGCTGTGTGGACTAGGATGTACAACATCATCAAGGTGAGTTTACAGAGGCGCAAGAGAATAGGATCAAGCTCACATAATACGCGCAGGCCGAAGCGCCAGATACCGTTGTCGTCTGGTCACCGAACGTTGGCTATAGCTACCCGTGAGCATCATCGTCGCTCAAGGTCTGAGTTAGGAACTAACGCTATGTTACTTTACAGCTTCGGGCAGTCCTTCGCGGATGTTCCAAACGTTGCCGACCAGCGGGCGCTCGACACCAATAACAACGGTCGTTTGGACCAGGACGACGACCCATACTCTCCCTGGTATCCCGGTGACGAGTTTGTCGACTGGATCGGTCTCTCGCTCTATTACAAAGGACCCGACTTTGCCAACATCAATGAAGCTCAGCCTGCTGGATTCGTCTATGATGTGATGCACGGCTTGAACCCATTCTACCCCAACCGAGCGCAAAAGGCCGATTGGTACGCTGAATACTGTGCGGCCAAGCCCGACAAAGCATGCATGATCTCGGAAGCTGGCGCCGCTTGGCATTCGTTGCCTAACCTGGTCGCTTCGGCACCAAACACCCAAGTCGAGCTCCAACGAGCATGGTGGCAAGATTCCTTCCTCAACACCTCATTTATCGCACAACATCCTCGTTTGCGTGCATATTATCAATTCGAGCACTTCAAGATTGAAAATGATGGTGGTATGGTCGATGACCGCGATTATCGAATCTTCAACAATTCAGAGGTCGCTTCTGCTTTCCTTGCGGATCTTGCACCCCTCTCTACGAATTATGTTTGGGCGAACAATACCCTCACTGCTGGAGAGTTTGCTGGCCTTCCACCCAACACGAGCGCATTTGAGATTACACCCTCTGGACCTATTGCGACTGATACCGTCCTTGTGTCCGGCGTCCCCATCACCGCGACATACACTCAGGTGAGCTATGCCTATTTGACAGTCCTCGGATCGCAGCTGACGCGTAACTTGCAACAAACAGTTCTACAGCGGTCCGTTCGTTGATGTATCGCGCGCAGGCACTGCCGATCCTCTCGCTTCTCCTACTGGTACATCTACAATCCCTGAGTCCGTTCTCAGCGCAGCGACGGGCGCTCCTTTGGGGAGAAATGCAAATGGACAAGCCGCACCTAGCCAAAATGTCAATGGTGGAGCGTTTGGAGCAGCATCTTCGAACGTCAAAGCTAGCATCTTGGGCTCAGCAGCCGCTGGCTTGGCAGTCGCTATTGTCGTTGGTTTATTCGCGTGAGCGAGCCTCAAGCGGCTTGTCTAGAGTTCCTCGGGACGCACGTACATAGAAAGAAGCGAAGCACGGGCTGTATTTTATCTCTGGCAAAAGGTGGACGAATCTTCGGATATTGGTACTAAACGGACACTACCGGACTTTCCTGTCATCAAAGTCTGAAGTTTGGATGAAAGATCCCCCCACCACATTCTTTTATCGGCCTCTTCCAAATCAGATGGACTCTCCAAAGTCACCATTGGATTGGCAGCGCAATCAATCTCCTTATCCGTACATCATCGCATGATTTTCTTCCTTTTTGTTGGTTCCACATACCAGGCATCTACACCCTTTTGGGTTTGTTACCTACCTTCCACTTCTTTTTTGTGGTCGAATTTCCTCAGACACCAGGTTGCGGTTGCTTGGGAGCTCCAGGTGCTGTATATTGTACATAGAGTTATCAGCAGCCGCGCGCATGTCTTGTATTCATTTCATTCACTGCCGCACCAATTTAGCAATTCAATGATAATCTTTTCGTGAAGTCGCCGTCGCGCACGTGCCAGATGTGCGAGGGTAAGGACCGCGATTCTATGGCTCGCTGACCAGCTGGCAAGAGACTCAAGAGGGGCAAATCCTCCCCGCTCATCTCACTCACTGCTGAGCATTTTTTATGCTCACTTGTCCATCTCTGCTGTCCTCTGCGTGCTTTACCGTGCTCGTCCGCTCTTTCTTTCACCTTGATGGGAAATTTTGTCGCCACCGTCAAGCGAGCTCGAAGGACGCCTCTACGTGGTTTTCTTTCGTTCTTTTGCTCTTTCAAGCAGGAAAGCTATAGTATTGCACATACCGCATAAGCAGCCTTCGACGCACAGTCAGCCAGCTCGGTGGATGAGTCGAGCGACGCTGCTGCTGCTACAACGCGGGAGCCACAGCCCGCGCATTCAAAGAGCAGCCTACTTCTCGTCCGACGCTCTCCCGCGAATAGTGCCAGCAGTCTACGCACCAAGACAGCGAGCAGCTCAGTCGATATCCGACTTCAAGACTATCGGTGTTGCTGCTCGACATTCGACTAGTGGTCTCTCCAGCAGGGCAGTGCTAGATACCCGCTCGCCATCGAGGACCTTCAGCTCAAGCGCCAGATCAACTGCTCAGCTCGCTCCCAACACCAGCAACAGCAACATGGAGGTCGACGGAGGGAGCGCAAAGCTCATCGACGGCAATGCCATCGCCAAGTGCGTGCATTCCTTGACGCTGTCCTCGCCTGGCTCTTGCTGATCCTTATGCTTGGACTCTTGCTCATGCAGGTCCATTCGCGACAAGATTGCGACTCGCATCAAAGAGATCCAATCCCAGCACCCCCGCTTCAAGCCACACCTCGCCATCATCCAGCAAGGTGGACGTCCAGACAGCTCTCTCTACGTGCGCATGAAAGAAAAAGCAGCCGCCGAGGCTGCTATTGGGTTCACTCACCTCGTGCTGCCCGAGGACGCCTCGGAGGAGCAAGTCATGCAAGCTGTCGAAGAGCTCAATGGCGATGAGAAAGTCGCAGGTCTGCTCGTACAGCTGCCTCTATCCGCAAGCGTCGGTAAAGCAGGCGAAAGACGAATCACAGAAGCTGTTTCCCCACACAAGGATGTTGATGGTTTCCACGCCTACAATATCGGCTTGCTCTCTAGCCGGGCTTCAGACCCCCTCTTCCCGCCCTGCACCCCGGCAGGGGCAATGACCCTCCTTGAGAGTACGGGCATCGATATCGCAGGCAAACATGCTGTCGTCCTTGGGCGAAGCGATATTGTAGGATCACCCCTGTGTGCCATGCTTCGACGAAAGGACGCCACCGTCACTCAATGCCACAGCAAGACGGCCAACTTGCCAGAGATTGTGCGTATCCGTATCTCTTCAGGCTGTCAGCCATATGCAGGTCACTGATTTCATCCTGCTCCTGCTCTATTCTTTTCCGCATTTTTGCAGACTAAAACCGCAGATATCGTCATTGCTGCCATCGGCCAACCGGAATTTGTAAAAGGCGAATGGATCAAGCCAGGCGCCGTCGTCATCGATGTCGGTACTAATTACATCGCAGGTAAGTCCAAGCCGGAATCTTCACCCTGTTGCCTCTTCCTGCTGCTCAAGCTGAAATATCGGTTGTATCTGCGACCCAGATTCCAGCAAGAAATCCGGCCAGCGTCTCGTCGGTGACTGCCATTTCGAATCTGTCAGCAAAGTCGCAAGCTGGATCACTCCCGTGCCCGGTGGTGTCGGACCTATGACCGTGGCTATGCTCATGCAGAATACCCTCACTTCTGCCGAGAGGTGGCTCAAGAAGAGCCTCGAGAGACACGTCAAGCCGCTCAAGCTCGATGTTCTTGAGCAGGTGCCGAGGTGCGTTCCTACAGCCCTCACAGTCTGTCATGCTCTGATCCTGATGGCCTGAGTCTGTGTTCTTCAGCGACATTGTCATCGCCGCCGCTCAAGCTCCTAAACACGTCGACATCCTTGCCAACGAGATTGGAATCGCAGGCAGCGAGCTAGACCTATACGGCAAATACAAGGCTAAAGTCTCGCTCGAGCTACTCAAGCGTCTCGAGCACCGCAAGAATGGAAAATACATTGTCGTGGCTGGAATCTCGCCCACTCCTTTGGGCGAAGGTAAATCCACCACTACAATCGGCCTCGCACAGGCGCTTGGAGCGCATTTGGGCAAGATTGCATTTGCATGCGTAAGGCAGCCGTCTCAAGGTCCGACTTTCGGTATCAAGGGAGGCGCGGCCGGAGGTGGTTATTCTCAGGTCATTCCGATGGATGAGTTCAACCTGCATTTGACGGGCGATATTCACGCCATTACCGCGGCGAACAATCTGCTTGGTGAGCAGCTTCAACTTGTTGCCTGCTCTGCCTGAAGTTGACCCCATTTCTTCGTAGCTGCCGCTATCGATGCCCGCTACTTCCACGAGTCTACTCAGTCGAACAAGGTGAGCTTTAGAAATTCAGCGGTTCTCATGGTCGGATCCAAGATCTGACCATATTATCACAGGCCCTCTTCAACCGACTCTGCCCCGCCAAGAAGGGCGTCCGCACTTTCTCGCCCATCCAGCTCAAGCGCGTCCAGAAGCTCGGAATCAACAAGACCAACCCTGACGACCTGACCGAGGAAGAGCAGGGCAAGTTTGCGCGTCTCGACATGGACCCTGAAGCAATCACGTGGCAGCGCGTGCTCGATGTCAATGACCGCTACCTGCGCAAGATCACAGTCGGCCAAGCTGCGACTGAAAAGGGCCTTACGCGAACGACTGGCTTCGATATTGCCGTTGCGAGCGAATGCATGGCTGTGCTCGCGCTCGCTACGGACTTGAAGGACATGAAGGAACGTTTGGGCAAGATGGTCGTTGCTACCAGCAAGGCTGGAGAGCCCGTCACTGCCGACGATATTGGCGTTACTGGCTCGCTTGCTATTCTGATGAAGGATGCCATCAAGCCGAACCTCATGCAGACGCTCGAGGGAACACCCGTCTTTGTACATGCTGGACCATTTGCCAACATTGCTCACGGCAACTCGTCCATTTTGGCGGATAAGATTGCTCTCAAGCTCGCTGGTGTCGAAGAAGGCCAGTCGGCTGATGACTATGGTTATGTCATCACTGAAGCTGGTTTCGGTGCCGACATTGGGTGGGTGTCTCTATCTATAGCAAAGCTTTTGGAACAGCAGAAGCTGACGAGTGAATTACTCATAGCATGGAGAAGTTCTGCAACATCAAATGCCGCATCAGTGGACTTGACCCAAATGCGGTCGTTATTGTCGCCACTGTCCGCGCACTCAAGATGCACGGCGGCGGTCCCGAAGTGACACCAGGCAAACCACTGTCCGAGGTGTACACTCAGGAGAACCTCGAAATCCTCGAAAAGGGATGCTCAAACTTGGTTCGCCACATTCAAAACTCGAAGAAGTTCGGCATGAAGGTCGTCGTCGCTGTCAATCGCTTCACCAACGACACGGACGCTGAGCTTGAATTGGTCCGCAAGATTGCGCTCGAATCTGGCGCAGACGCTGCTGTCTCTGCAAATCACTGGGCTGAAGGCGGAAAGGGCGCAATTGACCTCGCTCAGGCTGTCATCGATGTCTGCAAGGAGCCCAATGACTTCAAGCTCCTCTATGACGAGAACTTGTCCATCAAGGACAAGATTACGACCATTGCAAGGGAGATCTACCATGCCAAGGACGTCAGCTACTCTGAGGAAGCAGAAAAGCAAATCGAAACTTACACTAGGCAAGGCTTTACGAATTTGCCTATTTGCATGGCAAAGACACAGTACAGCTTCTCCGATGACCCCAACAAGAAGGGTGCACCAAGTGGTGCGTTGTCCACAATCCCGTCTTTTGGATCTCACTGCTGACCATGCTTCCATCCCGCGTAGACTTCACACTGCCTATCCGAGAGGTTCGTGTAGCTGCTGGTGCGGGATTCGTCTATCCCTTAGTGGGCAGTATGCAGACCATGCCTGGCTTGAGTCAGTTGAAATTCTCGACAATTCCGATGTACCTCTCTAACGCCTGTCCGCTTTTCCAGGCACCCGACCAGGCTTCTTCGACCAAGACTTGGCAGATGACGGCACCATCATCGGTCTCTCATAGGTTGCTTAATTCAATCAGTAACCCAATATGCAAAGTCGCATTACTACAAGATTTTGCTTTACAAGAAGCTGGCATCTTTCGCAACCCTTTCGTTCAATCTACCCGCAAGCATCAACTCGCTTCCATCAGTGCATATACCATTATCTGAAGCAGAGTATCGTGCAAGGCAGAGAAGTGCTCTAGAGACATCTAGGCTCCTCTGACACTACTGCATCCTAGCTAGAGCCTACACAATGTTAGGAAAATGTTCGGTCGGCAGCCCATGGGGCTGCTGTGCCATCGTGGCAATAAAACACCTTAAAAAGGTCTTCAACGGGCAAAAAGGAAAGTGATTGAGGTCTGTCTTTGCGCAACACAGTGGAACTTCTTGTCCAGCCCTACGAAGTGTATTTCAGGGCCGGCGATTCTGTCAATGGTCGTCTATTGGAGATACTATAGAAAAGGTGCAGCAGAGACGGCACTCTGCGGGACGAAGCCCGCTATCTACCCAACTCGCAGGCAGCGATGGAAGTCAACTACCTGAAATACAGCCACTGCCAGACTGCACTTCCATGTACTGCACGGCCGTTCGCAGCTGACCAAACTTGCCGCAGTCCCTTGCTTTATTTCGGGGCCAACAACGTCCGCATCGCGGCCATAACCCCGGCGATTTTGAAAGGTTTTGAAACCTTGAATCGAGCATCACTTAGCTTCAATCTCATCTTTGTAGGCGACCGTGACACTCACAGCGCCATCAAACCCAGCCGAGAGCATCTCTTTCACCTGATCTTCCCTAGCGTTTGCTGTACACGCCAGAACGGGAAGACGTCCTCTGACTTTTCCGTCACTCTCCATGTCGCGCAAGATTCTGATGGTCTGCATGCCGTCCAACACAGGCATTTCGATGTCCATCAAGACGCAGTCTATGCGATTGCTGCTGTCTCCATTCGTCCATTGGCTGTTCTGAACGATCTCAATCGCCTCCTCGCCATGATTTGCGACTTCGCAAATCACTCCCTGCTTCGCCAATGATCTGACTAGCAGCTTCTGGTTGAGCAGGTTGTCTTCGACAACCAAAACATGCATCGAATCCGTTGCCGGACTGGTCTTATGCTGGGGCTGCGCCTCATAAGAAGCCTCGGGGGCGTTGCCAATGCCTCGAGGTGCACCCTCCTCCTCTTCCGGAGCCGGGCATCGCTCAATCGGGATCCAAAAGCTAAAGGCTGATCCTTTGTTGACTTCCGATGCAACGGAAATTTCTCCTCCCAACAGCTCGGCTATTCTGCGCGAAATGAACAGTCCCAGACCAGAGCCTCCGTACCTAGTTCAGAGCTCGACATCAGCCGGAAATCGTCACGGAATATTGACAAATGGCCAACGCACCTGATATGCGTCTTCGAATTTGCTTGATAGAAGCGCTTGAAAAGGCGGTCCATTTCCCGCGCCGTCAGCCCACAGCCCGTATCTGTGACGCGGCACGACAAGGCCAGGGTATTGCTGCTATCTGATGTCCGGCGCAAATTCGGACTGAGCCGTGAGAGAGTGACGGGGTCTTGTGCGTCGCCAGTACTAGGCTTGCCTTGAGAGACAGCGAATTTGACAGTGATGCGCCGCTCGGTAGATGTGGAGGTGAATTCTGCATCAACGTGTCAGGAGAGATCTCTGGCGCAAGGTACTGACCTACTGATTGCATTCGTCAAAAGATTTATGAGCAGCTGGCTGACCCGACTCGGATCTGTCAGAACGTAGTCGATGTCCAATTTCGAGAACGAAGAGTCGAATTCAAGCTCATGAGCAATGTTCTTGCTCGTCATTTCATTTTTAAAGATGGCAAAAGTATCTGTCAAGAAGTCGAGAGGGCGGCACGGTATTGGCGTGATCATAAGGAAGGAATTGTCTAATAGAATACGAGATCAGATCAGCCTTCGCAGATCAGAAGTATGTAGTTTCCCACCTAATTTGCTGAGTGTCAGAACGTCTTGCAATAGTCCTGTCATGTGCGTGGCGCAATGGCTATCATAGCGACGGCGTCAGTATGTCATGCTCCCATGCTGTTCAGCAACTTACGTCAAAATCTGAAGATCTTGCAGGGTTTCGTTGATATCGGTTCTGATGGAGGCAAACGTCGGAGCTTTGTCCATCGATTTCAAAGTGCCTTGAAGTCGCTCAACGGAAGAGTCAACAGATAGAGTGACTGCGCTCAATGGATTGCGCAATTCGTGCGAAGTCATGTCGATGAAGCTCTCTTGCAGCTTGCGCATCTCAATGGCTTCTTCCGTGCGAGTTTCCTGATGTTTCTCGGCCAGCTTCTTGTCCGTAATGTCCACAAGAGCTGCCGATATGAGCGAGACGTGTCCTGCATCGTCCAGCTCCACTGAACAATTGGCCCAGCACCACCGGTACTCTGTCTCTCCCTCTTGTAGCTTCCAGCGCCATTCGAGCGGCAGCAAGTCGGTTCTGCCCTGTGTAACGAGTGCTGTGTAGATTGAGACAACTCTTTCGCGATCTTCGTCACAGATGGCTTCTGCAAAGCGATCGGCGCCTTTCTCACGTGAATGCCGAGATATGTTCCACCAAGCCTCGTTAACAAAGGTAATTTTCCCACTGCAAGGGATTTGTAAAAAAAAAATTCGTCAGCCAAGTGTTTCAAGTATGGATAGCTCCGCATAAGAGCAAATACTCACTCTGGGTCAGCTACACTTATGCCTACAGGCAACAATTCTGCCATCTTCTGGTATCTTGAATATGATGCTTGCAGCTCGGCTGTGCGGGTCACTAGTAGGTGATGAAGCTCTTCGTTCTTTCGTTTGATGATCGCTGCAGCCAATTTGGACCTCCGACGCTCTTGCTTGACGAGGCTTATATTAGCAACGCCATGACTTATCTGCGACTGAAGCATCTCGAGAAATATGGCATAATCGTCATCGAATGGACGCCTCGGACTGACTCCCAGGATAGCAATGGCTCGCAAGAGGCCATCGCCGGTGAGAATGGGAAGGAGCGCGATGCAAGCGACTTGGTCACCCAAGTGGTTCCGGTCCAGCTCGTCTGAGAAGCTTGCGACATCGTCCTTGTTTAGCACTAGCATCTGGTGGTCCCTCTGAACGCGGCGGAAGTAGAGAAGGAAGTCGATCTTAGTTTGTAGGACTTCAGCATCTTCGCCTTCTTTTACAGCTGGTATTTCTGGAGGGAATAGACGATTATCTACTCTCACGCCAGTCGCAGCTGCTCGGATGAATCTTGTTCTGGAAGCGTCCTGAGCGAAGTTTTCCAGCCTTTTAGCAGCGTCTTGTACAGGATATCTGCCAGTCTGAGCATCATCTTGAGATGCTTCCGATCCGTCTCGAGTGGTTTCTTGCTGTTCCAAAGCTTCTTCGCAGTCGTAGAACACCAAGAACGGCAGATCAGCGCTCTCGTCCTTGATGATGCCGCACACGCTCTTCAACAGGGACGTCGCCGAGGCTGTTACATCGCATACTGTCGTGATTCTCCGAACGATGCTCAGCCGGCGCGTTGTTAGCACGAAAGCGGTATTTTCAAAGTTTGGCACGAAAATAGCTTGTACTTGATTTGATTCGTCGTAGATTGGCACAAGCGACCTGCGCAGCATTGGTCATTCAGCTCGAGGCAGTTCTTGGAAGCGGAGAACTCTGAGCTCACCAGCTCCAATATGTCTCCTGAAGGTGACCGTGTTTGAAAAGCATGAGGAGGACGTTGTCGAAATGCCTGGTCACACCGCTCCTTGCTGCATTCCAAGCTTCTTGGAGAGAAGGCCAGACTTCTGACCAAGCAATAGGAAACGACTGGCCTAATGTATGAGGATGTTTGTCACCAATGTTGGCGGCATAGAAGTAGTTGTAGAACTGTGTCAGAATCCATCAGCCTGAAAAGACGTTTGATTTGTGAAAAGTAGAGAATGGGCAGTACCACTACAAGTCGAGTCGGAAGCAATCAGTCAGCGAATGCAGGTCAAGGAGACAGAGACGCATTCAGGAAAGACTCAACTGATCATGTCAGGGCCCCAGGCGAACATGACAGGAGTCGAGGATGCCAAACATTGACCTAGAAGCGTCCACAGAGTGGTTGACCAAGTAGACATGAGTCCCAAGGGTGTTTGACTCCAGTCGAGTGCGAAGATCTGCTCGATGTGGGCGAGGTGAACTTCTGGCAAGAGGCCAGGAACCTGCATATCTCTGAAGATCTGCCTCCATTCCTGAGGAGATCGCTTGTTGAGCCTCGACAGCTGGAGATCTGTAGCTGAAGGTTGTTCTTGATGGGTACTGACGCCGTCACTACTCTTCTCTGATGGATTCGAAGATGGGCCCATCAGACTTGGCGGCCCCACGAAGAGAGCATAGCGATGATCTTGCAGGAAGGTGACCGTCCAGGCCCACCCGGCAGCCTGCAGAGTCGCAGGATTATCCGACGTCGCATGGTTATATGCCCTTTGGAGAGCTTCTCGATGTTCCCTGGTGCAGATGTGGTTGCTGGCGACCCAGGCGGCTTCCACCGGCTGATCGCCACTGAGAGAAGGCAGCCTGGCCAGCGCGACTGGGCCGTGGGTGTAGCTGTTGCAGAAGTCGACGAGTGTGGGCGCGCCATGGGTAGCGGCGAGAGCTTGGTCGTGCTGCCCTCGCCGCTGTTGCTGTTGCTGTTGCTGCTGCAGGTGCTGCTGCATGGATCTGCTCAACCGCTCACTGCTCGCCGCTGGGCTGGAGCATCCGTTCCCGCGCACAGCCAAGTGCAGCTGCAGCGACACACCACCGCCAAACGTGGATGTGGACGTGGACGTGGTGTGGACCTCAGGTGGGCATCTCGAGGAGACACTGGAGTGGCCTGCCCTGCAGTAGTGCCCTGCAGCACAGCACAGTACGCTCGAGCTGGGCTGGTCCTGCTCGAGACATTTGGCGGCCCACGATCACTGCGGCCATTTTGCTGGTTCCAGACTCGTCGCGCGTCGTCCACAAGTGCCCGAGTTGAAACGTTGAAGAGACCGCGAGGTGCATCCCATCGTGCAGCAGCATACAGTCTGTCGCACACAGAAGCGACCAGCAGACACTACACTTTGATGCTAACCTTCTCCCTCGCGACGCAGAGAGCTCGTACAAGTCCTCCAACTGTCCGCTAGGTGCCAAATTGCCGCCCACCAGTCGCAAATACAGTTCCGCTATCCAGCAAGGCAGGCATTATTACTGCCTGGTACAGAATCGCGTGAGACTTGTTCCAAAAATACGCGGATGCATCCAAGGCGTCGACAGCGACCTACCGCTGCCTTGCCACTGTTCATAGCTGTTTCTTCTGCTCTTGTCCTGACAGCACGTGTCTAGAAGGCGTCCCCGCAAGAAAGGCCAGCCTGACAAGGGTGATGACAGTGTATCCGATGAGATTGGAAAAGTCCTCGTTCCTCCACTTGTGCGTGTCGAAGAGCCTAGCTTCTGTGTGCATGCCGCGGGCAAAGCCAAAGATTTGGAAGACGTCTTGGAAAGCAGTCATTGCGACTACGAGTGCCCATGCCCTGCGTTTCTTTGGGGCCGCGTACTGCAGGTAGAGGTGCACGGCCGCGAGACCAGCGAACCAGCCTGCCATGCCGTCGAGCAGGACCTGTGTCTCGACGTTGGGAGGCAGGCGTGGAGTAGCGGTGAAGCCCGACAGGATGGCTTTTGGTGCAAAGAGGTGTCCCACAACCCCGCCGAGTGGGAATAGGAAATCGAATATGAAGAAGACGGCGCGGTAGCCGAGGGGTACTGTGGTCGTGGACGTAGCAGCCATGTCGCTGAAGTGATGTGCGTTGCGTGTATGAGTCGGAGCGCTGGCAAAGTGGAGACCCGCGTCGCCACTTGCGAGAAGAAGGCCTGAAGAATAAAGTGCTTGCAAGTGTCAGGCGTACCTTTGCCTCAATACAAAGCTTCCTACTTTACAAGCCTATAAGCATCTTGAACGCACAAGTCTCTTATGAAGATGTTGGTTTCTTCGCAGCCTCTGTCCGACAAATGGTCAAAGCTCGCACATGTACATGGCAACAGGGCGCGATGGCTCTGGCCATCGATATCGCCTCCTGGACTCTGACCGACATCTCAAGTCCCACTGAGCAGCTTTACGCACGTACCGTCAACCATGGCCCAGGCATTGACAGGCCAGAATGCTGTCAACACGGTCTGCAGCGCGCCAAAGCTGCCCCTCGAGCTGCAGGCGGCCATCATCACTCTTGCACTGGAAGGCGAAGCGTTTTACAGGCCTAATACCGCCAGGGAGTAGATATATGTCGATGATAAATGCTGCTGCTTGCCTGCTTCGAACTTCCATTCTGAGCTTTCATGTATCCTTGTCGCTCCGCAGGGTGGATGACGCTGTCAAAAGCGCTGCTTCCATTTTTACAAAGCCGCCTCTACGCCAGGCTACACTTGTGTGATTATCCTACAAAGCGCATGCAGTCATTAGCACGAACCTTGACAGTCAAGCCCGCCCTAGCTCTGTATGTGAAGCACTTGCGCTTGGATCTCGATTACGCATTTGCCAGTCCAGGAGATGGGATTCACCCAGAAGATATCCACAAGGGCAAGGCAGCAACAGAGCTTTATCTGTATCCCGTCATCCGCCTTTGCATGCCTACACGTATCTCCGTATGTCTCGGAGGGACGGACTTGGCTGGCTACATGCCCGAGCTCGCCGACTCAATGTGCATGTCACGCACAACATGGTTGGAATTTCTTGAGCCTCGCAGAGGAGGCAGAAGCCAAGATCCCATCGCCTGTATCGAGCTGCTTCGCAAAGCAGACCAGAGTATTGTCAAAGTCTCCATCGACATGAACAGAAGTGTCATCAGTGCTAGTGAACGGCCACGCGTGGAGATCCCATTCTGCCCCAATCTCAAGACGCTGCACGGGGCTGCCAGGACAAGCAGCGATACAAAGTGCTTGACCGAGCTGCTTCTCGAGAAGCACTCTGACTGCTTGATGGAAATCTATTTTGACGACACTAGCACGTTCAAGGACTTCTTAGCCCTCAAGACCGGGGAAACGAGCCTTCCGCTTAGCAAGCTGTCAAAAGTCAGCATCAGCGGCTACGGACTCGATCGCGACTGGTATATCACAGATGTACTTGGAAAGTGCGAGACGATCAGAGACCTCAAAATTTTTGATTTGGACATGACACCTCAACGCTGCATCGAAACCTTCAGCGAGAGTTTAGAGAGCGCGCAATGGCTACCCAGATTGCAACATTTGCGCCTCTATTGGAACTACTGGTCTGAAAACATGAGACTGCTTCAAAACGGGGTGGATCTGGCGCCTCTGTCCCACATCTGTTCGAAGCGCGGGGTTCACTTATACGGACCAATCTCGTCAAGAAACAAAACCATTGACACCGACGAGGAGACGCAGGGCTAGACGCAAGTGCGTTGCTTGATCGCCAAGTTGGTCTGTGGACGTGCAAAAGGGCTATCTTTCAGAAGATTGGAGAAAAGGCAATTCTTACTCGAACGCGACGACCGCCGTTACATAAAGGGACAAAGAGGGAGCGCACAGCGTTGTCGACACAGATGTCCCAGATAGCGAATCTGAGTTTCTTAGAGTGTGCAATGCGTCTGGCACATGTTGCAACTTCGTCTGGGCAAGAGAGCTTCGCATGAAGCAGCAGGAGCAAGCCGCTAGTGGCGGCTTTTGCTTGTAGTATCCCCGGGTCGCGCCAGGCGCGACCATGCGCGAACCAGGGCGGGCTATGGAGCGAGGTGAGGCCCTCACCAAGACTCTGCTGGTGCCGGGCGCGGTCGTCCTCGTGGAGACGAACGCCACTCACGCGTATGCTGGGTTCTTTGCTGCTTGCACGCCGTCTTCTTTCACCAACACCAATGCCCAGCGGCCATGTGATGAAGAATGATACAGCACAGATGCACCAGTGATGGCTTGCACACCATTCTGAAGCGTGCTCGCGAAATCAACAATCCTTCAGAGGCCAAAGCTTAAACGTTAACGGAGCTCGGCCTTGACCGTCGCAGTTCGTCGAAGCCTTGACTCCGTCCAGACCAACTGCTGCTTTCTCACGATCCGTCACAATGATGGCAGACGTATCTGCTCGTGCAGTGCGCAGCAAGCTACCCTGTGGTCCGCCCAGGCTACCTCTGGAACTCCAAGAGGCCATCCTCTGTCTCGCAATCGACTACACTGTCGAGGAGGACACAGAACACCAAGAAGACCGAGCGCGGCATGTAGCTATCTTACGTGAGTTCTGATACATAGCTGCATGCTTAATGCTGGACTGACTGCTATTATATTGCTTTGAGCAGGCTGGATGACCTTGAGTAAGGCCCTTCTGCCATGCTTGCGAGCTCAGCTCTACAGCGACATCACCGTGGTCAGCCATGAGACACACAAGCTGCGATCGCTTGCGCAGACCCTGTCTACTTATCCGGACTTGGCAAATCACGTCCGTGGGCTTACTATAATCCTAGCGTGGACGGGGGCTCCGGATGATCAGACTCCCACAATGCAACATGACCTAGCCATATTCCGAGTCTGCAGACCTGTCAATGTCTTCGTCTATATAGCCGACCGAGACTTGCTCGACTACGCTGCGAGTCTGCCAGATGTCTTGTGGCTGGGGCGTACAAAGAGTCTCAAGATTCGCAGCGTCCTAGGCGGATCCTCCACATCAACTCTGCCGTGGATCCAACTTTTGGAGAAAGCAAGCAACACTCTTGAAAGGCTCGAGATAGACGGAGAGTGGAATATGGAGACATCTGAGCAGGACAGCCAGCGGATACCGTTGTGCCCCAATCTCAGGTCGCTGCGCGACATCACGAGGCTCAGTGACAGCAATGGGCCGAAGAATCTCTCTGAAATGCTCCTCAAGCTTCACGCCGACCAGCTCGACTCGCTTGGCTTCAGAGGCTACCGCATACACGACCCGATCGCTGCAATCACCGATGCAAAGTCGCCCATCAGAGCAGACAGACTGAAGAATTTAGTATTGAGGGAACCAAGCGTGAAGCCAAGTCACCTGTCTCTGCTGCGCAAATTCAGCTCGCTGCAAAGTCTCTCTATGAAGGACTATCCAGAGTGTTCCAAAACAGAGTGTGCCGAGTTCTGCAAGCTGCTGGCCAGCTCCGATTGGCTTCCGCAACTGCGGCATCTGGAGCTGGACTGGTATCTCGTTGTTGCCAGCCGTCTCGCCTTGGATGAGAGATTTGAGTGCGTAAAGGCTCTCGGGAGTGCGTGCAAGACACGAGGGACTATTCTCAAGACAAATCTTCGCTTGTTGTGAAGTGTAGTCGAGGGTCTTCTGCTAAGCCATCGTACGTATCCCGATGGGCATCAGCAATGCAGTGGCCAGGTCGAGAGAAGATGATGGCGAAGTCTGTTACGCTCGACGGCAGTGTGACCATTCGGTTAGGTCTGTATTGCGAGAATGGCTGACCTTTTGTGAGAACGTATAGGTTTCTACTGTACATTCGAAACATGGCTCGCTTACGGGGATGCACGCAGACAAGTTGGATGATTGAGAGATGTAAGGTACTGCACACACTATATCTTTTGTGACGAAAGAGCAGTATATCGGAGCGCTGGCAAACACGGGGAGACGGAAAGCCTTCATAGATGAAAAACGAATGAGAAGAGCAGGAAGGCGCTATCTTGACTATTTTGTGTAGATGAACGAGGGCACGTATGAGGCTGGCAGGTGTTTTCCAGAACACCTGCTTGGTATAACGATTTTGCATAATTGAATGGAGGTGTCATCATTGTACGAATGGTGAAATGTTGAAGGAGCTCATTGCACTTCGGCCATCAGATCGACGTTGGAACCGCTACCTAGGAAGTGGCTGCTTTTGCCGGTGACATCGTCATCAAAATTTGCGTATGTGTTCGCAAAGGTGGGGAGCTGTTGCAGAGTCGGTGCATCCGGCACTGACATGACTCGCTGGGGGATGATAGGTGAGGAGTAGGAGCGGGACAAGGCAGGAGCCTGTAAGTACCGCACGGAAAGATGTTGGCCATCGACAGGAGGACTTGTCTGAGGCAGTGCGGAGCCAGCTGCAGGAGCTGCTTGATACGTGTATACAGCTTGCTGTTGCTGACCATGTGAAAAGACAGCTGGGTAGGCCGAATGTGCATCGCCGTCGGCGGCCATCAAGCCAGGATGCGATGCCGATAGGTACATTCTGGGTGCTGCGGTGGTAGGCGTAGGTGCGAGACCCCCTTGGCTGTCAAACTGTGCAGTGAATTGCGCTGGCGTGGACGTCGGCGGTGTAGGGTAGATTGGGAAGCCGGCGCTCGTGTATCCTGGCAAGGCTGAAGCCTGACCTTGAAGACCATGCATCTGAGGCGAAGCAACGTAGACCTGATGGTCTCGCCGGATCACATACTGGCCGGGAGGTCCAGCTGGGTGATAAGAGTAATAGGACGGTTGAGCAGGAGCATAGTCGATGCTCATTGATGGCACCTGCGCACTCGAGGACGCACTCTGAACGGGTTGAAGTACCGATGGGATCTGGGCGGACTTTGTTCCTATTGGGGGCGAAATGGAAGCAGGCGAGACGTACTGTTCCATTGTCGCGTCCTGTTCGACAGGCGGCGTCATAATGGCATTGAGCTGAGGAGCCTGCAAAGTGGGCGCGGATCCCGTTTTACTGTCTTTGGATTCTTCGGCCTTGACCTGGATTTTCGTAGAGCCGTTCTTGACCGCTGCGCTCGCTTCACCGCTGCTGACTTTGGGCGCGGCTGCATCGGAAAAGGGCATCGATAGAGAAGCCTCTGAGCCTTGCGCAGAGGGACTGGCAGGCTGCGACAGTATCATGCTCGAATCCACGGCCCCAGGCATGGCGACCAGCGGCACAGCCTGAGGGTGAGGCGCCAGCGAGTGAGCAATGCCTTGCTGCTGAAGGACCACTGTGGGACTGCTGTCTTGTTGGTTGTACAGACGTTGTTGGTACATCTGGTGAGGCAAGGACATGTCGTGTTGCATGACTGGAGGTGCGGAGAAGGTCGAGTGATTTGAGACTTGAGAACTGCATCGCTCGCGGATGTGTGGACCGCCGTCTCCGTGCTGAGGCGGCGAGGCGCCAGGCGAGAAGAACGGCCCAGCCCCGCCAGCGGGGTGAGCAGTCGCCGGATAGCCATGATGAGAATGAGGGTATTGCATGTGAGCAGATCCCATGTTGATGCCGAGCCCGAGGACTGGGCCTGGAAGCGGCGATGCGCGGAGAGATGCAGCATCAGGATAAGGATACCCTGGGTGAGGATGGGACTGAGGTGTCTGTGGAGCGGTTGTCCCACGTTCTTCTTCATAGAGCTCCCTCTCGTTGCGGGCAAGCCCAAGGCGCAGCATGTCCCCGTTGGGGCGGACAGGAGACTGATGCTGAGCAGCGTAGAAAGCGGCGACTTGTTGATGTTGCTGGTGAAGCTGCTGCTGTTGGTAGTAATGAGGGTGTTGAGCTGCGTAGTAATGGCCAGCGCTGCCCATACCTCCATCTTCTGGAGAGCCGTGATGAGGATAGCCGAACATGTGCATCTCGGCCCCGATAGGCAGTCCTTGCGTAGCGATGCCGGCTGGGAAGTGGTATTGTATGGCTTGGCCAGTAGCTGGATCGACAGTATAGTAGCCATTGGCATCGACATAGACGGCTTCAGCGTGCCGGGACGGGTCCGAAAGCATATCTTCGCTGCTGGAATGGCCGAATCTACGTTTGTTGTCGACTCGTCCGCTGCTACGTCTTCCAGAAGGGCGCCTTGGAGTGATCTTGGACCTTCCCGATTTCGTATAGTGCTCTCTATTCAAGTGTTTTGTAAGGGTGACTTTGCGACAGAACTGTTTATCGCAGAGTGGACAGTCGTACGGTCGTTCTCCTGCAGCAACAAATGAAGACATTGTCAGCGCTGATAAAAGACTTCTTTGTGAAAAAGTTCCCACAACGAGACTCACCTGTGTGCACTCGTCGATGTCGGGCAAGCGACGAAGAGTCACTGAAAGCTTTGCCGCAGTCAGGTTGAAGGCAGATGTGGGGTCTCTCGCCCGTACTGTTGTGCAGAAGAGATAACCCGTCAGGAACGCGCTCCTAGTGTTCACATTTGGAGGAAGAGTCAAAAGATAGCGTACTGGGTTCTGAAATGAACTTTGAGCGCGCTTGCTTGGATGAAGCCTTTGCCGCAGATCTCGCACTCGAAAGGTCTGTGTCGGAAAAGCACACAACACGTCAGCGAAATCGCACAGTAACACCCAAAGCTACGCCGAGCAGAGCAGCATAGGTCAGACTACCTGATGCTCACCTCTCGTTGGTATGGATCCTGTGGTGCCTGACTAGATCTGATCGACGAGCGAAACCTTTGCGGCAATCGTCGAAGTGGCAGCAGTAGACCTTGCCTGCATCTCCGTTCTTCACTGGTACAAGGTCTCCTTCTTCATCTTCATCATCGTTGACATTGTCGTACTCAGCCTCAGGGAGGTCGGTGAGGTCATCCTCGTCTTCGAGGGTGACTTGATCTGCATGACCAGACGGTAACGAGGCTGGCTCTGCAGCAGGAGTAGCCAACTTGCCTTTGCCCTTGTCTTGCTGCTCGTGGTCGGATGCAGCTTCTCGCTTGGCTGATCTCTTCGTTGATGCTGAAGGTGCAGACTTCTCATCCTCGGAGGACGGCGACTCGGCGTACTGGGCGTTTCCAGGCGCACGACGTGGGCGAGTGCTGGCAGGAGAGGGGAGCGAGGGCGGAGGAGACTCTGGCTTGCTGGCAGCATCTGCTTCGTCTTCAAGATGCATTGATGACTCTCGTGTGCTTGAGCTGTCCCGTTGCCGCCGGTGCTGCTGCTGCTTGGCCTGACGACGACCTGAGGAGGCGGATGAACGCATCGCGAAGCAGAGCAAAGCGAGAACACGGCGAACTTTGCAGGTGATGGGAGACTGTTCGAAGCGGGGTTCCTGCTTGTCGGTGAGTCTCGGAGCAAAGCTGAGGCTGGATTGTCCTCCAGAAGACGCTGGCGAACCTTGAGCGACGAGGTTTGCGCTTGACACGCGGTGTGAAATGGATCGTTGACGAATGTGCGCGGATAGAAATGAAGACTATTCACGCGATGCAGGCGCAGACGGTCTGTTCGGTTCTTCTGAAGGAGAGGTGGCCTCTGCAATTCAGGTCTGCGTCCTCCCGACTAGGGCTGCAGAAGATGCAGGACGAGCGCTGCCGATGTCGAAGTTGGGGGAACGCCGTATGAGCCACGCAGAATCTTCCGGATCGATGTCGAAGAACTAGCGCGTGTCTATGACCTGATACGCGGCTTGCTGCCTGTCGGTTGGGTGATGGATGAGCTGCTGATGGGACGGCCGCAATAAGGTACCCCGCGCCACCTTGCCGGCACACGTTGCTTTCTTCGAAGAGAAGCGAGTGACGGGCCGACTATGGAAGCAGCGCAGACTCTGATTCGATGTAGTCCCCGCAGGTCGGAGCAGTGCCCCCTCAAAAAGAAGAACAGCGGAGTGCGTGCGAGTCTGACAAGTTTTGTGGCAAAATCCGTATGCACCGTCGACGAAAGAACGGCACTGACCGAGGGAAGGAAATTGCAGAAAGCGTCAAAAAGGAGTCTTCTCTGGATCGCGGTTCGCATCACTATCGAGTCTTGCTCACCTGGCTGTCTCTTCAGTGGAAGGCGTCGCGTATGGCTGCAAGAGGAGAGCGTTTCGATATCAGGAAAATGGTCTTGGATTTTCGCGGCGCATGCCGAGAAGCAGGCGTATTACGAGCAGTTGACAACTCACTGTCTCTGCTTTGGAAATCAGGGCTTTGAAGTCCGCTGGCCGTTGAAGCTGACTTTAGAAAGGATATCGCGTTCAGGCGGCCGTGTGGCGCGGATGCCGAAGAAGGGGTCTTGATGCGTGGGTGTGGGTTTCACAAGAGGCTTGGACCTGCCGATGCCTTCTGGAGGGAATGCCGCGATGAGATAATTGCCGGAGGAGATAGGTAAGGTGACAAGCCGAGCAGTAACGCGAGGAAACGCGATGGGAATGGAAGCGAGGTTCAGCAAAGGCAAAGAGGCGGATATGCTGGCCATAGCCGCGTGATTGACCGAATAGACTGACCTCTTTCTTTCTCAATAGAAACAGGAGTCCAGCTACTGTTTCGACCGTTTTCTTATACCGGTGGGTTGATACTTTGCTTGCAGGAATGCTGCCTACGGATTTGCGATTGTTGATGGCCAATGCGTCGACCAGTAATGACGATAGTGAGTTGTAAAGGCGAGTAAGAGAATGTGAGATTGCTGAGAGGTCAGAGCGGGACCTCCGTGCTGAAGAGGCGAGAGAAGGAAAGTCGGTTCAGCGAGCTAGCGCCAGTCCGATGATGCCAGTGCGAGACAAGAAGCTAAGGAGGAAAAGAGCGAATGGAGACAGACGCTAAGCCAATAGAGACTGAATAGCACGATGACGCGATCATCATCCCACCTTCTGATGCCGTCCTGGAGTTTTTCAAGAGCGGGCGTCTCGGACGTTTCCAGTGGCGATTCGGCCAACGTCCAGCTTTCTTTCTTCTTTAAAACCTCTTTCCAGAGGCTTTTCCTTTTGACCACCAGGGTTCTGTGCGCACAAGAAGAAGTGTTGAAGCTTCTCAGCAGAGACTTGGGCTCGCAAGCATCAAGTCGTAGTGGCCAGCATGCCCCAATTGTTGCAGACCGTGAGCGCGAGTGGGCACCTTCAGACGTGGCGAAAGCGACTGTTCAGGGGTTATCGGCAGCGTCCTTTGTGCCTGGCTTATTGTTCGGGAATGACATACAGCACCAAATGCCACTTCGTGCACAGGCGTGCTAGTTCCGCAGCAGTTTGCTGCTGTCTAGAGCTTGTGGAATCGTCTGTGCGGAGCCGTCGAGGTTTCGAGAAAGCCAGCTCTTTTGTTGACCGTCAGTCAGGCCGAGCTTCAATAGAGGCCACGCGGAGTGAGTGACAGCTCTTCAGCGTGCTCTAGCGAGTCATCGACGCGCGTGGCTTTGCACTCTGAATAGCATCCGGACGCGTAAAGAGGTCTCTTTTGTTCGATCGGACTCAGCCAGCGCAGCCCACTCTGTCCAGCAGCAGAGGCAGCGTCAATGGCGTCTCTCTTCATTGTCGATAGTGCCAGAGCTTCGCCTGAGAAAGTAGCAGTAGCTTGTACCAGAAATTTAGCCTCCAGCATGCACCAGCCCGCCATTGCGCCAAAAGCTGGCAATCCCCAAGCTGTCCAAGCTCTACCTTCCAACGCGATTTGGGAGCCATTCCTTCTTCCACGCCTTCTTCAGTACAAACACGCGCGCAAAGGGGTCTCACTACTGCCTTATTGAGGCTCCTCACTAGCCGCGCTTGACGGTACTGGTCTCGCGGCGTCTGAGAGAGATGTCCAAGTCGACGGTGAGGGCGTGATCGGTACCATGGACAGCGAGAGAGATGGACAGGATGAGAGCAACTGAGACTTGCAGCGGGGCCTGAGCATCCATGACTTGACGTGTCAAATGAACAAGTTCGAAGAGAATTGTGAGATCCTTCCCTCCGCTGACTCCCGGTCAAAGTGGAGCTTTCCGCCTCTTCTTCCTGCTTCCAGATGTTCGTAGCAGCTGGAGCCCCAATTCGACAGGGAAGCGCTGGCTCCTAAAAGAACTTGCGCGTGCCTACGTGGCTGCCTAGAGAGTGCGGAAGCGGAGTCCGCCATTGCTGTCTCCAATTTCGCTGGGAATCGAACGCTCACGGAGAGAAGTCGAGAGGAGAAGCCAAAGCGTCAAAGGCTCAGCCGCATGAAAGCAGAATAGTGGCAAATGAGCAATACAGTAGAGAGCAAGAGTCGAAGGAAGTATTAGGAATCGTGATCTGCCAGGCCGTACGTGCAGAATCTTCTGAACCCGCAGAGACAAGTCCCGTGCTATAGACACATTACGTATTCGACTAATCACCGCATTTGAGCACACCGTGGCTATCCGGGCACTTAACCCCTCAAGACCCATTCGCTAAACGTAAGATCCGGCATTGTCCATCCTTTCCGTGCAATTTTTGGAGTCGTCATCTTGTGCAGATCTATCTTGTCTGATGTCGAAGTCCGTCGTGGACTAGACTCGCGCGAGATACTTCCTTCACCACGATGACCCGGTTGTGAGCGTGTCGGATGACCTCGTGAAGAGCGCCTATACCGCTGAGTACCGGCTGCCATAGACTCAAGCTTCAAATCGGCGATGCTGTCCCCAAGCAAGTCTGCATCTGCCGCATCTTCCCCTTCCTCCTTCTCATCATCTACTTCGGCGCCCGAGTCGATATCCGAAAGCGCTTTACCGCCGGGCGTCATACTGGATCGCAATCTTCTGCGCCGCCGTCTATGTGCCTGCCTTGATTGTGCAGCCGCGAGATCAGCGCTCTCGGCCTTGCTGGGCTCGCTACTTAATCCCCGAGATACGATCACGGCATCCTCCTCTTCGCGTGCAGTGATGGTCTCGTTTCCTTCTTCGTCCAAGAGATCGCTGTCTGATTCTGACGTGACTATGCTCCGTGTCTCTGAACCACTGGCCGCGCTGTCGAGCTCGCTCGCACTGGTAGTGAGGGCACCCTGACTGCTGGCTTCCCATTCAGAGGCAGTCGTGGGAGGAGTCTCGAGGCCAGATGTCGGCTTCACTAATGGATCAGACCCTGTCTTTGCGCTCATGTTCGGTCTGAGGAGCCAAATGAAATGTGCAGAAGTGGAAGGATCGGTTTTGGCTGGGTTAAAGAAAGACATCCTAAGCTTGCAGCAGCAGGGTCTTTGGTCGAGCACACGAAAGCTCACTGAACGAAACAATACGATAGTAGCGAGCAACAGCATGAATGAGATAGCGGGTGAACGAGTCTTCGCTCTGCCAGATGAGGGAATGAGGCTGTTTCGCCAGTTGATTAATAGCCTGAACTCTGCCATGGTCTGTATCGACCTGGCATATACAGCGCTTGCCGCTATTCAGATGAGGTGCCGATGATTCAGGCAGGAGCCAAACTCCAGTTCCCTCGAGCCAAGCGCGTAGCTCTGCGTCGACTGCATCGACAATTTGCCCTCCTATTCCTCCTTCCACGATAAAGCGGCGAGTATTGCGCTTGAGACCCTTTATGGGGAGCGAGAATCGCCCGTAGTCCGCGGAGGCAACTGAAGAATCATCGAATACATTGGCATATGAGCGAGCATTCGGATCAGTGGCCGGACTGCTTGATGGCTTGTACGGGAAGAAGGTAGAAGGAGGCGGCGATGGGAAGCTGGGTTCCGACTGCCGCAGACCGACAGCAAAATCGGAAGCGCGTGGTGCAACGACGTGCTTGGAGCCATAGAAGGTGGCTATGCACAAGTAAGGGGCAGAGTGACGGGTCAGCGAGTACTTTGTGGTCAATTTCAGCGCCACTGTCTTGCATGCAATGGTAGCGGTGGCGAGGACAAGCAGGCGTAAAGTGTCGCGCACCATTCTCCCATCTGCGCTGCTTGCGCTTGCCAAACTTGTGCTGTGCAGCTCTCTCGCCAGCTGCCTCCTTGTCCTTGCTGGCGGATCTAGCCTGCGCTTGCTGCTGTAGCTGTGCGAGACGGGCGTTTCTGGCCTTGAAGCCGGGCACGTTCTGCTTGAGCATGGCGGGCAGAGTCATCGGTACTGCTCTTGTTGATGGCATCGATACGGTCACTGGACCATCGCTGTTGATGTCGTTTGCTCGGCCAGCAATCGAGGCACGCCTGGTATTGCTGCTATCTGAGACCATCGCATCACGCACAGGGAGCGAGTCGGCGATCTGGCGCTCAGAGGCGTGGCCGGCTGATTGCTGCATTCGCAAGCTGTCTCGTAGAGCCTGCTCCATGTATGCGAGGATGGATTGTGCGTTGGAATACTTGTGCTGTATGTGAAGGCAGTCAGAAGGCAGGTCCGAGATCCCAAGGCCGCAAGTGATGAAGTGGTGGCGAGAAGATCGCGAGCTTGTAGGACAAGAAGCGCAAAAGTCGCAGAACGGTATGCAAGGCCAGACGGGTGTTCCGCGAGCAAGCTGACGATGGCCCGTGCTGGCATACGACTCTGCTGTGCGTGCTTGAGTCGCGCATTACAGACGAGCTCGATCAGCCTTGCCCGACGCTCCTGCAGCGGAAAGCTGCTTGCATATCACCGCCTGACAACGCGCGAACTGCAAACAACAAGGCGTGCACGCGTCGAGAAGCTCGTCTTTGCAGCTGCTTGCTTGGACTAGTGCAGCAGCTGCTCGCGCGCAAGACGGCGAGACAGGCAGCCGCAGATGATGCCATGACCGCCAATTCGAGCAGCGCTGCTCCAACCGACGCATGGGATGACTGGGAGAGTGTGAGTCGCCATTACAGCTAGACGGGGAGAAGAGTGAGCTTATGATGACTTTGAACGCCGCCAGGAGGACTATGGCAGGGACTCGCGCGGGCTGCCCGGCGCCAATGCCCGTAAAGCAGGCGATGAGGCTTCCAACAATGCCAGACTGTGGCAGGTAGCGTGAGCGCTGTTGCAGGCTTTACCATTCGTCAGCTGTTCACATTTGTTTTCGTCTAGCAACTCGTCACTCTCCTTTGGACCGTCTCCCACCCAAGCTGGCTCCTCTAACAATCCCTATGCGTATTCCTCGTCCACTTCGCCAGCCCCGCCAGCTGCCGCTTTTGCGCCCTCGCTCAAGATTCTAAAGCGGCCCAGCAAAGATGCGAACGCAGCCGCATTGGCTCAGAGTCAAATGACCAAAGAGCAACAGAAAAAGACCATGAAAGATCGAGAAAAGGCTTACCTCGAAGCGAGGATCCGCATTTTTGGAGAGGATGGAAACGCTGGACATGGAGCTACTTCTCCTACTGCTGGTGTAGCTTCAAGTATTCCTTCGAGCCCGAATGGAGAGGCCAACAGCCTTGCTTCGAGCATTGAGAATCTTGCGCTGGATGGCCGGAAATCGCCCGCTTCAGGCTCATCAAAGCATACCCCAAAAGGTTCGCCATCGTTGGGCTCGAGTGCAAATCGCAATAGTGGCAGAGGCAAGTCTCGTGCGAGTGCGGCAGGTGTGTCTACGAATGAAGATCAGCCTGCGGGCTCGCCGCGAACGACTAGGCCATCCACCCCGTCGACCTCGGTCCCTACATCGACCATCATTCGGGAACCAGTCAATCCACCTTCAGCGTCTGGCAAGAATGGCAATCAAGGCAAGGGTGAAGATATCGTTGCAATCGCTCAGGCTAGGGGGTTCACCAAGACCAAGAAGAAGAAGCCGTTGAGAGCTGCTGCGGCGGCGTTTGTTCCGACGGGGTTCTCGGGATACTGAAACATTACGGTGTATCATGCGCGAATGAAAGATCTCGAACGTCCGAAAGGTCTGATCTTAACCGCTCCTCCCGTCGCTGTATGATTGAGCAGCGAAAGGAGGAGCTGTACTCGACCAATTGCCTCTCAGGTTCAATCTTAACGGCTTCTCCCGTCGCCGTCTTCTCCGCTAACAAGCACTGATCTCGTTAAAAAAGTCCTGACTGTCTATTCTACAGTGAATGAGAAACTGTGCATACCCAACCTCCTTGGCAGCTTCTCCCGTCGCTGCGAAACTGTGCACAGCCCTTAGGCAAAAAGGGTAAAAAATTTGAGTTGAGTGAGATTCGAACTCACGCCCCCGAAGAGACCACGAGGTACGCTCCAGAAGAAACCTGAACGTGGCGCCTTAGACCGCTCGGCCATCTAGAGCTTTTAGTCAGCTTGAATTCATTGCTCGGCAGTGAAACGACGACGTACCAACCCAGTATGCACAGAATAGGAAAATTGCCGTCTTAAGCAATTTCTATCCAGCTTTTAAAGGGTCGCCCCAAAATTTAATCCGATGATGAGGATTCATCTGCTTGCTCGCAGCATCGGCTACCGTGGGAACGGACTTACCAACTTCATCTTCAAAGCCTCCTGAAAGACATCGGCGATGTACGATTAATTTGTATCGGCGGTAAAGGTCTTTGAGCGCTTGGCTTTCTTCTGTTCCGCCGCCTGCTGATGACTGTCGGCAGCCGCCTTGCTGTTTGACGCGGTGTCTGCGTGTCATGCAATTCAAGTAGATCAGCACGGTGTGTGGATGGCTTCATACTAGCTGACTTGCTTTTCTTGCGCTTGCTGCCCTTGACTGGCGATAGTACGCTCGCTGTCTTGATATCAGCAAGCTCATCTGCATCCATCTCCAAGTCGATCATCAACGCGCTCGCGGGCTGAGAAGCAGAGGAAGCCTGAGCGTTCTCTCCAGCTTTAGGCTTGCTTGTGGATGGCGGGGTAAACGAGCCGAAAGAAGGAATCTTGAAGAAGGTTGGTACAGAAGATGAAGAACGAGCCGCAATACTGTTGAGCGTTTTCGTCGTAGCAGGCTTTGCGCTGTACGAGCCTCTCTGGCTGAACAGCGCCTCATCGGCGAAAGTCGAGAACAAGAGCATCTGGCCCGGCGGAGCTGTGTTGGCAGCAACGAAGCCGAGAGCGTCCACAATGATGCTTTCATATAGGCTGGTTCTGGTGTCCGCTCGAGCTGCGATAACATCCTCCACCGCGAAGTCAAGCTCGGGGAATGCGTAGACCGACAGCTGATTTGGCTGCACGATCGCCATCAAACTTGAGACGAAAGCATGAGGACCCGATTCGAGATCATCGTTGGCTCTTCCATCTGCGGTTGTAGCTACAGTGTAGCCACCGTAGAAGAGCTTCACTTGGCCCTCGATGTCCGTCAAGAACGCATCGATGTAGGCAGTCATGCGCGCCACGAGGTATTGATAGTGGGCTTTTTTCCGGAGAACGTCCTGCAGGATGGTTTTCATAGCCAGAAGATTTGGAAAAGAGAACTGACGCAGATAATACTGAGATGTTTTTGATGCTCGAACGTCCATAGCAGCGTCTTCCCTCTGGAAATCCTCCCAAATCACGTGTTTGAGGGCGTCCGGATGCGCCTCTGGCTTGAAAGTCATGGGATGCAAAGCAAGATCGACGAGGGCCTCGATTGTTGCGGGACCAGTAGAAACGAGAGTCTGATAACACAAGAGCTCTTGCGAAGTAAGAGCTTCGCGCTGGTCGATGCAGCGTACTGCGTTCAGGAAAGTGGCCAAGCGAGCTGGCGTAGGATCTGCCCGAAGATGGTCGCGTTCGACGCTGACGCTGGACACCATTGCAATCTGCTCTGCTGACCATCGGCTCATCTCTGCTGCTACAGCTCTGTCTTTCTTTGCAGTATTGACCGCCATGTACGCGCGGGACTTGGAAGGCGCCATGCTGGAAGTAGGAAAGCAGGCGCGTGTGAAGAGCGCAATGCAAGAGAGTGAAGAAGGTGAAGGAGCTGTTGGCAAGCACTGCTGTAGCGTGAGCTGCTAGAGATAGCTGATGTGCTGCAATTATACGCGGTACAGGGACAACCGTGACCTACCTGTCCAGCCGTAGGCACTCGATTATACCGCCTTGCGCCACTGCAGTGCCTGGACGCGGCGTCACCCACAGCTGACCTCCCATCAATACACTCGCAGCCGTCGACGACCAGCGTACGCCAGGAGCACTCGACCTCTCAGCTGTATTGTGTGTCCTCTGCTGCTCTCTCTATTCGCAGCGTCTCTCGCAAGCTCGTCTCATTTTCAGCCATGACGACCAACGCTGAGGCCATGCCTCAAGCCAGCAGCAACAAGAGCAAAGGAAAAGGTCGTATGCCATTGCAGCCCACGAGCTCTTTCTCGGGCCTTGCAGCCGCCGATCCCTCCTCGCTCTCCATTTCCAGCTTTGCACCTGTCGCAAACGGGCCTGTCTCAACTCCCTCGTCCAGCAGCCTGCCCGCGAGTGCGCCTGACTCTCTTCAAGGTGAGTCCGAAGATTAAGTATAGGAGAGCTTGTTGAAACTAGCTTGAGCTGACAATCATGCTGCACTTCGACATTTTGCAGCAGCAGCAAATTTACCTCCAGTCACTTCTGCGACGGCCGCCATGCGGTGTCAGTTGGAGCGCTTTGTACGCGCGCAATATGAAGTCTATCGTCATCTTCCAGACGACAAAGTTGGGCAAAGGGCCACAGCTGAGGTGCTAGAAGAAGTCATTCTCACCAACACTGCCTTCAACTGCAATGCCACGCAGCAAGGTGTCGACCTAATTTGGCTTAAGAAGGACATGCCCCTGGAGGCGCTCAAGGACGAGAGAGCCGGATACTGGCGAGCCACAGCGGGCCCGGCACCGCAGCATGAGCAGCATGAAGTTGTGGTTCGCCACGGCTGTCCAACTGAAATTATGGAAGAAATCCGACGGACGAATAGTCGCGAGCTTATTGCCAGGTGGATCTATTGCTTCTTCGATTTCTGGAACCTTTGTCAATACCACATATTGATCTGGATCGCCTGCATTTTCATGTCTGGCTCCTTAATCATCACCAATCCTACCCTTATCGTTGGAGAAAGCTCGAAGATTACTCGCCTGTTTGTCGACTACATGCTGGTACGCATCTGGCGTGAAGACATCACCCTCGAGGATTTCAACAGATTCCTTGCAGGCAATTTCGATTTAGCCTTTCTCAGAACCATTTGCAACCTTCTCGTTATCATCATTGTCTGGAAAGAGATGCCAATGTTCCATGACGACTGGATCCAGCTATATGGCCTGCCAATGATAGTGCAATACGGTCCACTGGTTCAGCATTGCGCTCTCTACATACCGAAGCAAGATCCATATCGCCCATACCACACCATGTCGCTTGCGAAGTCCTACGTAGAACTTGATCGTGTTGCTCGTGCCATCATCGAAGTGGCCCGCGATGTCGTCAGCAAGAGTCCCGTACCTCCTTCCAACGAGCATCGACCCGAAGCTCTCTCCATCATCAGGAGTACCATTATGCAAGAGATACAGCGTCTTGGTCTCTATGCTGCGCTTCTGCAAGCCAAAGCGGCTACCGAAAGGCGGGAGAGTACTTTCAATATACTCAAAGCAAGGTCGTGGGTCAGCAGCATTGAATCAAAGTCAGAAGAAGCCAAGACAGTATTCCGCGAGTCTGCAAAAGAGAAGGGCGTTAAAGCGCAACAAAAGTATGTATACTCTTTTCAGCTGTACCTGAATAAGACTCATTTGCTTTTGCTTCCGCTAAAGACGGCAGGACATCGCAATTCGCGCATGCGGCAAGCCGAGCTCTCAAGAGAGGCGTGATTGGGTCATTGAAATTGTTGATGCCCTTCGTCGCAAGCTAGAAATTGGCCAAACGACGCGTCTTCCTGCTTGCCCTCGTCGATTCCTGCATGGTAGTTTGGATCATGCTCGCTGGCTTTTGCATGAAGTCAAGCAGGACGCAGACCTCATTGATTCAGCGTCTGGATACGATCAGTTGTGTGCGCCAAAAACCGTGGCCGAAATCGATGCACGCGCGCTACGTCAAGATGCCGCTGGTGCTTCATCTACCCAGGCGAACGTCAGTCAAGTCACTGCCATGGCTGCTATGGTACAATTATGTACTGGCGAGAAGAAGAAACAAGACAAAAAAAAAACACCTGTTCACGTCTGCATGTGCCCTTTCTGTGATGCCGAATGGCTCATTATCGATGGTTCTGATCACGCTACACATACATGCTTGCCAATCAGAGCTGCCTGTATACCACTTCTCACCGACTTCTACCGCTCGAACGAGAGACCAGTAGTGGAGGACGAGGTTGACCAGAGGGATGAGCAAGACGAGAAACCAGGTCACGGCTTCACTCGAGCTAGCTTTGGCATGTTGCTACCCTGGGACAATAAGAAAAGCGTAGCAGAGGATCCCCAATGGAGGGAGATTTGCGAAAAGAAGGATCTCAAGAAGGTTCGCGAGAAAAGGCGAGTCATTGTCTTAGATCCGGTGCACATCAGGGGCATGGATCTCCGTGCCCGAATCACGCGCCTCTGCTTCATGCACATCGTCGTGGAATCACCACATCATCTTCTCAGCCTACAATGCGCTAGCAGCCTCTGGCAGGACAACGAGCCCGTCCCGCTCAAGCAAGTCGAGTATATTCAGCTCGGCAAGGTTATAGAGCTCGATTTCGTCCGAATGGCTCTTTCCAAGGCGGGCTTTCTTCCGGTACACCTCCAAGAATATGCCAAGATAAAGTCTACCTGGTTCGCCGTCCGAGAAGGCCTGCCACAAGAAGAGCGAATGAACAGCCTCGTCAGACAAGCCTTGCTATACTTTAAGCCAGTGGCATATGTCGCTCAGTCACCATGTGTCAGCAAAGCTGAGATCGAAGAAGCCGCTGCCGAACGCATGTCTATGCGTATACTGCGGCCATATCAATACAGCTGGGCTTCGGGTCAAGACTCGATGACCAAGGAAAATTTGCTGGAAGAGATGGCCAAAGCTGATGCTGCAGACATGAAAATCCTCTCGCGCTCAGCTTCCGCCGGAGGAGGGAAGAAGAAATTGTGAACTTTGTCAACGGGGGTTTAGAAGTGCCGATTTGAAGCTTTTGCATCACACAAACAATCTATATTTCTGAAATGCCTGAGCGTTTCTGTCCAAAGCCCTGTTAGTGGGTCACGTGATTGCGGCAGAGCCAGGTGGGTCGTGGAGCTGCTTGGGCCGGACTGGCGGCAGCATCGTCATCTGGGAGCCCTGCGACGCAAGCTCAGCGACTACATCGGAGAAAGGATAGCGCAGGAGCGCAATTGCGTGCAGCCCACCTTTTCATTTACCTGGCACCCACCGCCAGATTTCCAGCGAAAGCACGCTGAGTTCACTTGGGTGGCGGCTTTCGCTCACCTCTTCGGAATGTCGTGCGGCGCATGGGAGCCAGCGCAGCTCGGCATCAAAGTATGCCTCCCATGGCGGTGGGAGGTCTATCAGTTTGCTTGGGGTCAGCATGTTAGTCTGGACCCCGTGGTGCGCCCCAGCTGGCAGGTCCACTTCCTGCAGCCTGAGCTGCGCGCCTTCACGTGCTCTGGCCAGCTGGCCTGCTTCAAGGTCAAGAATCTGCGAAATTGCCCCATAGAAAGCATCAGCAGAGCCAGGAAAGCGCTCAATGATGCAATATGCCCGCCTTTTGCACCAGCCTGGGACATCACCATCGTCAGCAGAGAGAGAGAGTGGAAGACGTGGTGGTTGGTTGGTTGGTTGGTTTGGAGTTGAGCGAAGGCCGTGGCTTTGGGTGAAGCCTGTCCGATCACGTCTGCCTGATGAGGTCGAGACACTTCATCTGCTCGCGCTCCGCCGGCTGCCCTCACCGCGCAAATGGATCAAGCCTGGGCAGCCACCAGACGCCCGATGGCCCAACAACGCCTCGCAGGCATGCGCTCTTTGCCTGGAAGACGTGCCTGAGGACGATGAACACGTCTTCCTACAGTGCTCTGTGGCAAAAGCGCTGTGGCGCTACCTCGACCCGCCTCTACGCGCTCCCACGCAGTTCTGCGACCTTTTTTGCCTGGATCATCCGTACTGCTTGGACGTGGCATTCGCTGC